>BSBK01012352.1:2500-470114 GCA_027943335.1 Chamaecyparis obtusa
GAAGTGCTCTGGAAAGTGAAACTTCACACGGGAAAGAACCAAAGTTTGACAGTTTGACATAGTTTTTGAGGTAAAAATTTAGATTTTGAGACACAACAAGGACTATTCTTTGACAAAATTTTCAATTCTCAAATAGTTTGAATCAACAATCTCAATTTTGAAGGTTTCAAGCATTCGTTTACAAACATAAAGTTTTAGATCTAGTAGTAGTGATGCAAGAAGTAGTCACAAACATTTCAACCAAGGACAAAGAAACTTGGCAGAATCATGAGAGTCTTTGTTTAATCATGATGGATAGTTTAAGACTCAATAACAAACACATAGTTATCCCTACAAAAAAAATGGTAAAGAAGAAAAAATACGTGCCTCAGAGCTTACATGCATGCGTTCACCTCACCAAGTCATGTAACCCCCTAGAGAGCACCTGTATTTTTGGTGTTTCCAAGGAATCAATAGTATATGTTCAAAGGTTACCCTTGAAGTAGGGGCCAGTGTCATATACCACCTTCAAACATCCAGGTGCATGCCTATGGTGAGAATCTAGGGGAGAGATTCTTCCCCCTCCCTGTGTAAAGATTATGTCTCCTTTCAGAGGTGATCCAAGTAGGCAACTAACTAAGAAATTTTTTAGTGGGCTTCCATTCATGCTAACCTTCAGTGCCCCTGATATAGGGCTAGGGCCTCGTAGCCACACCAACACACAAAAGTCATACACCCCCGCAATCAGGGCTAGGAGCTGCGCCACTCAGTACAACAGATGGAGCCTTCTCAAGATGATAGTCAAAATCAAGAGAAGGAAGTTAACATGGTTTTTGAGTCTTTAGACTCAACAAAACATTATTTATTATAATGAGGTGGAGTCACCAGAAATAGGTGTGTACTCACTTGGGTCATTCCCAGAGGTTCAACTTCTGGCGGGCCCTCTAAAGGTGACACAACTTGGCTTGGATCCGAGGGTTTGATTTTTTGGTTCTCTCAAAGAGAGAAGAGCATACTTCTCTACCTCTTCACCTTACCCAAACATGCAAAACATATTCATCACTGAGCTAGTTCCTCCTCAACCAATCCACAAGCTTTTGGGTTTCTAGTTCTCTCAAAGAGAGAAGAGCATAATCCCCTAACAAGTAGATGTGCCAAAGATTCACTACCTTTCCTTACTTCCCCAGGTATCTATCATGCTAGCAAGATCAGGGTCTCGAATTCATCCATGGACATCACTTCCATGTAATAAAGAGCCTCTAACCCTAGCTCACTACCAAGACCCTTAGGAAATCTTCACAAGGTCCTAATTATACTATGTGATGAAAGCAATAAAACAAGCACAACATTTTAAATGTCTTCGACAACCATCTTGTAAGAAAACTATTAGTGATTTTATATGTCTTTGACAAGCAACTTGTAGCCCACTATTATGTTGTCAGAAAAATAGAGATATAGAAATCAATAGCATGTAATAATGTCATAAAACAGTGTAGGAAATTCACAGAAACTGAGAAATTATTAAAAATTGAGACCAAGTCTCGTGTGAGGAAGTACACCACTACATGTGAGAAAGTACTATGAAGTGCATGATAAAATGCTACTATCAGCAAACTTGCACGTGGGAAAGTACCCAGAAAGAAAATCTTCACGCGGCACAGTCAGAAAGCTCGCACGAGATTTTATACACAGTTGTACGGACCGTACGGACAAAGTGCAAATTTCTTATCAGAAATTTTTGAGAGTGAGGCTAGAAATCAATTTTCTGCCCCCGGTGGGCACCAAAATGTTTATAGTTGAATATGGACCTCTAATCCATCCATAGACAGAACATAGTCATTTCTTACAAAGTGAATTATGAAGATGAGTATGAATTACCCAATTTGCAAATTCATAGTGAATCAACCTATTGCCTCCTAATTAGTTGGGGTGTTTGAATTACTCTCAAATTGGAGAGCCAACAACCATAGACCAAACTAAGATGGAGGATTTGAAAAGCTTAAAAATATTGAAATTGCAATTAATCTAAGATGAAGAATGCAGATTTTTAAGCTAGAAATGAAGATGCAAAGTAATCTAAAAATGGAAGTGCAGAATTACTCTAAGAAGCTTGAAAGAAATCTGAAAATTAAGCTACTAGCAAATAAGTAAACTAATTTAATATGAGAATGCAATTACACTAGCATGAGAAATTAATCTAATTATGCAATTGTATGCAAATTAGATGTCTAACTACTCTAAATGATAAATTAACTATTCTAAGATTAATAAATCAAACTAATTAGCAAACAACAATGAAGAATACACTAAAAATGAAGCTAAAACAAGGTTTTTACCTTCACCTACCATGTAGCTTGTCTCCATTGTCCTCCCAGCTCTGATTTCTTGAGGATGTTGAGCTCTCAGATTTCCAAATGAAGTCTTTTCCCAAGATGCTACCAAAGTGTGGAGATTGATGATGAATGTATGCAAAACTAAAGCTTAATTATGCAAATATGGTGAATGAGATGCAAATGATATGAAAATGGCTTGATTATGCTTGAATGCTCTTGAAATGCTCTTAGAATGCTTGACTTCTTTATTGCTTTATTGCTTGAATGCTTATTCACTATTAACTCACAAAAGGAAAATGAGTCTCCTTTTATAGAGTTTTGGAGGATCTAAGCCTAGGTGGCACAATCTTACGATGGAGAATGAAAGGTGGAAGATCCTAGGGCTAGGATTGACTTGGTTGAAGGAGTTGAGAGAAAGGGGGATGTAGTTGGAATGTGAGAGGAAGAATAGGGATGATGTTCCTCTCACATTGACATGGAAGAGAAGAAGGTGGAAGGGAAAGACACATGTCAAGTGTCTCACAAAGACCAAAGAGAGGAAGAGGGAGAGACATTTTCCTCAATAGGACTCTTGGTACAAGTATCCCATGAGTCACCTTTAACCCTTAGAGGCGGCTTGAGAAGCCTCTTAGGAATAGGGAATGTCTCTTGACTTGGTTTGGGAGAAGACATGTGGTCATGAGACCAAGTCCTATGAGGCCACATAGCCCTTAAGAATAGGACATGTGTGGGTGAGGATAATTATCAATAAATAATTTATTATTATTATTTATTTTAGCCAAAGTGATGTGTCAAGTGACTAGGTTTATGAGGTGGACTGGGGGACTTAGTCATATTTAGGTGATTGTGTTTTTAATTAAAATCACTTTAATAAGACTAATTAGAAGACTTAGGATAGAGGAATAAACTATAGTGAATTAACTAAATAAATTGAATAATCTATTTAATAAATAGAGGAAATAAATATTAATTAAATAATAAATATTTAATTAATTCATCAAGTCAATCTCAATTAAATAATAAATATTTAATTAATTAATGAAGCCATTTTTAAGTGTATACATTTTGCCCCTCTTTGAAATAATGTGCATGTCACATTGTTTCAAAGAAAAATTCAAGCATTTTTGCCCCTGCCCCAAACAATATCTCAAATGACCTATGCATGCCCCTTGAGAGATTGATTATTTAATTGATTTTTTTTATATTTACGTTGAGGTTGACAATCAATCTCATGAAAGAAATGGTAGAAAAGATGGATGAGAACAGGGTGAAAGGGAAGAATAACGGGAGGTAGGGTCCACACACCAAGCACATCGGGTCCACGGGCTATAAATAGGGCAAAGGGGTCCACAATAGGTTCATTGTGCACATGTGTCATTTGGATATTAGAGCTTGAGAGAGAGAAGAGCAGAGCCTCCAGGATGTCATTCCCACTATTAGATCATCGCTTCGAGAGGGCCAGACGATTCCAGAGACTGCCCAATTCAGGAGAGCCGATAGGTGACTCGATCCTCTTTGTCAATTTGTGATTTTTAGCATGTTAGAATTTGATTTGTAGCATGTTTAGGATAGATTGAATCATAGGAAAATTTAGAAATTTTCATTTTTTCTAGGCCGAAAAACATATGTGCAGTTGTGGCGCATGAATGCGCAGCAATACACTATGTTTGTGCAGCAAACTAGTAATTCTGTGCATATGTACCGTAGAATTGCGCATACGTATAAAAATCAAAATTAGGCTGTGCAAATGTGAATTTAATGCACACATATGTGGGTTCTGCACATTTATCAAGAAATGTTGCGCAAATGTGGAATAAAATTGCACAAACATTTAAAATTGCGCAAATGCTAGGGGATTCTATGCATGCATGTTTTTGTGCTGCGCATTTGTTTTACATGGTAGAATTGGGTTAAATTAGTTAGTCAATTAAGTCAAACTTGATGTCGATAGTCTGATTTGATCTGTCAGTGGTTAATTTTCATCAATTTGGTCAAGATAGGCAATGTCGTAGCATGGTCACTAGTTAACTAGTCTTGATGTTAGATAATTGATAGAATCATCTGTTTAAACATGTGATAAACATGTTTGTAATTGATATGATAGGATAAATAGATAGATAAATGAGTTGACCAAAATCTAATAATTTGATTGTTTGACTTGGATAGGAGGATATTACCGATGTTCTGATGTCACGGGAGAGATATCCCATGTTGGAAATATAGATGAAGTAACTGAGAGGGGGGGTGAATCAGTTAACCATAAATTTTCTTTCCACAGATCCCTTAGATGTTTTATTAAATCATTTGCTATTGTTATACAAAGAAATGTTGAAACTCGGTTATTGCAATGAGTATTAATTATAACTATTCTTAAGCATTCATCAGTGATTAACATACATGAATAAAGAAAATAACATGAACATAAGAGACACCAGATTTAATGTGGAAACCCAATATGGGAAAAACCACCAATGTAACTAGTTACATTTTTTCACTCTTCTGAAGTGATGCCCTATTAGGAGCCAACCCGGTAAAAGGTTACAAAACACACTATTAAGTGTGACCTTGTTAGAGGATTTAATCACCCTGTTAGGAGTGGCCTTGTAAGAGGTCTTGAAACAATTCAATAGAACTATCACCTTGTTAGAGGATTTACAAAATGGCTATTAAACCAACTTGGTTAGGAGATTTTGAAATCACTACTACAATGGTAAGAAAGTAACAATGAAATGACCTGAATAATGATGCAACTGAATTGCTGAATACAGATCTCTGTTCTACTTCACTAGATCCTTCCTGATCAAAATATATCTCTACTACTCCTCAAGGATATCTAATCATCCTTCAAAATTTGCTCACACTTTCCTTCTTTTTCACTTCCACACTTTTAATTCACAACTTGACCTTCTATATTGTTGGATATAATTGTCTGAAGGACATTGTTGGATTAGCTATGTGTTGTCTTTGATGTCACACAAATTTTATATCAATTATCACTCTCAGTATCTACCGAGTTCAGTCGGTCAGCTAAGCAGCTCTCAGTATCTACCGAGCTCAGTCGGTCAGCTAGGCAGTTTTTAGTGTCTACCAAGTTCTCTCGGGTGTCTAAAGGAAACATGATAGGGTAATAGTGTTAACCGAGCCTCCTCGGTTATCGAAGGAAAATTAGTGGTTACCGAGCTCTCTCGGTCTCCAAAGGATGTTGCAGAATTTGCTGTGGTTTCTGAGTTCTCTCGGTCACCGAAGGAAATCTTTTTAGGATTAATGTTTACCAAGCAAGGTCAGCCCTTTCAAAGAATTTTGTTATTACAGTTTGTTTATCCCAGCCGACTGTTATAATAATTATTAGTGCCGACTTGACAATCTAAATGATTATGAAATGGCATATATATATAGAAGGTCAAGTGGTGAATAAAATATATCCAACATGCAGAAATCATTTTGAAGAAAGGTGTGCGTGAATTTTGAAGGATGGTCAGATATCCTTGAGGAGCAGCAAAGATTTATTTGATCAGTAAGGATCTAGTGAAATAGAATAGAGATCTATATTCAGCAATTCAGTTGCAGGTCATTTCATTGTTACTCTCTAGCAATTGTAGCAGTGATATCAAAATCTCTTAACTGATTTGGTTTAACAACCATTTTGTAAATCCTCTAACAAGGTAACAGTTCTATTGAATTGTTTCAAGACCTCTTACAAGGCCACTCCTAGCAGGGTGATTAAATCCTCTAACAAGGTCACACCTGTATACACCTAAAAATGGTCACCTAGACTATTAGCCCCTTGCTAGCATTTTTGCTAAAATCATAAATTGCTTATTCTTGATCAAATCCTTGTGCTATCATTTATTCGATTATTTTCTATGGGCTAACCATTTTATCCTAAGTCTTTATTTATTTAAAAGGAATATTTCCTCCCTTTTTAATAAATAAAAAGCCCCCACTTTTCCTCTTATCCTAAGTTGCACAAATAAAGCATTATTCTTATTTTATAAAAAGGGAAAAAGCACTTTTTGTCTCATATGGACACAAAAGTCAACTCTTATTTTCCTATTGGAGGATATGTGTGCACATGGATTGCTCCTCTTTCAAGCTCCACCGTTGATTAAATCTTTTGCCTCTTAATCTCCATGGTCCATTTCTCCTCATTTCCTATAAAAGAAGAGCTCTCTTCTTCATTCTAGATCCCCAACTTTTTATGCTATTGTTATGCTACAGGTTTTCTAGGTCATCTTGGAGCTTTTGGAGACATTCTTGCATCTAGGGTTTGAAGATTTGGAGCATTGTTGGCATTCATCTTGGATCTTCATCAACACAATATCTTCTTGTCTTCATTCTTGCATCATCATGGCTTTCTTGCTTCATAGTTAGATTTCATTTCTTGCATCTTTCATTTTCATAGCTTAGCTTGCATTGTACTTTCATTTCCATAGCTTAGCTTGCATCTTCATTCTTAAACTAGCTTGTATTTCATTTCATTTGATTCTTAGGGATATTGGCATTCTTCCCCTTGTCTTCATTGAATCTCCCATTGCATGGTTTACTAGCAAGGTTATTGGCTAAATAGCTCTAGCTGAGAGCATTCTTAAAACCCTTGCACTCCATGCCTAGGGAGCTATGGATCGATTTGTGAGGCCTCATTCTTGATTTCCCTTGCATGTAATGATTCATAGAAGTGTGGTCACATTTTCACCACACAACACCTAACAGTGTGTTTTGTAACCTTTTACCGGGTTGGCTTTTAACCGGGCATCACTTCAGAAGAGTGAAAAAATAGTAACTAGTTGCATTGGTGGTTTTTCCCATATTGGGTTTCCACGGTAAATCTGGTGTCTCTTGTGTTCATGTTATTTTCTTTATTCATGTAAGTTAATCAGTGATGAATGCTTAAGAACAGTTTAATTATTACACACTTCAAAGATCAAGTTTTCAGCATTTCTCTGTATATTTACCGAGTGACACAGTAAATAATTTGTTAAGATATTTAAGGGATCAATGGTAATATTTTTGTGGTTAACTAATTCACCCCCCCTCTCACTTACTGCATCTATATTTCCAACACTATATATACCATTCAGATTGTCCATTCAGATTGTCAAGTTGGGACTAATAACATTACTAATCATTACAATAGTCAGCTGGAATAATCAAACTTTATTTCTCAAATTAACAAAATCCTTTACTGGGCTGACCTTGCTCGGTAAACACTAATCCGAAAATATTTCCTTTGGTGATCGAGAGAACTCGGTAAGCACTGTGAATTCTGCAACATCCTTTGGAGACCGAGTGAACTTGGTAAACACTAACCTTCCTTCATTAACCGTGGAAGCTCAGTTAACACCATTTTTTGCCATACTTTTCTTTGACACCTGAGATATCTCAGTAGACACTAAAAACCACCTGTTGATCGACTGAGCTCAGTAAATACTGGGAATTGCTTTGCTGACCAACTGAGCTTGATAAATAATATGACATTTGTGTGACATCAAAGACAACACACAATTAATCCAACAATCTCCCTCTTTGGCATTGATGGCAACACAATATGTCATAGCACAATGAAGTTTCATAGAAAACATAGAGTAAGGAGCATATCCTTAGCTTCATTCTGATTCTCAACTATGAGAACTCCCTCTGTCAGCAAACTTCACTTTTTGACTGAAAAACTCTCCCTCTTAGAAATCTAAAGAAATTTCTTGAAATATGATAGAAACTCTCCCTCTTTGACAACACATGCCAAAGACAACACATACCAGGTGAATAGCAATGTACCTTGAGTACTGATTCATATGCAATGATTCCTTGACTAAGTTGCATCAATTGACTAATCTTTAATATGCACTGGTTGATGCATTACTAAAACTTTATTTAGTGAGCCTTGGATAGGGGAATGACCCCTAACTTACCTCTAAGATACAAGAATACATCCTTAGGTAGTGGTTTGGTGAATATATCTACAATCTGTTCTTTTGTATGAATATATTCTAATCTGATTTCCTTGTCCTGCACCAATTCTCTGACAAAGTGATATTTTAAAGCAATGTGTTTGGTTTTGGAATGCATTACTAGATTCTTTGAAATATTTATTGCACTTGTATTATCACAAAATATAACAACTGGTTCTTTGATCTCAACCTTCATGCCTTCCAATAACTGTTTGAACCAAACAATATTAGAGCAATTTACTACTGCAGCAACATATTCTGCTTCTGCTGTGGATTGGGATGTGCAATTTTGCTTTTTACTGGTCCAAGATACCAACCTCTTGCCAAGAAAGAATGCTCCACCACTTGTACTTTTTCTATCATCAATGTTTCCTGCCCAATCAGCATCAATAAACACTTTTCCATCAGTCTAGATTGCCTCCAAATTTATACCACAAGCCATAATCTTCAGTTCCTTTCAAGTATCTCAAGATTCTTTTGATTGCCATCATATGATTTTCTCTTGGTTTTGTTGAGAATCTTGCTACTATACCAACTGCTAAGGCAATATCAGGCCTTGTATGAACTACATACTATAATTTTCCAATCATTGATTTGTATAAGGTCTGATCTACTTCTTTTGAATCATCATTTTTGGTAAGCTTTAGTCTAGTACACATGGGGGTACCAACTGGTTTTGCATCTTCCATACCAAACTTCTTAAGTATTTCCTTGATGCATTTAGATTGAGTAATGTAGATACCGTTCTTGCTCTGCTAAATTTGAAGACCAACAAAAAACTTTATCTGACCAAACATAGACATTTCAAATTCTTTTTTCATTTGCTCTAAAAATTCTTTGCACTGATCATCATTACCTGTAAACACGGTATCATCTACAAATATTTCTACCAAAACAATTCTATTATCCGGTCCTTCCTTGATGTACAAACTACTATTATCATTAGCTCTTTTGAAACCAATCTAAATAAGATAGTTATGTAATCTTTCATACCATGCTCTAGGGGCTTGTTTTAGACCATACAATGCTTTGTGTAACTTGCAGACCATATCCTTTTTGTCTGGATCAACAAAACATTCAGGTTGCTCAATGTAGACTTCTTCATCAAGAATACCATTGAGAAATGTAGATTTTACATCCATTTGATATACCTTAAATCCTTTATGTGTTGCATATGCAAGTAGAGTTCTTACACCTTCTAATCTTGCAACAGGAGCAAAAGTCTCTCCATAATCTATACCTTCTTCTTGAGAATACCCTTTACACACTAATCTAGCTTTGTTTCTAGATACTTGACCATCTTCATTCAGCTTGTTCCTGAATACCAATTTTGTTCCAATTCCATTTTTGTCTTTAGGCCTAGGTACAAGAGTCCATGTGTTGTTTTTCTCTATTTGTTCTATTTCTTCATTCATAGCCTCAATCCAACTTCCATTTTCCAATGCATTTTTAACATTTTTAGGTTCAAAGTCAGCAAGTAAACATGTACCTTTCAGTTTACTTCTTGTCATAGTACCATCTGATTTGTTTCCAATAATCTGATCTAGTGTATGATGCTTCTTGACATACTTGGCCAATACAGGTTCCTTGCTTCTTGAATGAGTTACGTTGTCATCTTCTTGAATTTCATCTTCAGGTTCAGTTTTCTCAGGCTCGGTAGATATTCGCTTGGTAGCTTTAGGCTGAGACTCAATTTCTTGTGACTCAGTTTGAATTTCTTCTTGTGACTTGATTACTATACTAGACTTGGTAGATGTAGTTTCCTTATTGACAAATGTGTTTGGAAATGTATCAGGTTCAATGTAAACAAATCTTTTGTAATCCTCTGGTTCCTGTTTTCTTTCTTGTTCAGTCTTTTCTGCAAACTCATCAACTTTCACATGTGCACTTTCTATGATTTTGTGAGTAGACAAATTTAGACATCTGTATGCTTTACTTTTGCAAGAATATCCCAAAAATATTCCTTCATCACTTTTTACATCAAGTTTTCCTTTTCTAGATTCTTTCAAGATGTAAAATTTACTACCAAATACTTTCAGGTAACTTACATTGGGTTTATAGCCATACCATAACTCATAAGGAGTTTTGAATGTGTCTTTCCTCAACTGTACTCAGTTCAAGGTATGAACTACAGTGCTAATAGCTTCCTTCCAGTATTTCATAGCAATGTTCTTTTCAATCATTAGAGTCCTCACACAATCCATGATAGATCTATTCCTTCTTTCAGCTATTCCATTCTGCTCAGGAGTTCTTGGGGCTGATACCTATCTTTTGATTCCTCTTTCAATGCAAAAATTATTGAATTCATGGGAGATGAATTCACCACCTCTGTCTAATCTCAAGCACTTCATTTTTTTTCATGTTTCCTTTTCTACTCTTTGATACCATTTGAATTTCTCAAATGCCTCTGATTTTTCTCTTAAATACATAACAGTCATCATTCTAGAGTAATCATCAACAAAGAGAATAAATAATTTTTATCCAGTATAGCTTTCAACTCCAATAGGTCCACATAAATCAGTATGCACAATATCCAAAATATCTTTAGACTGATAGTTTTTACTTTTAAAGCTAGTCTTTCCCATTTTACCAATCTGACAATTCTTGCATAGACCAACATCAGGTTTCTTCAAAGTAGGAATACCTCTTACTTTCTTGAATTTGCTTATTTTCACCATATTATCAAAATTTACATGACATAACCTTTTGTGCCATAACCAACTTTCTTCAATTTGAGCACTAAAGCATGAGCATTCACCAAGATCAAGATAAAATAGGTTACCTTTGGTTTGTTTGCCTGAACCAATCAGTTTTCCTTTGTCATCCCGTAGTCTTGCTTTGCCATCCATGAATTCAACCTTGAATCCAATGTTGATTAGCTATGCTACACTTAGAAGATTATGCTTTAGTCCTTCAACCCAATATGCATTATCACATACAAGTTCTTTGGTTAATGAAATTCATCCTCTTCCTTTTATACAACAAGATTCATTGTTTCCAAACCTTACATTACCACCATCATAGTCTTCAAGGTGTTAAAACTTTGTTCTGTCACTAGTCATATGATGTGAGCATCCATTGTCTATGATCCATGTATCATTTTTTCTTATATGTGAGATAAGTGCCATCTCATCTTCATCATCATCTGATTCATCTTTTATAGCAATGAAGACAATTTATTACTCACTATCATCAGAATCCTTAGCCAAAAAACATGTTTTCTTACCTTTATCCTTGAATGACTTGAAATTCTTCTTGCCATTGTACTTGTGACCTTTCTTCTCATCCTTGCTTTGCTTGTTTGGGAACCTAGCTGCAATATGACCAATTTCTTCACATGAGAAATAGATTAAAGGAGTTTTACCTTTGTAGTTACCTCTGCCTCTAGTATATTTCTTTGCAAGTAATGCTTCAATAACTTCAAGATCACTATCTGAACTTTCCTCTGATTCTTCTTCACTTTCTGACTGGATTTTCTTGCCCTTCTTAAGTGAAAGTTTGGCCTCAAATGTTGATTCAATATTTTTAGAAGTTGGAACATAGTTGTCATAGTTATCCAATTCAAAAGCTATCAATCTTCCAACTAAGGCATCCAAAGTTATATTGTGATTTTGTTCACATCTTCTTTCTTGAATAGCAGATACTCTTATTGCATAGATAGGAAGCAATGTTCTAAGAACCTTACTTATAATAGTTTCATCATCAATTTTTCCTCCAGAAGCTTTGATTGCACTAACACTCACCTTGATTCTTTCAACATATTTTGTAATGTTTTCATCTTCTTTCATCTTCATCTGATCAAACTATCCTCTTAGGCTTTCTGCTTGGCTCTCTTCACATTTTCATCACCACCATAAATTTTCTTTAGCTTGTTCCACATTTCATAAGCAGTTGTGCAGTCTTTGATCTCATCAAATTCTTCATAGCTAAGAGCTGATGCAATGTCTATCATCATGGTGTTATGGTTCTTTTTCTCTACAATGTCTTCAGCAATTAATGTGCCAGTAGGAACTATATATTCTTGATCAATATATTTGCATCCTAAGTCACCAATGGAAGCCAGATGAAGTCTCATGAGACCTTGCCATGCTAAAAAGTTATCTTTGTTAAGCCTTGGAATTTCTCTCTTGTAAGACATCTTGATCTTTAGCTTAGGTCCTTGAAACCCTTCCTGCAAGGACCAAAAGCTCTGCTACCAATTGTTTGAAATATAGATGAAGTAACTGAGAGGGGGGGTGAATCAGTTAACCATAAATTTTCTTTCCACAGATCCCTTAGATTTTTTATTAAATCATTTGCTACTGTTATACAAAGAAACGTTGAAACTCAATTATTGTAGTGAGTATTAATTATAACTATTCTTAAGCATTCATCAATGATTAACATACATGAATAAAGAAAATAACATGAACACAAGAGACACTAGATTTAACGTGGAAACCCAATATGGGAAAAACCACCAATGTAACTAGTTAAAATTTTTCACTCTTCTAAAGTGATGCCCTGTTAGGAGCCAACCCGGTAAAAGGTTACAAAACACACTATTAGGTGTGACCTTGTTAGAGGATTTAATCACCTTGTTAGGAGTGGCCTTGTAAGAGGTCTTCAAACAATTCAATAGAACTGTCACCTTGTTAGAGGATTTACAAAATGGCTGTTAAACCAACTCGGTTAGGAGATTTTGAAATCACTGCTACAATGGTAAGAAAGTAACAATGAAATTACCTGAATAATGATGCAATTGAATTTATGAATATAGATCTCTGCTCTGCTTCACTAGATCCTTCCTGATCAAAATATATCTCTACTACTCCTCAAGGATATCTAATCATCCTTCAAAATTCACTCACACTTTCCTTCTTTTTCACTTCCACATTTTTAATTCACAACTTGACCTTCTATATATACCATTCAGATTGTCAAGTCAGCACTAATAACATTACTAATCATTACAACAGTCAGCTGGAATAATCAAACTTTATTTCTCAAATTAACAAAATCCTTTACTGGGCCGACCTTGCTCGGTAAACACTAATCCAAAAAGATTTCCTTTGGTGACCGAGAGAACTTGGTAAGCACTGCAAATTTTGCAACATCCTTTGGAGACTAAATGAACTCAGTAAACACTAACCTTCCTTCGTTAACTGTGGAAGCTTGGTTAACACTATTTTCTGCCATACTTTTCTTTGACACCCGAGATATCTCGGTAGACACTAAAAACTGCCTGCTGACCGACTGAGCTCGGTAAATACTGGGAATTGCTTTGCTGACCAACTGAGCTTGATAAATAATATGACATTTGTGTGACATCAAAGACAACACACAATTAATCCAACATCCCATTACAAAAAACCTTAGGCTGGCATTGTCAAAGATTGATAGGTTATTGATTGGTGCGGCTAGATTATACCATGTTATCTATATGCCTAAGATTCAGGCAAATTTGAGCATGATGATTGCATTAGTAGAGAGGTGGCACTCAGAGATGATTACCTTTCATCTCCCGATAGGAGAGATGATAGTGACACTTGAGGATGTTTATCACATCCCCCAGCTTCCTATCACAGGCGAGCTGGTGCATTATGATAGGCACGGCAAGTTGATGGAGTGAAAATCCATCTTTGGAGATGATGAGATTGATGAGGGAGAGATTAGTTGTGAGGATATGGTTGATTTTTATGAGCCTCTACCAGTGGTGTTAGCAAGAGTGATTGGGGGATTCATATGCCCTGAGCGTTGGTCACATGAATTTGTAGTTAGGTGGGGCCACACATTACAGTGGATGATGGATGATGGATGATGGATGATGGGACCCAATTTACTTGGGGTATATGTCCATTAGCCCATTTATACCATGATCTACACTAGGTGGTCTATCATAGGAGTGCTTCATTATCAGCAGGTGTCACATTACTTCATGTATGGGCCTGGGAGCACATTGTAGTTACTCATCCAGTAACCATCAAATTTTGTGACACACGGTAGCCATACATTCCTTTATATTCATCTGTCTTGTCTTGGCCAAAACTGGGAGATCTAGAGTTCTGGCATTACACATTTGACACCATTGATACAGTTATATGGAGACCTTATCTAGGGTGTGAGTCATGGGATGATGAGAGATAGCTTAGGTTCTACTTTGATTCATGGTGGTTAATAGGGTGGATACCTTACATCATCGAGAGATAGCTGGTTAGCCAAGTTTCATGATAGTTTGGTAGGATCTAGGGCATGCCATAGGGAGTCACTGAGTTCACTCAGACACATTAGGAGAGACATGAGTGGGTGTCCATGGTCTCATTTGAGCTAGCTAGATAGGAGTTTATTGACATGTCATTTCAGGCATGGACTATGAGATAGGGGGTCATTGACCCAGGGATGACTATAGATCTAGAGCAGCATATGAGAGACTATCTAGTACCATGTTTGACAGATCCAGTGGTGAGGCCACCAGAGAGAGATCCAGTGGAGAGACACCAAGGTAGATGTCGAGACTGAGATAGGAGAGGCCGAGGGAGAGGAGGTGGAGGTGATGGTGGAGATGGAGGGAGAGGAGAGAGAGTTGGGCCTCATATGAGAGGCAAAGGTGTTAGATGGAGGGTTTTGATGCCACCTCTCATGAGATAAAGATAGCCACCAGCTCAGCTAGCAGCACAGGCTCTAGCACAGATTCTAGCTACTCCAGGATAGGTATAGGATGATCCCATGGTACAGGGATAGGTATAGGTGCCCATACAAGTAGGACAAGTACAAGATGAGGTAGATTTTCTATTAGGCTAGGTTGGATTAGTACAGGGCATACAAGTACAAGATGATAGACAAGATGAGCAGATGCCAGATGTGGATGTCCAGGATGATCAGGTGGAGATGAACATTAGGGGATAGGATCCCTACCTACAAAGTGATGCTGCAGAGGAGGAGGACCTAAATATTGATTCATTACTAGTCAGACTATCAATGACATAGGTATAGGCAGACCGTGTCCCTAGACTGGAGAGACGGGTAGAATCATTGGAGCGGGAGAACACCTTGATCAAGTGCAAGCAAGATAGTGCCATAGAGAGACTAGGGGAGTCTAAGGCTTTGTTAGATGAACTTCAAAGGATAGAGGACTTGGGTCCCCAAGGAGATATTCTATGTGCTATGGTACAGGCTAGGAAGGAGATTTCCTACTAGCAGGATGCATACAGATAGGTTGTTCCCATTGATTAGTGGATTGGGAGCTTCAGAGAGAGCTCTTTTGTAGTTAGGATAGATGTTTATGAGAGACAGGTACCAGCTGGTAGTGGAGGTGTATCATCATGCCCTCCTAGAGCATCCACAAGTTCAAGAGATTCGGTAGGAGCCTCAGGTTCAGGTGGTTTCATTGCATCTCACAGACAATGACAGACTAAGTCTGGAAGCAGTGGATCATACATAGAGGACATCATTGTATACACACTCTTTGTATCATTGTATCATTATGTTTTAGTTTGTTATTGACTTGATGGACACTCTTGGATACATTGTTATTTATGATATATCATTGGACAGTTGGACATTTTATTATTTTATGGACTCTTTATGATGGACTCTATATATACGGTGATGCAGTTCTATCATGATTTGCTTTGATGATTATATATACATGTGCATACTGACTTATGCAGGATGTGATGATTTACTTTGATATGCATAGAATTTTCATTCTAGAATGCATTTTTTTTTACTTTCCTATGAATGCATAATGGTTAATGATCTAACATATGATTATGAATGCATGTCTTAAATGATTTTATTTATGCAATGTTAGTTGGTTACTAATATAATGATTTAGAGAATGATATGTACAATAAGGAATATATAATGGATAATAAATGAATGATGTAATGCAAATGGTGTTTTATGTAATGAATGAAAATGTACCTAATATGATTATGTATAACAACTTACAACATGAGATAAAATGATAACTATGATGAAACATCACTTTAAATATGCATGTTAATATATATGGATAATGTAAAAATGAACACACCTAGTGATGATAATACATGTCCTAAATGAATTACACAAAATGATTAAGCATCAAAAGATGCAAGATGAAAACTTAATGTTTTTGTTGTCCAAATGTCCTCAACTTAAAGAACAATGTACCTAACACAAGAAGAATGGACCAGGAGAACAGATGACTTAATAAGAAAGATAACCTACAAATATCTATAAAAGGAGCACTGATATGCAAGTCATGAGTTGGTTAAATGCAATGCAAAATGAAATCTGAAATGAGTATCTCCACAACTTCATGTAACATCTTAGAACTTCATAATAACTAGAATTTGATTGTCATCATTGAGCTCGTTATGTTGCAAGGGAATGCAAGCATCATGGTATAATTAAACCAAGATGACCTGAGCACTTCTTGCATGGAATTTAATATAGAAAACTTGACAAGCATCTAGGTATAATTGAATCGAGATGACCTGAGTTTCATTTGCATAACAGATAAGGAATATTTCCCCCCTCCATCAGGGAACAAATATTTGGAATCGAGGTATGTGTGGCATATCACCAATAATAGCATTTGTAGAACAACATGATTATTATGCTATCAAGACTATTAAACTAATGAAGGCACTTATGCACAAACACCCCAATTACTTGTTCCTTCGATTTCATTGAAAAATATCCCACAAACAAAAATCCAAGAAAATATCATGCCACATCCTAGCTATTCTAATCAATGACATATGGGAGTTTTGAACTCATGTCAAAGATATCCTGGAATAGCATAGGAAACATGATAAAAATGAAATCAAGATATGAATGCATAATCTACAACAAAATAGTCTAACATGCCTGTCATGAATATACATTTCTTTTTCCAAAAGATAGTGTAAGATACATTGATCAGTTCAATTGATGATGTATAGTTAAGACATATAGATAGTGGTCATGTTTCGAAGGATGGATCATAGATTATGATTCATCATGAGGATATCAATGTGTAAGAACATTTGATTGTATCTTCTTGTCTGGTGAAAATACTCCATTCTATCCTCTAATAGTCATGACTATCATAGATCCACTTCCCAAACTAGGTCAAGGACATGCCCCCAGCTAGGTGATGGACTGACTTATTATGGATGAAGGACACAACAAGACTAGGATGAAGACCAAGACAAAAGATCAAGCTATGATGGGGTTTTATTATGGGTAGATACAATGGATGGTGTATGAACTGGCCATTTAATTATTATATATACATGGCAGGAATGGTGACTGACTAGCCATTTTATTGTGGATATATATAATGAACGGACACACTAGAAGAATCCTAATAGATAGAGGAGCTAACTTGATATACATGGCACCTGTTGCCAAGTTTTCACCACATGATTTTATTGCAATTTTCTTTTGATTTTTTAATTTTTTAATTTTATTTTTTTTTGTATTTTTGATATTTTTCAATTTTTATTTTTTTTGATCTATATACATACTATATACATTCCCCTTGCATTGGGATTTCAAGGATAGAACTTCTTGAGGTGTATGTTGTTAAGAGGCTCATCCAAGGGATCTCCCTCAGGCATGGACAATTGATAAGCCCTGAAGCCATAGACTGTTGTAATTACAAAAGGACCTAACCAATTGGGTTCAAACTTGCCCTTCTTCTCATGATGTTGCTGATTCTTTGGATTCTCTTGAAGGACTAGATCACCCACCTGAAAGTATCTGAATTTCACTTTTCTATTATACTAATGAGAGATCTATTGTTGATAGACTTTCAAATGATCATAAGCTCTCTGATGATGTTCATCCAGCAATTCTAGTTCAGTCAGCCATGCAACTCTATACTCTTCATCTGGAATTAAATATTTTAGAGTGACACAAAGAGAAGGCAACTCAACCTCAAGGGGTAGGATAGCTTCAAAACCATAAACAAGGGAATATGGGGTGGCTCCAGTGGGAGTAAAGATGGAAGTGTGGTAAGCCCATAAGGCAGGATTTAATTGAATATGCCAGTCACAGCCAGCATCATTGACAGTCTTTTGTAGGATTTTGACAATGGTTTTGTTAGACGCCTTAGCTTAGCCATTACCTTGGGGATAGTATATGGAGGAATAGTTATGTGTGATATGGAATTTTGCACATAGTTCATCTATGTCCTAATTTTGGAACTATTTCCCATGATCAGCAATGAGATACATAGGTATAGCATATCTACAAATGATATAGTTTAGGATAAATATGGATATTTGTTTGCCTTTGGCAGTTATTAATGGAACAACCTCAATCCATTTAGTAAAATACTTTGTTGCAGTGATAATCCATTTGTGTCCATTAGAAGATGGAGGGTTGATTGCGCCCATAAGGTTGAGTCCCCACCGACTGAATGGCAAGGTAGTCATAAAAGGATGTAATTCTTGTGCTAGTGCATCAATATGATTTCCATGTATTTGACATTTCTTGCATGCCCTACAAAAATGAAAGGAATATGTTTCCATGGTTGGCCAATAATAACCCATATGCATGAGTTTCTTATCCAAGGAGGGACCACTTGAATGTGTCCTACAAATACCCTCATGTACATCTCGCAAGGTAGTTTGAGCTTCATCATGCTCGAGACATCGCAAGAGAGTACCATCAAGACCTCGCTGATAGAGGGTGTTAGATATGAGGACATAGCAGGAGGCTTGGTGGAGAAATGTTCATTTTTAATTTTAGGATAGGTAAGGGGGTAGGATGTCATTTTTTAGATAAGAATAGATTTTTCCATAAATTTGGGAGTCATGTCCAATAAGATGACATATAATACTCATATCAAGGTCATCATATACAGGACAAGTCAGGGATTCCACCAAGAACTCAAAATGGGCTTTGGTATCCTCTGCATCAAATAGAGAAGAAATCATAGCCATTGCATTAATAGCCTTGTTATCATGTCGGGGAATCTGCTCAAAAGTGATGACTGAGAAATATTGTTTGAAGTCATCAACCATACATTTATATGGTAATAACTTATCATCTTTAGTCTAATAATCATCATTAACTTGGTTTATAATCAACTGAGAATCTCTGTAGACATTTAGTTCAGTGACTTTCCATTGTAAATCCATCTTTAGCCCAATCATCAAAGCTTCATATTCTGCTACATTATTGGTGCAAGGAAAGAGTAGCTTGTAAGATTTTGGAATTGTGTATCCTTGTGGCGTGACAAAGAGAATACCAGCTCCTAAACCCTGTTGAGTACATGATCCATCAAAGTATAGTTTCCATGTTTGCATAGATAAGGCCAAGATGTGTGCATCGGGAAACTCTCTGTGTATAGGTTGGTCATCCATTAATGGGGCATCAGCTAGTTGATCTATGATCACTTGGCCTTTGATAGCCTTCCTATCCACATATTCAATGTCAAATTCACTAAGTAGCATAACCCACTTAGCCAATCTACCTATTAAGGTTGTCTTGCTTAATAGATACTTTAAAGGATCAATATTTGCAATAAGCTTGATTGAATGTGACAACATATAATGTCACCACTTTTGTGAAGCAAAGACAACTGCTAGACACGCTCTTTCTATTTGAGAATAGTTTAATTCATATCCCACCAATGTGCGTTTGATATAGTATATAGCTTTTTCTTTTCCTTCATGGTCCTATTGGGCCATAAGAGCACCTAGTGAGACTTTTGTAGCTGAGATGTAGAGCAAGAGTGGCTTGCCTGGAATGGGTGAAATCAAAGTTGGAGGATTTGCCAGATATTCCTTGATTTTATTAAAGGCTTCCTCACATTTATCATCCCATTTAAATAAGATGTTTTTATGCAACAAATGTTGAAAGGGATGACTTCGATCTACTAGCTAAGAAACAAATCTTCTAATGGATTGGAGACATCCCTACAAAGATTGTAACTAACTGATGTTAGTGGGGGAAGCCATCTCCATAATTTCTTTAACCTTTTCTAGATCAACCTCGATTCCTTTGGCTGAAATAATGTACCCTAACAGTTTACCTGACGTGACCCTAAATGCACATTTCTTTGGATTAAGTCTGATCTGATACTTTTCCATTCAGGTAAATATCCTATCTAGGACCTTTAAATGACCAGCTCTATCTTTGATTTTTCTAAAATGTCATCAACATAATCTTCCATAATGGTATGCATCATGTCATGAAAGATTGTATTCATGGCCCTTTGATAAGTGGCACCAACATTCTTAATCCCAAAAGGCATCACATTCCAATAGTATGTACCCCATGGACAAGTAAAAGTAGTCTTTTCCTAGTCTTCCAGTGCAATCTTGATTTGGTTATAGCTAGAAAAACCATCCATTAATGATAACATCTCATGCCCAGTTGTCAAATCAATAATAATGTCAATATTTGGCATAGGAAAATCATCTTTTGGACAAGCTTTATTGAGATCTCAAAAATCTATACAAATCCAGATAGACTTGTCTGGTTTTGAGATGGGGACAATATTTGAGATCCACTCAGCATAATCAATAGCATGAATGAACCCAACATCTAAGAGTTTTGTCAATTCTACTTTAACCATTAGTGCAATGTGCGGGTGCATCTTGTGGAGCTTTTTCTTAATTGGTTTAACACCTGGTGCAATAGATAAATGATGCATAATGAGATTAGGGTCCAGCCCAGGCATATCAGCATAGGACCAAGCAAAGTTGATTTTTCTCTCTTTGAAAAACTTTGCAAAAGCTTCTTTCTCTAATTCTGTCAAGGATGTTGCTACTTTAAGAATGTACGGAGACTCCTCTATTCCAATGTTAAGAGGTACTATTGGTTCTATAAGGATGGAAAATTGCTCTCGATATAGATAATTGGGAAGAGTGTCAATCCTTCCATCATTAGGTGCCTCAGAGAGGTTTTCACCATCAAATGTGTCTTTTCTTTTTACTATTTTTGGATCTAATACTACCACTGATTGGTTTTCACCATTAGCTATGTTGATTATTTTTATATTTGTATGACTGAAAGGATTGGCACTCTCTCTAAAGTAAGCCATGTCATTGAGTTCTATCAAAAATCCTGACTTTTGATCCCCTGGTGGTAAATGATCCCTGATTCTGAGATAGTCAATGATTGCATCATCATTATGGAAGACATCAAGTTCTGGATGATCAAGAGAATCCCAATCTATAAGTTTAGGATGTACAAGGGGCATTGGATCATTCAGGTCAATTTCAAAGGTAGAGATGGTATTGATGGAAAAGTTGTCAAGGTTTATGATAGTATTAGTGAGGTCTATTTCCATACTCTCATCCTAATCATCTATCACAAGATAATGCTTACTTCCCTCATGATCGACAAGAGTAGTATCACGTGGGACTAATACTGGTGAGTCAGTCCTTGAACTCTCTCCCTCATGGTAATCATTACTATAATGATAGAAAACATCAACTCCTATGTCTTCAGTACAATCAGATAATGAATCCCATTCATAATCATTTGAGTCAAAATCATCATTATCCCCAAGTCTATCAATGATTCTTTGTGCTATCCTTTGTTTCTCTGGATCTACATACATACCATGTTTTCAGAACTGTAAGGCATGAGCTTTAGATGTCTCATGAAAAGGTGTGATCTTTACTTTTCCTTTTGGTTCTTTTGGTCCTTCTCCTTTATACCCTAATCCTATAGTATCTCTTTGATAAGTTGGATTTTGTAAAATTGGTTTTATAACATCCTCTCTTTGTAACCTTATAGGTCCAGCACCTTGGTATCCCATCTTTTGTAGCAAAGTATACCCTTTACCATAGACATCAGGTGATATATATTCATGTTTGATATCCTCTCTATTTTATTTTGACTTAAGCAAATGATTAGCATTACACTCGGCTGCTTCTTTTGATATAGTGCCCCCACTTATAAATGTGTCATAAACAAGTGTGGAATGGGGTTCTGATTGTTGTTTAGTGATCAAAGATCTTCCATATTATATAGGAGATAAAAGTAACTCTATGATGCAAAGAGCTTGACCTAAAGTGTACTCTCCCATATTTATTTTATGTCTATCTTGATCCCATTAGATTTAGAAGTTGATGCTATATCACTAGGATTAATGGGTGTAGTTGCAGAAGCTCCAGTATGATTATAAGGTACCAAATAATCAGACATCTTCACAGTGCTACAATACTGGAAAGGATTAGGATCTCCTTTGATAGTGATCTCTTGACCATTGTGAGGGAATTTTAAACACTGATGATAAGTTGATGGCATATCTTACATGGAATGAATCCATGGTCTTCCCAAGAGAATGTTATAAGCAAGATCCATGTCAAGAACTTGGCAAGGTACATCTTTGACTATAGGACCTACTCTGATAGGAAGAACAAAAAATCCCTTGGATAATCTCTCTTCTTCATCATAAGCTTTAATTGTGATTTTTTTCTTTGGATCTACAACATTTTTAGAAAATCCCAATGCAAGGACTAATTTCAAAGTGCATATATTCAAGCCAGCTCATCCATCTATTAGTACTCTCTTGATTTTGTGACTCTATACAAGGACTTTGATATGTAGCAGAGCATTATGAGGTTGGGTAATAGCTAAATCATCATTTTCAATGAAGGATAGATAATGTGGGGTTGTTAAATGTCCCACCATAGCTTGAAATTGATCATGATCTAGATTCGGGGGAACCTGGGTTTCTAAGAGAGCTTTCTCAAGGATATCTTTATGAGATGGGGATAGATGTAAAAGCTCTAAGATGGATATCTAGGCTAGTGTTTTCTTGAGTTGTTCCAAAAGGTTGTACTAGTTGGAAATATTTGGTGTAGACTTTGGGACATAAACAGACTTGTTTTGAGAGGTGCTTGGTTTAGACGAGACTCCTTGGAGAGTAACCTTGGATTGAGCACGAGTAGTGACATGGACTAGTTGACTCTCTGATTCTTCCTTTATGGTAATCACATTGGCATAGTACTTAGAAGGATGACATTCAGAGATGTTACCAACATACTTATAAGATATAGCATTATAATTGGCTTGGTTGTCACCTTTAGCATGGGAAGAACTTCCTTTTTCATGTTCAGGAAATGGATCTTTAAAGGTCGTATGTGACTCATTCGAGGTATGTCCGTCAACACTAATTTCACCACTTTCAATTAAGTCTTGAATCTCATTTTTAAGCCTTTGGAAATCATTGGTTTTATGTCCTTTTCCTCTATGAAATTCACAATAATCATTCCCATTCCACCAAGAAGGTTTCACTCTAGTTTCAAAATCTTTAGTTTCAGGAAGCATAATGAGTTTCTTTGTGATTAGCTTCCATAATGTTGATTCGAGAGATTCCCCTAAAGGAGTAAAATTTCTTCGAGGTGACATAAAAGGCAATCTTGGTTTAGATGAATCCTTGTTGGTGTTTTGATTTTCTAATTGATTTCTATAAGTAGCTTGAGTAGCATTAGCCTTACTTGTGAGATATAAAAGGGGTTGTCTTGGTTTAACACTGTGATTATCAACAATCCCATCATTGACAATGCTTTTGTTTTTATTCTATAATTTGGATTTATCATTGTTATTGTTGTTGGAATATGAACTTGAAGATCCAGCATTGTCCTTGGAGTAAAGTTTTATCTCACCTTTTCTAACCATGGCTTCCTCAATCTTGATACCATTTTCTATGAGCTTATTGAAGTTTGGTGGACATTGCAATTGTAACCTATAACTCATTTCTGGTGTAAGGTTATGCACAAAGATATCCATCTTTTCTTGTTCAGGAATCATTCTTGGATACTTGGCAAGCAATTAATGCCATCTTTGCAAAAAAGTAAGGAAGGGTTCTCCATTCTTTTGATGTGCATTGCAAAGATCAAGCATAGTGACTTCATGTTTGATGTTATATGAATAATGAGTCACAAATTTGTCAATAAGCTCATTGAAAGATTTGATGCTTGGGGGTAGTTTGGAGAACCATTCCATGGCTTGTCCTCCTAAACTTCATTGAAATAGTCACATAAGATAAGTGTCAATATGAGTGACTTCAATACAAGTAGCACAAAACTCACGAATGTGGTCTTGTGGATCTGAATTCCCTTTGTATTTGTCAAATTTTGGTACCTCAAAATGAGGAGGGAATGGAATCATTGCTAAATTCTTATCAAAAGGATAAGCACATATATCATCCAAGGAATACTTCTTAGTTGATGATCCAGTTTGGATGTCATGAATTTGTTGTTGAAGCATCTGGATTTGTTGTAGAATTGGATCCAAAGATAATGTGTTTCCTTCAGTGTTTTGGGAAACATTATGTTGTTGAGTATCCTAAGAAGCATTGGATTGCTGATTGTTTTGAGAAGCATTGTTTTGTTGGTTGTTTTGAGAAGCATTGTTTTGTTGGTTTTTTTGAGAAGCATTGGATTGCTGATTGGTTTCCTTTGCTCCATGAGTATCTTGAGAACTATTAGGGATTTCTTGATTGTTTGTATTAGGTGGTTCTCTAAGATGGGAAACATCAAAATCACTTGGTATTTTGGCTCCTTGTTGAGCAAGCATGAGGAAACACATCTCTCTATCCATGTCTAGGAGTCTTTCCATGACATTATAAAATCTAGGATCTTGTGTAGCATCCCTAAGTTCTTGATCAGTGGGTTCCTCGTCTAATGTAAAAATTGAAGTCTTCTTAGGAAGTCCTTTTAACCAAGGGTTCTCTTCATTGCTAGTGTTTCCTTCCATATTCTTTAGGGATTCTAGATCAATGGTTTGTTTAAGTTTCTGAGATCGAGTTTGAACCATAAAAAAGTGAAAGGTTATTGTGGGATGAAAGATTTTTTATGAAAAGATATGGAAAAGAGAATTGAAAAAGTGTTGAAAATTGATGAGACAACTTGATAAAATCTAAGTCAATAGTAGGTATGGATCTCACTATGATATGACAAACAAAAATCAAGAGATAGTAACCTAAGTAATTTTTTTGAGTAAGGATGATAGATCCTGATATGATAAACTCACAAAGATCAAAATTTGATAGATAAAGTGATGTTTCAACACTAAATTTGGAATTTTAAAGATTGGAGGAAATGATTTTATGACTCTTGATGAAGGAATGATGATGAAAATTGATGAAAATGGTCAAACTAAAGATCAAAAGTCTATGTAAATTGTATGTTTTTCTAGAATCTTACTGAAGACAAAAATGGGTATATGAAAAGGTAATTTTGAAATTTCCAAAGTTTGTGGGAATGCTCTTTGTTGTATATGTGTAGCAACAAATGCACGGGATAGTTGAATATACATGCAGCAAGATGTAACAAATACATGAAAGTTTCTAACAGATGCGAACTGGAAAAATCAAAAGTGCAGACAGTATGAACATATGCGCAGCAGGATTTAGCAAATGCATAGTAGGATGTGATAGATGCGTAGGGTCTGTATTTTTTATGATTTTGAACTGAAATTTTGATTTTTTTGGTTTTCTGATGGTTTGGTTTTTGACAAAAATAAAATGCATAGACACACACACACAAGACAGAAAATATTTTGATCTAATTTAATCTAGTATGAATGCACAAACACGCTTACAATCCTAAGGTTGGCAAGGACAGTATCTATTGAATCCCTACTAGGATAATAAAATCCAGCCATGCAAATCCATAGTAGATAGCCTAGGAACTTGGAGGTATGGGCTCCTCCTTATAGTGCACTCACTTCTCAGGCACACCAAGTTCCAAATTCAATGGGTCATTACTTCCCAAAGAACTGTTATCTCTAGTATGAATTGTGAGTAATGTGGGGTGTCTTCACGGGCTTGGGTGACCCCTTGAGCTAGCAAATAGAAGGTTTTTGGCCACTATAAAAAAGATTTTAGTAAGGACATCCATTTAGGTGGTTGTGATCAAGTCATTTTCCCAATTAAGGGGGCTCTCCCAATCCTTTCAAAGCAAGGCTTTCACCTCTACGATGTAGGACTTTAATGTACCACTGGGGTTTAGGAGGAGATTTTGGTTGCCACAATGAATTCACACATGTCTAATGTGAGATTAATCACACTAGTATTTTTTATATACCAGTTTGGAAGGGCTTGGCTTTAGCCTGTTACCGGTTGGGTCATTCCTTGGGGTGAGTACCTTTTTTCCCACCAAAGACCACCCTCTAAAAATTATAACAATTTCTCTTACACCCATGGTCCATGTATGGCGAGGGGAGAGGATACGTTGTTATAATTTTGGGGTTACAAATAGCTATAAAAGCAAAACACGATAGACACTTTGCTATACTAAATAAGACACACAAAATTCAAAAACATGTCATATTTTAAAGCCCAAACAAGATTATGGTTTATTTTTTAAACCCCTTAGAAATCTACAAAGAAACTGTTAGAAATTTTGGCAATGGGGTCTTCAAAATAACTTCCTGCAAAACAACCTAAAAGACTACTAGAACGAATAGAAACTTATTAAAAGATTAGCTAAAAATTAAAGTAACTAGAAAACTGAATTAAACTACTGTAAATAATAAATGTGCAGAAACAGTGAGAAAATGCACAACAAAATAGAACAGATGCATCGAAACAATGTATGTGCAGCATGATGCAACGAATGCGCAGTGCGATGGTGTAAATGCGCAGCAGGAAATGATTAAAGCACAGAATATGGAGGTAAATGCACAGGTTTTAATCAAAAAGCTAAAAATAGAAAAGAAAGTGGTGACTGTGGTAGAAAAAAATGTATGCACAGCAGAAATTGATGTATGTGCAGTAATCGAGTATGAATGCGCAGAAGTGACCTGTAGAAAAATTTGTGCACAGAAAACTAAAAATAGTGTTAAAAACATGGGTTGCCACATGGTGGGCACCAAAAATATATGCAAATTAGATGTCTAACTACTCTAAATGATAAATTAACTATTCTAAGATTAATAAATCAAACTAATTAGCAAACAACAATGAATAATACACTAAAAATGAAGCTAAAACAAAGTTTTTACCTTCACTACCATGTAGCTTGTCTCCATTGTCCTCCTAGCTCTGATTTCTTGAGGATGTTGAGCTCTCAAATTTACAAATGAAGCCTTTTCCCAATATGCTACCAAAATGTGGAGATTGATGATGAATGTATGCAAAACTAAAGCTTAATTATGCAAATATGGTGGATGAGATGCAAATGATATGAAAATGGCTTGATTATGCTTGAATGCTCTTGAAATGCTCTTAGAATGCTTGATTGCTTGATTTCTTTATTGCTTGAATTTTTATTCACTATTAGCTCACAAAAGGAAAATGAGGCTCCTTTTATAGAGTTTTGGAGGATCTAAGCCTAGGTGGCACAATCCTACGGTGGAGAATGAAAGGTGGAAGATCCTGGGGCTAGGATTGACTTGGTTGAAGGAGTTGAGAGAAAGGGGGATGTAGTTGGAATGTGAGAGGAAGAATAGGGATGATGTTCCTCTCACATTGACATGGAAGAGAAGAAGGTGGAAGGGAAAGACATATGTCAAGTGTCTCACAAAAACCAAAGAGAGGAAGAGGGAGAGACATTTTACTTAATAGGACTCTTGGTACAAGTATCCCATGAGTCACCTTTGACCCTTAGAGGTGGCTTGAGAAGCCCCTTAGGAATAGGGAATGTCTCTTGACTTGGTTTGGGAGAAGACATGTGGTCATGAGACCAAGTCCTATGAGGCCACCTAGCCCTTAAGAATAGGACATGTGTGGGTGAGGATAATTATCAATAAATAATTAATAATTATTATTTATTTTAGCCAAAGTGATGTGTCAAGTGACTAGGTTTATGAGGTGGACTAGAGGACTTAGTCATATTTAGGTGATTGTGTATTTAATTAAAATCACTCTAATAAGACTAATTAGAAGACTTGGGATAGAGGAATAAACTATAGTGAATTTACTAAATAAATTGAATAATATATATAATAAATAGGGGTCACCACACAATAGTGGGTTACACTTTTTTGCCTGAACAGACACTGAACTCTACATTTTGAAAAGAAAATTCAGATTCAGATGCATATTGTCATTAAACCGTTTGAAATCAGAAGATGAAGTAAATTAGAGTCTTAGGATTTTTTGTCTAGATTATAAATATATTTTTTATTTTTATTTTTTAATTGATTTGAATGGTTTTTTCTTTCTCCCACGAAAATTGGTATGTTGCTAAAAATGTCATTTTCAAAGAGTTACATTATTTTCATAGTGCAATATAACTTTTTTTCTAAAATAAATATCATTGTAATTCTTTTGAATTTAGTTTTTTAACATCCATACGGAGGGCATGCAATTGGTTTGATGATATTATCATGATTATTTCATATTTTATTAACTTTTGAAGTTGACTAAATCGTAATTTTGACATACCTTGACTACATAGCTTATAACTTATTGTGTATTTGTCCAATTTCATTTTTATTTATTTTGATAGAAAGATAACTTCAATAACTAGGGCATAGATATTTTTTACAATTTTTTTTCTCTCATTTACTATTTTTCCATAAGTGTCAAACATAGAGGTAGACATACAGTGAAATATCTATGTTTAGTAAAACTAAAAATACAAAGTCATAATAAAATTAATATGTATTAACATTATAATCATTGGAAAGATTTTTCTCAGTAGTACCTTACTACATAGATAGTTTTGTCAAATGGATTCATTTGGTTTTCCAAAACATAATTTCAAAGTGATTTTTTGTCAGCATTTTAATAGGTGCAAAGGAGACTCCGTTATAGGTATGAATGAGGAGTATAGATGTTATATCCATATTTTTTTTATCTAAGAGACTTTGAGCTAACCATTTGTAATTAAATCCTTCAAATAGAACCTCTCAAGGCTTAAATCATCATATTTTATTAAAAATGTGTTATTTTAGCAAAAAACAACATCTCTAAAAAAGTGTAACCCGCTATTGTGGGGTCACCCATAGAGGAAATGAATATTAATTAAATAATAAATATTTAATTAATTCATCAAGTCAATATCAATTAAATAATAAATATTTAATTAATTAATGAAGCCATTTTTAAGTGTATACATACAGCAATAACAAATCTTGAAAGTATGAAAATTGAGACTAAAAATGACTATAGTTTGGATACTCTCACAATTGCCTCCTCCAAAATGAAGAAAAGGAGCTCATAATATAGAAAAGCCAAGAGAGAGGATGAAGAGTTTCTTGAAAAGAAATGGTTGACTCTTCATTTCCATGGTGAGACAAATATTGAAGAATTATTTAATTAAAAGAATGAATTATTGCCACATGGGTGGCTTTTCAAGTAATTTGAATAATTAAATCCAAATAAAGATGTTCATTCAAATAACCAAATAATTATTTAATTCCATGATGTGTATTAGCTAAAGGGGGTGGAATTAATTTAATTTAAAGCACTTGGGACTTTAGAATTAAATTAATTAATCATAGGGATATGGTTACGTGCTAAGACATGTAAATAAAGTATAGTGCCCACTCCATATATATCATTTGCACAAGTTTCTACTATATTTTTGCATGGCAATTGGGAAGCCGAATGAGAGGCCAATTCTATATAAGTATAGATTGTTTTTGTGAAAGCAGTAAGGAGATGGAATGATGATAAGATAAGTTTGCAAACATCAAAGAAGTGATCAGATGCAAGATCAGTAAGAATTTGAGCTACAACTAGAACCATCTAAGAAAGATAAGTGCTTGTATTGTTCCCCTTTTGAGAACTATTTTGGGATAGTTTTGATTGTAAGAGCAGTGTGCTCACCACCTTTAACCAGGTGTTTTGTATGCCCCTAACAGGGTTTTTGTAATCCTCTAATAAGGAAATGTACTATGTAATAATCAGATCCTAACATGGACATTATACTTTAGTGCATATTTGTGGGTACCATCCCCACCTGGGTTTTCACTTTAATCAGGGTTTCCTCGAGAATAAATCATGGTGTTATGAGTAATGTGTTATGCTTATATGCTCTTTTCATTTTTGTATTACTTTGGATTATTTATAATTGTTTAAATTTGAAATCAAAGTTCTGTAATACTGATTCACCCCCCCTCTCAGTATTACCTAATCCTAACAATTGGTATCAGAGCAAGTGGACCTTTGAGAGAAAGCTTAACAGCTTAAGGGAGATCAAAATGGATTCAAAAGATTTACAAGTAAACTTTGATGCTGCACTTGAGGATTTGGATAAGATAAAATCTGAAAATGGCAAACTAAAATTCAAATTAAGAAGAGCAGAAGGTTTCATGAGGAAACTAAAAGAACAATTTATGACTGTAAAGGATCAGAGGCAAGACCTTATGGAAAAAATCAAAGGAAGTTTGGACAATGACACATCAGATAAAGTAAAGAAGCTGGAGCAAGAAAAAGAACAAATCAATCTCTTGATGATCAAGGAGATTCAACATGAGAAGGATAAAAGATACAAAGTTGAAGAATCACTAAAACAAGCCAACCTTCAGATAGAAAATATGAAGATAGAAGTTGGCCATTACAAAGATAAATATTGGGAATTGAACAACTACCATCAGATCATCAAAGGTGAACTGACTCAAGCTAAACTACTCATTAAGGAGTTACACATAAGAAATGACAAAAATAAAGAACAAAAATCTAAAAGTGACATGAGTGGACCCAATGAAGCTGGAAGTTCAAAAACTCAAGAAGAACCAAATGAAGCCAAGAATGAGGAAAGATCTATTCCAAATGACAGACCTACAAATGAAGATTCTAGATAACAATTTAGACCTTTCAGAGGTAGATGCTTCGGATGCAACAAAATTGGTCACATGAAAAGAGACTATAGAATTAATGGTAATACTAAACCCTTTACTAGCTACTATTTGAATTGCTATGAATATGGACACAAAAAAGTAGATTGCAAAAAACTTGATCAATCTAGCTATAAGCAAGACTATATCAAAGAAGAAACTGCAGTGAAGATTATGTTAGGAATGGGAACACTGAGAGGGGGGGTGAATCAGTGTTCACTATATTTTAACTTTTCACTTTAATCCTTATACTTAATTTAAATGCTTAAGTATTGAATTAAACATTCACATAAACATGAAACATGAAATCAACACGTGACACCAATATGGTTACGAGGAAACCCAAATATGTAAAAACCCCGGTGGGAATTGACACCCACTAATATTATGTACTAGTGTTTTGTATCCTTGTTAGAAGATCCTTAACCCTGTTAGGAGTTTCTTTACAATGCTTTAAGTAAAGTAGACCATGTTAAGGGTCAGACCCTATTAGGAGTCTTTTAAAATATTCCCTATTAGGGGAGTGGATGCACTATCCTAGAGCTCACTACTCAAGTGGTGAAGGCTACAACCTTCGGATGTCAGATGCACACTACATATGTTGGATGAACTGTCACTGTGACACTTCTTGTCAAATCAGTTCCTTTCATGCATTGATGCTTTGACCTCTTGTAAAGCTCAAATACATCTTATATTATCTTCACACACTTCTTCTCTGCTAATCACAACTCTCTATCAACTTCCATACCGAATACATTGGGCTCATCTTATATTTATACGCACATACAAAATAAACAACTAGGTCGGCCCTTAGACCTATTACATACAATGCTTCCAAATTAATTGGCATGCTTACAAAAAAACAAGTATATATGTCAGCAACCTAAATACAATAGGCACATAGCCTTTACAACATTACATTATATCCGCAAACCAAAATACTAACTGTCGGCTTCATGCTATGTTCTTCTTTGGCACTCACTGGCTGTGCAACTTCAACTGACTATAACTTTCTCATCCTTGCACATCTGATCATGCTCTCATAGAAAAAGCATGAATATAGTCTAACCAACTTAACTTCTAGGGTACATACCATAATTATTCCATATGCATGTGCGCTGATGCTTTGAGCTGGAGGAACTCTGTACACTGTCCAGTCTTCAACACTTAACTGATTTCTGATCTTCTCTTCAAGTGTGTTGACTCCAAACTATTATATGAATTTTTTTCCATAATGAAAACACTATATCAAGTCATATACATCAGTATAGACAACTTTCCAACAATCTCCCCCTTTGTCATTGATGGCAACAAAGGAATATGGCCAAGTTGCTAAATGTCCTTAATACAAAAACTTTTGTTCTTCTATACATATACTTATATCTCCCTATACATATTATGATCCATATTCTATACACAACTCCCCCTTTGACATTAATAACAAAGGTGTTTCAAAAAACTGTATCTATACATACTTACTGATGGAAACCATCCAGATATGCAACCTTTAGGTTCTGGATCTCCTTCTTCCAGAATGTGATCAAAGAGTTTACTATTTGGAGATGGGTGCATAATGCATACTAAAGCTTCTCCATCTTCTTCAAATCTATGGAAGGACCTTGATCATAGGTTATCATGGTGGCATCAATCTCCTTGATGTTCTGATTTAGAATGTCTAATGAGGGTGCAAGAGCGTTCCTCAACTGAGTCTGTTAACTTTGTCATCTCCTTTTCTACCTTCTCAATTTTGTCTATCTGACTTTGGTAGACATTATTACACATGTTCACATCTATGGATGTGTCTTTCACTAAATTTTTCACTTGCGCAATCATAGCTTCTGCCTCTTTGATTTTCTTGAAATGAGCATTGGTGAGCTTATCTTGATCCATGCATTCTGCAATGATTCTTCTTCCTTGATTTGCAAATTCTTTTAGGGATGCTTGACTAGTCTTGAGGGAGCTAAGGTCAAGTGCAAATTTGTTCACCAATTTAGTCAATCTTTTCTTCAGATACTTTTCTTCTGCAACTAGGGATGCAGAATCTTCAAGGCTTGAGAAATTTCTTTTAAAATGTGAGATGATTGTGCTCACATCATCAACCGAGTGTATCTTTGACACTTTCTTATCTTCTAGTAACAAATTGTTCAAAATGTTTACCGATTCTACCAGGAGGGGATTCCTCATTACCTACTTTTCCTTGGCCTTCTCCATTGCTAAGATGTTGAACTTAATCAGGTTGTCTTCACTCCATGAGTCCAAAATGGATGTTTCAGGTGTCAAACTCAACAACAATGCTTCTGAAGGAGTGATGGGAGTGTTTTCCAACACTACTTATTCTACTAACATTTCATCTTTTTTCTCACTTTGTTTTACCTTTTCTTCTTCTTTCTTTTCTTCCTCTTTTTCTATTTTTTCTTTTTTCATTTCTTTTTCTTGTTCTTTCTTTTCTTCCATATTTTCTTCTTCTTTGTCCTCATCAGTCAATGCTTCTTCTTGCTGAGTGGGTGGTGTGTTGCTGCATAGCATTTCAGCTTCGTGTGTGCTCACAAAAGCTTCTTCAAACTTATCTAAGTCATTGTCTGTGGCCACCATTACAATCTCTACATTATCAATGAAGATTGTATCATCTTTTTGTGTATCTATTGTGGGCATAGACGTTACTACCTCTATAGGTGTTACCATTGTAGGCATTGAATCTTGAGGACCTATAAATGGTATATTAGAGGTCTTTGTTGCTTTGTCTTTCTCACTAGGTGCTTGAGTGATGGACGCAGACTTAGGTTTCATATGTTGCTCTGAGAATACCTTCTCAAAGGCCTTCTCTATTTCCTTAGATATCAGCTCATAGTCTTTGTTCATGAGGTGTAGTGTTCTCATCTTTGTCCTTAAGTGTGGCTTCACCAAATTCAATAAAATTAACTTTTCTTCAACAAAACATACTGGAAGAGTGGAATCAAGTGTTTGTTCCCTTATTTTGAAGTCTTCTTCAGTGGCTTGTCTCTTCAAGGTATCCATAATCTCCCATACCTTATTTGGGATAGCTGTCTTCAATTCAAGAACTGTCTTCTTGAACTTTATCATGTGTTTGATCAGCATCTCATGAATCTCTGACTTATCAATTTCATGATATTTTTCATAAAACTTGGCTATTTGATCTAGCCTTCCTTCTTCTACAACTCTAGTCCTTAACACTTGAAGACTAGGTATGAATCCAACTTCTGGAGGTGACTGCACATTTTTCAATTTGCTTCTTGTGGCTACACTTATAGCTGAAGGGTGGTTTTTGGCGATTTGTTCTCCCCTTGGGAATTTTAAGAGATTGATCTGTGGATTCAGTACCAATTGTAGTAGTGGGCGCAGGACTGATATCATTATTTTTACCCTATTTATCCTTTGGATCATTAGTCTTCTCAATCTTTACCTTTTTCATCTTAGGATCATCAGACTTGGCTTCCATTGTGGATGCTCTTTCAATTTCCAAAGCAATCTTTTCTTCTCTTGCTTTGTCTAGGTCTACTTGTGTTACTCCATGAATTTTGAGTATCTCGGATGTAATCTTAGAGGCTTTCCTCTTAGTTGCTATGTTGTTTAGTTTTGCATCTACCTCTCTTGTCTTCTCTGCATAAGTTCCCCAACTATGTTCATTAGGATCTTTGGGGGCTGATAGTAGAACTTGTGCATATTCTTCAAGGACCTGTTCCTCTACCTCATAACCAAGTGGATGAATCCACTTAGTTCTTGGCTCAACAGCTTCCATACAAGTTGTGTCTATCTCTACCATAAAGTAAATAGTATCCTTAGACTTTTCAACAATGTTTTCTGGAATTCTATACCTCATTTGCATCTTGACCCTGAAGGTCATCAACTCCAATGTTATATAATCTCTCAATGTGCTCTCAGTGGATGCTTTGTTAGATATTTGTGGCATGGTTGGAATGGACTTGTCCAAATACAAATCTGATACTTTCCCAACTATATGAAGGTACATGTAAATGATCAATGACCCAAACCTGAATATCTTTGTTTTTTCATGCTTGATTGCCTTGATGTTATCAATCAACTGTGTGCAAGATCTCACATAAGTTGAACTTTGCATCTTCCTTTACAATTCTAATGGTTGCTAGAATTGTGCCCACAGACACACTATTCACCCTACTGGTGTGATTAAATCTATATCCAAGTATCATAGACATCAATTTGATGTCTGTTTGTTCAATAGGCTCAATTTTCATCCCGCGCCTATCACTCCTTGACTTACAAATTTGCTCAACTATTTTCCTGACATCCTTGCCTACTGGAAGGATGGTGCCATTCTTAGATAGATCTTCCATCTCATATATTAGGTCACTGGTGATTCTTACTGGCACATCACCTATCCAGAATAAATCATCATGAATTCTTCTCAATAGTATCTTAATCCACTCAGTCTCATAAAATTCATATTTCGTAGCATACTCAACTATAGGGTGATCATTCCACTTAACATATTCATCCATGAATGTTTTATCTAGTTTCAACATGGTATCCATGTGCGCCCTTAACCTATCCAACCCTACTGGTTCTTTCTTGCAGTAGATGTAAGCCCTAATGTCCTTGACATGCATAACGCCCATAGGCGTGTGGGAGAATGCTCCCTCTAAATCATCTAGGGTTGATTTGAATGGATGCTTCTTAAATATGTATTTCTTCTTCTCTACAACATCAAAAACTATGGGAGTGGCCATGACTTACTTGTTTAATCACTTTCCAACTATACTCTAAGATGATCCGAAGACTTCTGAATCAGCGCGTCGAACTAGGGTTTCTCCAACTGATCGAATGTATTGCAAATTATGGAAAATCACTTATAGATCACTCTATAAATCTTCACAACAACTTCTAAATCTCTTTTTTCTCTCCTATCGCTCTGAATTTGAATGCAATGAGTAATCAAACAACTTCCTATGTACTTAAAGTGAAAATTTTTCCATTAATGCTTGCCACATAAACTAGGCTGTCACTTAAACATTTCCAACTTGAGTTCTACTAACAATCAGTATGTTCACTCTTGCACAAAGGTTCCTTTATACTCCAAATGCTTAAGTCCAAAGGTGCATACTCTGAGAATGAGTATACTAGCCATGCAAGGGTCTAGAGCTAAATTAGCTCCCCCGATGACCCTGAGGGCCATTCATCTAGATGTAGAGGATGTGTCCATTGTGGATGCATCCAATACATGCTCATCAGTATTGTCCTTCTTTTTCTCTAACCAAATTAAGCTTGCATCATCTTAGGCTTTGACAAAATTAACTTCTCCTTCAAGATCCAATACTGATTCTTCGGCCTTTTTAGGGCTTTCTTGACCTTGCGTCCTTGATCTCCATAACTTTGAGATATTTCCAACCTTGTTACAAGAGTGAAAAATGATTGGAGGTCTTATATTCCTCAGTGCATTAACATGAGTCACCATTTTACACTGTCTAGTTGAGTGACCATTGTAGTTACATATCTAGCATGTAACATTCTGAGAACTTCTTACATTTGTTTGAATTTGATTTCTCTGATCATGCTAAATCTTGTTCTTCTTACTAGTCTTGCAATTTATAGCTCTATGACCAAATTTATTGCATGAATAACAGTGACCATTAAAAGGTCTTACCTCTGTATGGTTCCTTGCAATGTGTCCATGCTTGCTACATGCAAAACAAGTGTGGTCTATAGGCTTGTGCTCATTCTTAGGTGGTTCACCATTATCTTTGGTTTGATCTTCAGTCACCTTAGCATTAGTAGATTCTTTTTGTGCATCCTTTCTTGCTCGCATGTTGTCAATCTGATTGTGTGCTTCATTGTATCCAATACAGCTGGTGTCTCCTTTGGCTCTCCTTGCATATAACTAATATTCTATCAAATCAGAACTGGTGTGTAATTTGTCAATATAATTCTTTTCTTCTTTCAATTTAGACTAAGCTTTCTTTGCTATTCCTTAGCTCCAAGATTTCCATGTCATTCAGTTGAAGGTTCTCTTTGATCTTTTCATCATAGACTTCCTGATTGTTAGTCAGATTATCATCAAACTCTTCAAGTTGTTCCTTTAAGGATTTATTTTCTTCATTCAACTTCTTGACCATTGTCCCTAGATCACTGGTAGAGCATTCTTTCAAATCTTTCCTTAGCCTTTTTATGACTAATTGAGCATCACTGAGTTTATCCCTTAGTTCTTTAGTTTCTCTTTCAGACTTGTCCAAGTCTTCAAGAGCAGCTTCAAGATTTCTTTTCAGATGTTTCATTTCTACTTTTTCCATGATCTCCTCAAGTGGTTAAACTTCTTTGTTGAGGACCAGAGCTCTGATATCAATTGTTAGGAATGGGAACACTGAGAGGGGGGGGTGAATCAGTGTTCACTATATTTTAACTTTGTACTATAATCCTTATACTGAACTTAAATGCTTAAGTACTGAATTAAACATTCACATAAACATGAAACATGAAATCAACACATGACACCAATATGGTTATGGGGAAACCCAAATAGGTAAAAACCCTAGTAGGAATTGACACCCACTAATATTTTGTACTAGTGTTTTGTGATCCTTGTTAGAAGATCCTTAACCCTGTTAGGAGTTTCTTTACAATGCTTTAAGTACAGTAGACCTTGTTAAGGGTCAGACCCTATTAGAACTCTTTTACAATAGTCCCTATTAGGGGAGTGGATGCACTATCCTAGAGCTCATTGCTCAAGTGGTTCACTACTCAAGTGGTGAAGGCTACAACCTTCGGATGTCAAATACACACTATATCTGTTGGATGAACTGTCACTATGACACTTCTTGTCAGATCAGTTCCTTTGATGCGCTGATGCTTTGAACTCTTGAAAATATCTAATACATCTTATACTACCTTTTCACACTTCTACTCTGCTAATCACAACTCTCTATCAACTTCCATACTGAATAAAATGGGCGCATCTTATATTTATATGCGCATACAAAATAAACAAGTAGGTCAGCCCTTAGACCTATTACATACAACACTTCCAAATGAATTGGCTTAAGCGTGCTTATAAAAAAACAAGTATATATGTTGGAAACCTAAATACAATAGGTTCATAGCCTTTACAACATTACATTATATCCGCAAACCAAAATACTAAATGTCAGCTTCATGCTTTGTTCTTCTCTGGCACTCACTGGCTGTGCAACTTCAACTGACTGTAACTTTCTCATCCTTGTACATCTGATCATGAGCTCATAGACTAAGCATGAATATAGTCTAACCAACTTAACTACCAGGGCACATACCATAATTCTTTAGTACGCACATGTGCTAATGCTCTAAGCTGCAAGAACTCTATACACTGTCCAGTCTTCAACACTTAACTGATTTCTGATCTTCTCTTCAAGTGCGCTGACTCCAAACTGTTATATGACTTTGTTTCCATAATGAAAACACTATATCAAGTCATATACATTAGTATAGACAACTTGCCAATAGATTACATGTCAGAAATGCAATAACTTTGGACACACTGCAAGGTACTATAAATTGCAAACTAATCAAGACAAAAGAAGACCATTGATCTATTACAAATGCAATAATCTAGGTCACATTGTGAAGTTTTGTAGATATAATGGAGATATCAATAGAAGAGGATCAAGAAGATCAAATGAACCAGAAACACCACCACCTATAGTCATAAGGAAGAATATTAGTGACAATGGTAAAAGCCTAAATGATTACATAAGTGAAAGCAAGAAGGTAGAGAATGAAAAGATATGGCAAGTAAAGTTTCTAAATAAGGTAGTGGTTCAAGGAGAGACAGCTTGTGATGCTATGTCTTTGCATGATGAATTCTTTGAGGCATCAGCCTAGAAGGCCTCATGGCCTCATGGGGAGTAGTGAATGAAAACAACAGAAATTATCCAGCCCCTGTATAAGTAGAGTAAGCTCATGCAAGCTTGAGTATGATGAGTACAGTTTCAAATTTGTGGATGGAATCACAGCACTTGAAGATCCATCTTCTATGTTCACAAATTCTACATTGATTGGATGGCATGCGAAGTTGAGCTACCTGATTTTAATGCACACACTCAACTTGCGAAGGATAAAAGAATTGAGAGATCTAATTTACACACCATTTGTTAATCAACAATCAGGAAGAGTAGAAGTTTGAAAGCAAAGCAGTAATCGAGCCAAGTAACTTTGCATTCACATGAGATCAAACATCGAATTCAAGCGTTTAAGGTATTTAGACCTAATCTTTCATAGTAATCATGGATGCACCAGTAATATATGATGTTGTAGACAGACCTAGGTATAAATTCAAGTGGCATCCATACAAATCTTGTGAGGATGATCCAAAAGGGGCATTTTCTCAAACTCTCATAGGTGTGTTGCACAAGATATTAGGGCATATATACACTACAAGTATGAGATTATTAGGGAGGTCAAAATCTTCTATGAGTTGAATGGTATGATAGATGTAAATGGGTCTTTAATAGAAGAATTCAAACATTTGAAAGACCTGTCAATACGCAAGTTAACCTGACTCACAGAATTCATGAAAGTTGAATGGTTCAAGATCATTCTGAGTAGAATTCATGATCAATTTCTATGGATAGGTGATCAACCAGTAAAGATATGTGCTCATTTGATCCATGATATCACAGGGCTTAACAATGAAGGAGCCCTACCCGTTAGTGAGAAAAATCTAAGAAAAGATGTTGAAACCCTCACACACTCCAAATGGGACAAGAGGGCTATGACTGCAAATGATATATACCTACAAGATGTCAAATTGGTAGCAATTCTGATTGGCTAAAAGTTATTTTCCAGCTCAAGACTTAATTATGTATCAGCTAGAGTTGTCAAACAAAATGTATAACCTTTGTGAAGTTTTGGCACATCAGTTTTTGGAAAATGTTAAAGTTATTAAGAAGGACAATTCCAAGGCATTCAAGTTTGGGTCACTACTAGTTCACATGTACCTACATGTCATACACAACTTTCCTAGTATGCATCCTAGAGCATGGAAATACAATGAACCCACTAGTCTACAAATCTCAGAATATTATAGAAGGTAGAAAAAGGATTGGATCGATGGAGAACTGTTTGGCATGATTAAGATCTTGTAGAGACAAATGAAAGAAAGATATAGAATACCAAAAAAGATAGTGGAAAAATATGAAGATACTATATGTTTCATGGTTGAAACAGATTGTGTCTGCTTTGAGGCAGTTGAGCCTAGAACCAAGTGGTGCTATCATATAGGATATGAGGTAAGTGTTGAGGTACTAACCATGCAAGTAGAGCATGTACTTGTAGTAGAAAAAGACCCTACTTAGGAAAGATAGGGTACATACAGAGAAAAATATGAAAAAGTTAGAGAAGAACAAGAGAAAGTAACAAGAAAGAAGAAAGTCAACAAGATAGTAGAAGAAATTACTGCGAAGGTAGGAATCACAAAGAAGCAATTTTTTGACTTGAAAAACAAGATGGAGGCATCTTCCAGTGTTGCCACTGATTCACCCATCTCATTGGAAATAGAGAAGATAGGTACTACTGATAACTTCATTGATTTATCAGATCCTAGAAAGGAAGAAACACATGAAACTGTGACTACAGAGGTTCTTAGAAGATCATCTAGGAATGTCAATCCAAAAGAAAAAGAAACAGAGGTGAAGAGGAAGAAAAAGGAAGAAAAGGTTATAGAAAAGGAGGAAGAAAAAATGGTTCAAAAGAATCCACAAACCTTGTGGAAACCCAATATAAAATCAGTACAGAAGAGGGTTATCAAAGATGGAAATTTAGTATCTATAAATAGATACTATGAGAGATATAGCCCTGAGGATTGAGCAATCATTAAGGACACTATCATTGAGCATTTTTTAATTTTAAAAAAGAATTTGTTGGAAGTTGAATCTAGTGTTCCCAAAGAGCTATACAGCAAGCTAGAAATTAGAAAATAGTTAGCACATTCAAAGGATTAGGAACATAAGAAACAAAACAATTGATGATATGTTTCCTATCGTGTCTATTCAGGAAAGAGAAAGAATCATAAAAGCACTAAAACCTCTTTTAAGAACAAAGACTAGACTTGTCAAAATCATGGCTAGAAGATATGATGAAGTAATTGAAGATACCCAAAAGGCATTAGATGAAGTTTTAATGCAAAACATGCCTAAAAGGGAGTCATCTCCTAAAGTTTCTAAACCTATATCCTTGGGATTAGGAGAGAGCTCACAGTCAATTGATGAGAATTCTCAAGTTAACTTGCAACCAGACTTCTTTATCACTGGTGTGCCTGTTAGCCTTGACACTTTGCAGGACATAAATGATCCATTTATGGACAAGATGGATAGTGTGATGGAGGTAGAAGATCAAGAACAAATAGAAGAAGGAAAATCAGAAGAAAAAGTACTAGAAGAAGAGTTACAGCAAGAAGAAAAGAAACCTAAAATAGAGGAGGTTGTTGAAGTTAGAATGGATTCATCTCTATTATTGGAAATTGTGGCCAAACCATTAAGTTCTAATGTGGACAGCATGGATGAAGATGAACTAATGAGACTTTCATTCATAGCCTTTGCCAAAGCTAAGGAGAGATCAGCTCAGAAAGGAGATAAGAGAGCCAAGATAATGGCCAGGGTTGTAGAGACAGTAAACAAGCTACTTCCCTCTCCAATTATTCTAAAAGACAAAGATGAAACTAAGAATCTCAGTATAGTATTGGATAGCTTTGACAGTCATTTTGACTCATTGCTAAAAATAGCAAAAGAGAAGGCTAAAAAGAACTTCTTGGAAAAGAATTTGAGCGAAGTTCACAATTCCATCTGATGGGACTTAGGCATTCTAAAGGCTACCACTCTCAAGGCTAAGAGTTGTGTAGAACAAGGCAGGAAGCTATACAGCTATTGCATAAACCCCTGCAAACATTTGGAGAATGTTGAGGAGGCCATAGCCATAGACAGGACCAATCTTAACAATATAATGGACAGTTGTGAATCTTCTTCACAAACTTTGGGAGAGATAGACAAGGAAACATCCAGGCTACTGGAGAAAATAAGAGTACTAGAAATGGAGAAAGGGAGAGTTACAGACCGGTTTGGGTCATTAAGAAACCTATTGATCCTGAAGCTTTCAAATTTGGAGACTCGTGTCTCTGAGATGATACAAGTTGAAAGATCAATGACAGTACCTACTCTCACTGAGCTTAAGATAGCAGAGACAACATCTTATGCACTAAATGGATTAATCCATGTCATTGAGCTACTGATAAGTTCATGGATTGAGGAGATTAAGACCTTGGAAACATCTTTCCAAGATGTCTTAAATCTAATAAGTAAGCACTAGACCACCTATGCTTCAGTTTTGATATTTTGAGAATACCTTTGCCATTGATGTCAAAGGGAGAGGAAGAAAAAGGGAAATGAGGAAGAGAAACAAATATGTAAAGAGAAGAAAATAATAAAAAAAAGAGGAGAAGAAGAGAGTTGCTTTGTGACACTTGGTCATTTTTCTAAGTGTTGCCATCAATGCCAAAGGGAGAGATTGTTGGCATGTGATGTTTTGAAGTACTAGAAATCATCTAATGGTTTTCATTCATGGAAACAGTTATGATAGTGTGATCGCATGTTGTGGAGATTACCACTGGATTCACAGTCATGAAAATGACAGTCCATAATCAAGAAAATAGGGTACAATGCCATAGTTTTGGATAGCGATGAAGAAATGCAAGGTATTATGGCTTGAAAAGTTAACTAGAGTTATTTTGGGATATGTAAATGCTTCACTTAAGATCACATGATTTTTGGATAGCTAGTGTGTAAGATACAGTGTTCAGAAGGTATGCAAAGACAACAAAACAATATATCAGGGTACATGAACAGTTGCAAATATTAAGGAGAGCATAATGGATATGGTAATATGCTAAGACATATAAATAAATTATAGTTCTGACTCTTTGGTAATATAAGAGTGCTGACTCCATATATATCATTTGCACAAGTTTCTACTATGTTTTTGGATGGCAATTGGGAAGCTGACTGAGAGGACAATTATGTATAAGTATATATTGTTTTTTGTGAAAGAAGTAAGGAGATGGAATGATGATAAGATAAGTTTGTGAACATCAGAGTAGTGATTAGATGTGAGAGCAGTAAGAAGTTGAGCTACAACTAGAACCATCTAAGCAAGATAAGTGCTTGTATTATTCCCCTTTTGAGAACTATTTTGGGATAGTTTTGATTGTAAGAGCAGTGTGCTCACCACCTTTAACCAGGTGTTTTGTATGCCCCTAACAGGGTTTTTGTAATCCTCTAACAAGGAAATGTACTATGTAATAATCAGATCCTAACAGGGCTAGATCTCCTAACAGGGACATTATAATTTAGTGCATATTTGTGGGTACCATCTCCACTAGGGTTTTCCCTTTAATCAAGGTTTCCTCGAGAACAAATCATGGTGTTATGAGTAATGTGTTATGTTTATATGCTCTTTTCATTTTTGCATTACTTTGGATTATTTATAATTGTATAAAGTTGAAATCAAAGTTCTATAATACTGATTCACCCCCCCTCTCAGTATTACCTAATCCTAACAAAAACAATATAGACAAAGTGAAGAATAGTGTGAAGGAATACTAAAGAATAGAAAGCAGTCCCTTTATGAAAATGATAAAGAAGATGAATAATACTAAGAGCCTTAGTAGACAATAAGTAAAATAAGATCGACATGATGCAAGTACAAAGGGAAAGAAAAGAGTTAAAAAATTTCAAATTAAAAAAAAAAGTATAAGATCACAACAAAATTTAGATTAGAAAATGTTAAATAGAAACAATATACAATGGAAAGAATAATGAAATATATTTTCCTATTGCATCATCTTAAAATGGAAGTACTTCCATCTTGGTAGGTTTAACACCCTCATTTAGTGCATTTTCATGATAGATTTTCATTTAGGATGCATCTGCACTCAATTTGTTTCTAGGTGAAATTAGGGTTAGGATCTCGAGGATTCTCCTTGATTTCCTTCTGTGTGGCTCTATTTCTAGGTAGGACCTATGTACTATCCCTCCTAGCCTTCATCATATTTCTTCTATGCCTTTGTGACCTTTCTCAGCATTATGTTATGTTTTCCCATCATTATAAGTCTCTGGCCGACCCAGAAACTTCCCAAAACTCTGAGTTGACTGACCTAAAACCTTAGGTCAAGGTCGACCTCAACCCTGACATTTCTTGTGTTAGAAAACTTACCTTGGGAAGTGGTTGTTCGATGGCCAAGCACTATCTCAGGAGCTCCATTTGTGTTACTCAAAGTTCTTCTCTACTCAGCATCCTTCTTTCTCTCCTTAACTCTACAAATGGTAAGAATGAGTAGTTATGTTCTCTCTTACCTTATTTATAGATAAAAATTAGGTTTTTGTTAGGGTTTGGTAGTGTTTATTTATGTTAAATTTGAATTTCCCTTCATATGCATTTAGATAAACATTCACTCTTTTCATCATAACTTGAGTTTGGTAACTCCATTTTTAGTGTCATCAACAGCGTTGGAATCATGATTCAGATACCTAACTCATTGAATCAATTAGGAAGGGTAGTAATCCTTCTAACTAGTTTAGGAAAAATTCATTTTTCAACAAATTGCATATCCAGTGTATAGGGTTATCCTTATCACCCTGTTTCACCCTTCAAAAGTAGAAAGCCAAAATAGGGGGGCATAAGGGGCTCTATGCACTTCTAAATTTCATTTTATTAATTCTAAGGTGATTTATGGATTTTCATTAACCTTGTGTGCTACAGGTTGTGGGTACTAACAATTTTTTGCAGGATCTCTACATTAAGGACTTGGTTATATCCTTTTTATTTATTATGATGTTTTCTTATTTTAGCTTGCATATTCATGTAGTGTCATATCTAAGCTAAAGTGGGGGCCAAATGTATCATTCTAAAATGGAATCACTTCCATCTTGGTAGGTTTAGCACCCTCATTTAGTGCATTTTCATGATAGATTTTCATTTAGGATACATTTGCACTTGATTCTTTATTTCTAGGTGAAATTAGGGTTAGAATCCTAAGGATTCTCCTTGATTTACTTCTTCATGGCTCTATTTTCTAGGTAGGACCTATGTACTAGCCCTCCTATCCTTCATCACATTTCTTCTAGGCCTATGTGACCTTTCCTAGCATTTTGTTATGTTTTCCCATCATTCTAAGTCTCTAGTCGTCCCAGAAACTTCTTGAAACTTTGAGTTGACAGGCCTGAAACCTCACATCAAGGTCAAGGTCAACCTTGACCTAGGTCAAGGTCAAGGTTGACCTTGACCTTTGTCATTTTTTGGTTCTTGATTTCAAATTTGGATCATAGCGGGGCCCGAAATTAAAAATGGGCCTCTGGATCTAAATGCAGAAGGGTTTTTATTCAAAATTCATTGAATTTTTTTCCCTCCTTAGTTGGCTATTGTTATTGGACCATAATTTGAGGTGAAATTTAAATTAGGGGCCCTTATATTGCTCAAGGAACCTTGTCTTGAAATCTCTATATAAGCCCTCTCTTTTGCCTTCATTTCAACAAGTGAAAAAATAAGCAACATCAAGTAACAAGCAAGAAGTTATGAGGAGATGATGATGCAAGATTGCAAGAGGATGCTATAGGAGAAAAAGATAGGATGATGCTTTGATGCAATCAATAATTTTGTGGACAAGTTATTATGGACAAGTTATTATGGACATTCATTTGGAGCAAGAAAGATTCCTTCTTCCTTGATCAACCATTTTCAACAATCAAGCATTCAAAAGATACGATCATGGGGTAGCAATTACGAATTGTGAGTTTGGTAGGAGTAGTTTGGCCTTAGGGGCTCGGTATGCTTTATTTATCATATTCAAATCTATGCATTTCTCTCTCATTTCAATTCATGCTAGGGTTTCAATCTAGAGGGTTAGATCTTGGCATTGCACATTCAAAGCTCTTCCTATGAGAAATGTGCACACACATATTCTATTACATCTGGCTATTCGTGGAGGTGGAAATCACCAAAACGGGGGTTTTACTAAGGAAAAACCCTACATAGCCACCCTAAAACACCATTTTTCATATATCTACAGTCATTGTTTCGAGAGTTGCAGAGCAGATCTGGATACCCTTTTCAGAAAATTTATGGGATCTGCGAATAGAATTTCTGTCAGAGTAGTGCAGGTCAAGGTCGACATAAAGGGGTCAAGGTTGACTTGTATTTGGGCCAAGGTTGACCTGGCTCATAAAAGGAAAATATTTCTGAGTTTTCTCTATCTCTATGTTTCTATTCCAATTTTGGTTGCAAAATTTCTAGAAACTTAGTACATACACCAAAAAATAGGTATTTCCAGATTTTCCATGTTATGAGGTATGTATTTCATTTCATTATTCCTTGCAAGCATTTCTAGATTTATATTCCTTATCATTAGATTTATATGTTTGTGTTAAATATTGGTTTAGGGTCTCTTTTATGTGCAAACCCCCATTATTCTAAACCTTATCCATATTTTTACACCTTACACCTATGAAGAGATAACAAAGAGAATAAAGTATGACATTGTGAAGAGTTGGAGATGACATAAAGCAATAACAAGAAGATTTAAAGAGACAACAAACAAAGAAAAAGAAAATGAACCATAGTCATGGGGTGAAATCACAATAGTGTGTCCCACTTTTTGGGACGAAGAAAATTGATTTTCAAAAAAATGAAAACAATTTTAGGGCCTTCGCTCCAAGTACCCTCTTCACGCAAAGGGGATGATTGGTTTCACACGAAGACCCCTCTTCACGCGAAGTACCCTACGCAAGGTACTTCACGTGAAGCCACTTTTGGCTGGATTTTTTATAAATTTTTGGCTTTCCTATTTCATTTTCATTATTTACTATTGGAGATTTTGTGGACCCAGGGCTTAGAGCGAACCAATGATGTCCACTACGACAACAACACCTCCCGAGCTTTTTCAACCTCCTCAAATTGTTAGTAGTATCAGGTACATGCATTTTTCACATTTTTTATTGTAAATTATGTGTTTTACATTTATTTTAGTTAATTATTTATTTTAAATAATTTTTAGTTTGTAGAAATGTTAGAAAATCGTAGTTAAATTTTAGAATATGTTAGAAAATGATAGTAGAATGTTAGAATATGTTAGAAAATTGTAACTTAGTACTATTAAAAAATCATAGAACTGTTAGAAAATGTTAGAAAATATTAAAAACCATAGTATAAATGTTAGAATATGTTAGCAAATATTAGAAAATCATAACTTAGTATACATTAGAAAATATAAGAAAACTGTAAATTAGTATACATTAGAAAATATTAGAAAATTGTAACTTAGTATACATTAGAAAATTGTAACTTCTAGTATACATTAGAAAATATTAGAAAAATGTAGTAGAATGTTAGCAAATGTTATAAAATTGTAACTTAGTATGTTAGAAAATGATAGAAAATCGTAGTAGTTTGTTAACAAATGTTAGAAAATATTTACAAAACCATAGTAGAAATGTTAGAAAATGTTAGAAAATATTAAGATCTTATAGAAATTATTAAAAATATTTGTTTTTAATTTTTTTTTAAAGTTAGTAAATATTAGGAATCTCTCTCTCGGGTACATGCATTTTTAGTAAAGTTAGTAAATATTAGTTAGTTATTTGTTTTAAATAATTTTTAGTTTGTATAAATCTTAGACAATCATAGTTAAATTTTAGAAAATGATAGTAGTATGTTATAATATGTTATAAAATTGTAGTAGTAAGTTTCTAGGACCCTTGTCCCTCCATTACAACATATTAGGACACATAGGATCCCTTAGGAATCTCAAGACCTTATAATATATATTAGGATGTCTTAGGACCCATTGATGTATGTTAGGTTTCATTAATACATATAAGGACTCATTGTTTCCCTCAAGGCTCCTTAAGACATATTAGGATGAATTAATGTAACCTGTGATCTCTTAGGACCTGTTATGATGCCTACAATCCCTTAAGACATTCTAGGACCCTTACACATCGCTTATGACATCTTAAGACACATAGGACCCCTTAGGACCCATACGATCCATTATTATATCTTAAAATGTCCTAGGACCCATTCATTTATTTTAGCTTCTGTTAATACATATGTGAACCCATCATTGCCCACAATAACCCTTAAGACATACTAGTATCAATTAATGTAACCTAAGATCCCTTAGACCACTTATCACACCTATGACCCATTAACATTCTTGGACCATTATACATCCCTTACAACATTTTAAGACACATATGACCCCTTCGGATCCTCAAGACCCATTAACATATCTTAGGTTGTCCTAGGACACATTTATGTATCTTAGATTCAATTAATACATATGAGGATATACTAATGTAACCTAGGAGCCATTATGACCTCTTATGTTACCCACGACCCCTTAAGACACTCTAGGACCCTTATACATCCCTTACACTATCTTAAGACATGTAGGACACATTATTTCCCTCAAGAAACCTTAAGACATACTAGGATCAATTAATGTAATGTAGGATCCCTTAGGACCACTTATTTCACCTGCAACCCATTAACATTCTAGGACCCTTATCCATCCCTTATGAAATCTTAAAACAAATATGAAACCTTAGGACCCCCAAGACCCATTAAAGAATCTTAGGATTCCTAGGACCCATTGATGTATCTTATGTTCCATTAATACATACAAGGACCCATTGTCACCCTGAATGCCCCTTAATAAATACTAGAATCCCTAAGGACCTCTTATGACACATACAACCCCTTAAGACATTCTAGGACCTTTATCCATCCCTTACAACATCTTAAGATACCTAGGACCCATTAGGACCCCCAAGACACATTAATGTATCTTAGTATGTCCTGGGACCCATTCATGTAACTTACATTCTATTAATACATAAGAGGACCCATTTTTTTGCCTCTAGGACCCTTAATATATACTAGGATCAATTAATTTAACCTATAATCCCTTAGAAGCATTTATGACACCTACGAAGCCTTAAGACATTCTAGGAACCTTATCCATACCTTATGACATCTAAAGACACATATGACCCCTATTGTGACATAAAACTCTTTAAGAACCCTTAGGATCCTTAGGACCTAGGACAGGACCACTTAAGACCTAATAGGACCCCTTAAGACTTAATAAGACTGGACTTAAGACCTAATAGGACTAATATGACCTATTAAAATCAATTAGTACATCCTAGGACCCTTAAGACCTAATAAGACCACTTACTTGACCTAATAGGACCTATTAATACCAATGAGTACCAAGAACCCTTTAGCACTATTAGTACACCCTAGGTTCTTTTAGGACCTCTATTGTGACATAAAACTCTTTAAGAACCCTTAGGACTATTAGTACACTCTAGGTTCATTTAGGACCCCTATTGTGACATAAAACTCTTTAAGAACCCTTAGGATCCTTAAGACCTAGAATAGGACCACTTAAGACCTAATAGTGCCCCTTAAGACCTAATTTAGGACTTTAATATAACATATTAAAACCAATTAGTACATCCTAGGACCCTTAAGACCTAATAAGACCACTTACTTGACCTAATAGGACCTATTAATACTAAGTAGTACATCCAAGATCCCTTTAGGAATATTAGTACACCCTAGGTTCCTTTAGGACCCCTATTGTGACATAAAACTCTTTAAGAACCCTTAGGATCCTTAGGACCTAGAATAGGACCACTTAAGACGTAATATGACCCCTTAAGACTTAATAATACTAGATTTAAGACCTAATATGACTAATATGACCTATTAAAATCAATTAGTACATCCTAGGACCTTTAATACCTAATAAGACAACTTACTTGACCTAATAGGATCTATTAATACCAATTAGTATATCCAAAGACCCTTTAGGACTATTAGTACACACTAGGTTCTTTTAGGACCCCTATTGTGACATAAAACTCTTTAAGAACCCTTCGGATCCTTAAGACCTAGAATAGGACCACTTAAGACCTAATAGGACCCCTTCAGACCTAATTTAGGACTTTAATATAACCTATTAAAACTGATTAGTACATCTTAGGACCCTTAAGACCTAATAAGACCACTTACTTGACCTAATAGGACTATTAATACCAAGTAGTACATCCAAGAACCCTTTAGGACTATTAGTACACCCTAGGTTCCTTTAGGACCCATATTGTGACATAAAACTCTTTAAGAGCCCTTAGGATCCTTCAGACCTTGAATAGGACCCCTTAAGACCTAATAGGACCCCTTAAGACTTAATAAGACTGGACTTAAGACCTAATAGGACTAATATAACCTATTAAAATCAATTAGTACATCCTACGACCCTTAAGACCTATTAAGACCACTTATTTGACCTAATAGGACCTATTAATACCAATTAGTACATCAAATAGCCCAAGTTAGGAATATTAGTATACCCTTGGTTCTTTTAGGACCCCTTTAGGATCGGCCCTATTGTGACTAGTATTGTAAATTTAAGTATAATTTTATATATTCAAATATTTGTTTCCATTTTACACACAGTTATAACATGTAATCAAGTAATTAATTGTTAACACTTAGCTTTCACATGTTACATCTAGATGGCCACTCAGGATGCACCTCGCACTCTTGATGTAGCAACCATTTTTCATATTATTGAAACAGAGATGGATCAACTTAGAGAGTCCATCTGTACATCTCCGACAGATGGCATATACTGATATACTTGTGTCACTGTATTGAGCAGTTTGGAGGAGATGACTGCCAAATTGAGATCCCACTCTTCCTTCACTCCTTAGGTAGTTGATACTATTTTTCAAGAGTTGAGAGATGAGGTCTCAGGTGATGTTTCCTTGGAGATGGTTCAGAGCTATGTCCCCAAGGAAATCATCAAATGAGAGGTTTTCCCATATTATGAGGGGAAGCCCAAGGTGAGGGCATATTAGCTCACACAGTGTGTGATTCCTTAGATCACATGCATGATATATCCTCCTTTTCTTACAGTACATGGTCGTTATCCTAATAACGACCAGATTCTTTTATATTTTGCACATCAGTTGTACGCTGAGTTTCGTTTGGGACTCAGGGTCAACTATTTAAATCTTCTTGGATATTATGATCAGAGGCATGGTAGAGTCACAGACCAGGATCAATATCATAGGGCTGATCAATTTGTACATCCTCATAGACAGCTGGTTGGGTAGAGGACTCCGGTAGTGGTATCAATGATGGCTACTACTGCAGATAGAGTGGTCATTTCTTCTCATAGGGGAGTAGTGGATAGGATAGGGGATATTGCTTTTGCATCCACCTCCATCACTTTAGATACACTAGGCAGATATATTTTGACTAGATCAAGTCAAGCCAGATCATCTTCTGAGGCTTCATCTAGTCCTGCTACAAGGGTCAGTGATGACACATATAGAGTTCCAGGTCTTCCTCCACCTAGAGAGATACGAGCACTTTCTATACATTATAGTCATTTAGATGTGGCGCTTTAATTTTTGGATGATCTCCTGTAGTCATATTCTTGTATTGTTGATATGCAGGAGATCCCAGTATAGTCAGTCAAAGATGTCATTGGAATTGCACAGGGTCCTATAGTTCCACCGACATAGGACACACCATCTAGTCAGGCACAACATAGTTCACAGCACTCTACAGAGCGCTCTGCACCCACAGATTAGTCTGCAGCTACAGAGCCAGGTATACAGGTTGGAGATGTTCACATCACCACTGAGGGCCTAGATGCATTTGATGAGTAGTTGCATGGGTTGAGTCAGGTGGACATTGGCACTGATGTTTGATCATTTATGGATATGTTATTGCATCTTGGTGGTTCAAGCTCTACATCACTCCCCTCCCAGCTAGTGTCACCCCTACACTCTTCATTACTAGAGAGTTTCAAGACTAAAGGTGGTGTGGGTGATGTAGTTTATGTTGATGATATGATGGTGTAGCACGTTGATGATCCTCCTCCTCCTAAGACCCAGGTATATAAAGTTTTCTTTTCTCCTTTCTAGGAGTTTTAGTGAACAATTAATTGTAGATGTGTGTATTGATGTTTGTTCAATGTATAATATTTTGCAGGCACAGTTAGTAGAGCACATTACCTCTAGTGTGGGATCAAAGCATCTTCATATGAGAGATTCAGTAGATGTGACACCTACTAGTGGTCAAGTAAGGTTTAAATATATGTAGGTTTAAGCATGCATGTGTACACTTGTAACATGTATTTATATATTTCAAGTACTTTACATAATATATACTATGCACATGTATATAACCAACTGTTGTACTAAATTTGTAGGGTTCAATTGCTGCTTCACAACTAGAGGATACTCATTACACTCGGTCAGAGCACATTACCTTTAGTGTGGGCTCAGAGCATCTTCATAGGAGAGATTCAGCAGATGTGACACCTACTAGTGGTCAGGTAAGTTTTAAAATATGCAATTTTAAACATGCATTTTTAATATTTTAAGTATTTTACATTATTATTATATACATATATTTATATTTGCAGGGATCAGTTGTTACCTCATAGCCAGAGGATGCTTGTGGCAGTCAGTCAGAGGGTCGCTCTATTCGCATGTGCTGGATGACTCCCTAGTTTAGGACATGTTGCACAAATATTTGATTTGAGACTCATTATTATATGTTTGATATTTTCATTTTATGATTCGAGACATATATTTATATGCTATCTAGACCTCTAGACATAGATGATTTATGATTTGACATTATATAGATTTATGATGGTTTCATTTGATTAGATGATATGATTTGATTAGATGATTTCATTTGATTAGATGATATGATCTGATTAGATGATTTGATTAGGTGGTAAATTATTTGATTAGATGGTAATATGATTTGATTAGATAGTTTCATTTGATTAGATGATATGATTAAATGATATTATTTGATTAGATGGTTATATTATTTGATTAGATGATTTAATTAGATGTTTTTATTTGATTAGATGATAATATGATTTGATTAGATAGTTTCATTTGATTTGATGATATGATTTGATTAGATGGTTATATGATTGTATTAGATGATATGATTTGATTAGATGGTTTTATTTGATTAGATTAGATGGTTTCATTTGATTAGATGATATGATTTGATTTGATGGTTTCATTTTATTAGATTAGATAGTTTCATTTGATTAGATGATATGATTTGATTAGATGAGTTGATTAGATGGTTTCATTTGATTAGATTTTATTAGATGGATGTAGAATTAATATCATAAAAAATAACAAGTTAATACATGCAACTAATGGACAATAAGTATTCTAACTAATAAGCAATGTTAAGGGGAGGTCTTAAGGGGATCTAGAATTAATATCATAAAAACTAACAAGTTAATACATGTAACTAATGGACAATAAGTATTCTAACTAATAAGCAATGTTAAGGGGAGGTCGTAAGAGGAGGTCTTAAGGGGATCTAGAATTAATATCATAAAAAATAACAAGTTAATATATGTAACTAATGGACAATAACTATTCTAACTAATAAGCAATCTTAAGGGGAGGTTTTAAGGGGATCTAGAATTAATATCATAAAAAATAACAAGTTAATACATGTAACTAATGGATAATAACTATTCTAACTCATTCTAGAACTAACACATGTCATAAGTAATCTAACTAATTTCATCATTTATTAGTGTTCAAACTAATGTCTTAAGGGGATCTTTAACTAATAAGAAATGTTAAGGGGGGGTCTTAAGGGGATCTAGAATTAATATCATAAAAAATAACAAGTTAATACATGTAACTAATGGACAATAACTATTCTAACTAATAAGAAATATTAAGGGAAGGTCTTAAGGGGATCTAGAATTAATATCATAAAAAATAACAAGTTAATGCATGTAACTAATGGACAATAACTATTCTAACTCATTCTAGAACTAACACATGTCATAAGTAATCTAATTAATTTCATCATTTTTTGGTGTTCAAACTATTGTCTTAAGGGGATCTTTAACTAATAAGCAATCTTAAGGGGAGGTCTTAAGGGGATCTAGAATTAATATCATAAAAAATAACTAGTTAATACATGTAACTAATGGACAATAAGTATCATAAAAATCATTGAATAATCAAAGCATACATAAAATATTTAACTAATATGCAATCTATAAAAATCATTGAATAATCAAAGCATACATATAAAACCATACATGTATACAAGCATATATATAAAAGCATACATAAAATTCTATATATTAAAACCATTGAACCATCAAATAGGTCCATTATATATCAACAAATTATAGTCCATCATATGTTTAAATATATAAACAAAGTATAGTCAATTTAATCTAGAGATATCAAGTAGGTCCTAACACATGAGATAGGTATACATATTATAATTTTTAGACCAAATCAAGTGGTTCATACCTTTCATGGAGAACATGTAATATTCTCTCATGATCCCCACTATCTAGTCTCCACTTGCGATGTTCACGTTGAGATTTAACTGTATGGAGACAAATGGAGGTGGAAACTACTAGGTGACTATATTAAAACACCTTATTGTCTAGTTGGTAATCAACAAAGTGAATACCATGTTGAATTACTTTGATTTTCTTGAAATATGTTCCCTCTAAAACAACTAAACCTGCAGGTCACAAATTTTAACAATATAAATTTAAACAAACTAAATTTGAAAATTGTTAAAAGGTTGAAATTTAAAATTTACGAATTGAGTTCAATATATTGATGTAAAGCATGTACAAACCTATGGCGAACAACATTTTATCACTTTCTTCAGGTTCAAGTAACTTCATCCTCTCTGCAGTACAATGCAGTAAATAATAACCAACTCCTACATTTTCATGCTCAGCAATCACTGCAAAGACATCTCCTACATAGTAAATTTATATATACATGTGAGATCTTAAAATTTACTTAGTTCAATCTATAGATCTATCTATCTATATATACATGCAGCTCAATGGACCATATAATGTGAAATATATATACTTACCAATTTTGACCAATCCCGAGATATGATCGTAATCAGTAGAAATCAAAGGGACATCATCAAAGTTTTCATCTTCATCTCTATTAAATGTATTAGTAACAACTAGTGGCACTAGATTCCATGCACCTATATATCCATGGTCTTGATTGATGTATTCCTCATAATTGTCATCAATGCAATGACAACAAAAACATGAGTAGTCCCTAGTGTTCAACGTCCAATTGCGACAATTCGTACTCATAACTGAATGCAAAGATTGCATCTTTTCTATCCTATTGCAACCATGCATAATTTTTCTATCTACACATGAACAAATGCATATACAATACATTCTATAAATATAATTTCAATAAAGGATACATAAAAAATTTAAACACTTCAAAAAATTACAAATGTGTGCATACCTTTTATCTCCCAAAATTTTGTATGTGGCTCCGCTTGAGTCAATCTTGATGACGTGTCATTCTCATATGGTGTGAAATGTGTCTTGCACCATTCAACAACATCATGTGCATTTTTATATGAACTCCCTTATAATTCATTTTGATACTTTCATATAGCACGTTTGATGCAAGCTCCAGCACCATCATGTTCACCTTTTCCATGTCCAATCTCAAAGAAACTCCAGACATGTGGTATGTGTTCATTACGATGATATCTACATAGTGCATAAAATGGTCTCGATGATTTGAATTGTGTAGCACATCCATCTGACCAAACATAATGTTTATCAATTTTTATACCTCTTCCTTTCAAATTTGCAAAAAACATCTTGAAGCAGTGTTCTACATAATGAATGTCATGCTCTCTATCATCACTTATATAAAAATGATATTCCTTCTTGATGACCCGTGCTTCAAATGTGCTTTGAATACCATCCAAATCTAATTGTGCATGTCGATAACACACATGTACCATAATAGTAATTTTCTCTAAAAAATAGTATTCTGATTGAATTTCCTTTTGATGAACAAAGGAATAATTTTCTGCAAAATCAACAACTAATACAATAGTTCCAAGTGGGAAATTGTCTCTCAGTGTTTGGAATTGTTGTGCTTGCCACTTTGCAAAAAAAGCGTGATGAATGTACGGTTGAATCAATTTTTCAAATTTCTCCATAAATACTCCAACATTTATCTCCTCTTCAACATATTCTAACCTTTTGGATTCTTTCCTAAATTTTGTTTCATTCTTTACATATTTGTAACTCTTGCAATTTACCATCTTTGTTACATCAATATTTTCATTTTTCAAAGGAAAAAGAGACAAATCAGCACATGTTTGACATATTCCTTTTATGTAATTTATTTGTCTAGCTACATCATCTCTTTTGTCACATAAAATGGATGAGATGAACTCACTTCGTCTAGTAGGACGAGCAATTTCAAAACTATAAGTGTCTTCTACAAACTTTCAAAAAACTTGATAGCAGAGATCAAATTCAATATGATAACGACAACAAGTTTCAAACACATTCTTTGTCCTGATATAATATGGCTTCAATCTTTCAAACAATGTTTGCCCAATCTTTATATTAGGATTTGAACTACAAAATGACACATACATTTCATGTTGTGTTGTGTCTAACCAATGTTTCATATGATATTCATATTGATTAGCTGAAATTCTATGTCTGATAACATCTCTATTATTTGATGAAGGACATGTATTATCATTCCAAAATAATGTGACCAAATTCTTGATTCCTCCATCAATCCTATCAAAATGAGGAGCTCTACACATGATTGCCCAATTGCCTTCCAAGGTGCTATCATCCAAAAGTATTCTCCTATTAACATATCATGATATTGTTTTCCTATTAAAACCAAACTAAGATGAAACTGAAGATATCTCTCTTTTGCGGAGCATAGTGTAACCTACAATGGATGTCAAATTACTTTTCTTGTAATGGTCTTATCTTTAGTTCGAGATCGCTTCCCTACCTGGTTCAAACCTTTCCTAAGATTTTCAATCATATCAATCTGCATGTCAACAACTTTTCTCTTCTTTGATGTTGTGTCTATACCCAATAATATTAATGCCCCTTCCAACTTTTTGTTTGTAAGTACAACTGAAAGCAATTGGGCTTGTTCAAGTGTTTCAAAATTATCAAATTTAGCCAATATTTCTCTTTCTATCATATTCATTGATCTCTTCTTAGCAAGACTTAAGGATTGAACATTAGCAAGTGATCTCAAATTCTCCACATCCATTGTAAGTAAATGATCTAAGTTTCTATAATTAATATTTCTCTTTACAGTTTGAGCTAAATTTAAAAGTTCATCCATACCAGTAGGAGCACATGATCTTGACCCTTCTCTAGCATCAATTGCTTGAGCTTCTGTAGGGAGTGATCCCGACCCTTCTTCAATGTGCAATTCTTTGACTTGACTTGACCCTCCTACTTCAGCTTTTCCTTCACCTTCTTTATTTTTATGATAATATGTCAATGCACCTTTACGATTTCTTTGTTTAGTACCAGGTGACCTTTTTCTAGCAGATTTACTTTGTCTTCCCTTCTTGTTCCCCATTTCTTCTCTCCAAAAAATGTCTTCCACAAGATTGCCAATAAAAATTCTCTTCTTCAAAAAATACTTTGATCTAATATTTCTCCTCTCCAAAATTATGCCTTTGAAAAAAAAAGAAATAGCAATCCTCCTCCAAAAAATGTCTTTGTAAAAATTGATCAATAATAGAAAAATCAATAGAAAAAATGAATTAATTTATTGTAATTCAGTATAAAATAGAAAGAAAATCTTTTAGTTTTATACCATTCTAATTTTTTTTACAAAAAAAATTCATAACTAGCCAACCTACTTTGCTCGAAGTAGGCTGGGAAAAATTCCAGCGGGGTGTTTCCCCACTGAAATTTTCACATGAGGGTATTCACGCGAAGACCCTTTGCACGAAGACCCTCAAGTGTCTTCACGCGAAGGGGGTCTTCACTCGAAGGCCCCTAAATTGAAATTTTGCCCTTAGAAAAAAAGTGAACTACAAAAAAATGGCCTTTCAAGGCCTGGGACAAGGACCAAACAAGATCGTTTTTTCAAACATACGATGTCAAATGATGCTATTCGGAACAAGATTTATAATGAATATAATTTTAATACATATTAAGTTCATTATCACTTTTAAATATTACTTTGACTAAAAATAGGTTGTTTGGTCATTCAACAACCTGTCTCTTCAAGACTTCAGGAAAAATAGTAAATTATGAAAAATATGTAGGAAAATATTATTTTTGTTACCTTTCTATTAAAAAAAACAAATCAATATACATAGATCAAGTTAGAGCGATCCAAGTGACCTTATGTCTAAATTATAGTTATTGTCACTTTAGAACTTAATAAACTATGATTTATTGACCCAAAATGAATGGAACCAGTTCCACCTTTAGATATTAAAGTTACAAATATAATCTCGAAAGAATTACATTGTTATCATTTTTTTTTTAAAAGTTATGTTGATCCAAGTGACAATAACTCCTTAAAAACATAGTTTTTTTCACGCAAACCACTTTTCAAAGGAGAAGGAAAATTTATTTTTAATTATTTTTAATTATTTTTTAAAAAATATATTTAGAAACTAGAAATAAAATTCTAAAAGACTCTAATTTACATCATCTTCAAATTCCTAATAGTTTTACGGCAACAGGTGTTCGAAAGTGAAGTTTTTCACAGAATGTTGATCTTCGTGTCAAAGTTGGCCAAAAAGTGGGACACACTATTGTGGTACCACCCCATGACAAATGCAGTCCTCTTTAATGATCAAATACACAAGCATGACATGGCATATGAAGAATTCAAGTTGATTTTGAATACCATGAAAAGATTATAGATTTGTATCCAAGACACATGAAGAATATAACATTCATAAATGGAGAAGGAAAATCATAACTCATTATTGCTTCATCTCTACGGGGGATGAGTGGAATAGATAGAAAGGAAAGTGGCATTAAGGGAATCATCAATCATATCAGCCTCTTCCTTCAAACAATCATCCTCTTGTACAAAAGTATTCTCATAGGGTAGATTCATGCAAGAGAATAATAAACATCATTGTCTAACTGTTCATCTCAAAAAGGGAGGCCATTGAGAGGAATTTTAGAATTATGTTCTTCCTTCAATATGTCCTCATGAGTGAGAATCTTTGGGAGAAAAATCATTGAGATGTTCATAAAGAGGATTATTGTAAACCCTAAATCCTTATGTTGCATTAATTAACTTTTGAGAAAATGAGAGTTTAGGAAGTGTAGATGAAGACTTAGTAGAGATGAAGTCATCAAGGAGTTCATCCATCATATCAAAATCTTCGCTACTAAATGGATCATCAAAGGAAATAAAGCTTTGGATAAGGAAATCAGATAATTTATAATGAAACATGTTGATGTCATGAAAAAAAACATAAAAGGAACTAATCTAAAGGCACATAAAAATGCATGAAAAGAAACTATTTTTAGATTTGTATTGTTTCTAACATGTAAACGCAAAAATGAATCTATGAACAATATGCATTTTTTTTCTTTTTTATTAATGAATGCAAAAATAAAACTAAATGCGATAAATGTAACAATGAAATGCATGCAAAGGAGATCTAGACACCAAATCAGAAGTGAAAATATTATGAGTCGGGTTAACCAAAATGTACAGTATGAAAAGGAGATCATGTAAAAGGTATGATTTTCCCAATTCATAAGGCACATTGGAATATGAAACCACCTTAAGGAAAATATGATTGACACCACTTAGTAAGAAGGATGTCAATAAAATATCAATGCTTTTGGGATTTTTATTCCTTTGTTGCTTAGAATTGAGGAGATAGACAAGATAATTAATCACACTAGGAATTGAATTAACTAAACTAAAAAGTAAATGTAGAGATAAATTAGAGAGGATATGAGTGTACCTAGAATTGAAGTAAGAGTTGGTATTGTGATTTAGACATGAATATCAAATAGATGAAATCCCAAAAAATACCTATAAATGCATATCTGAGACCTAAAGATTGTAACTTGACTGTTGGCAAGTTATCTATACTAAGGTATATGACTAGATATAGTGTTGTCATTATGGAAACAAAGTCATATAGCAGTTTGGAGTCAGTGCACTTGATGTAAAGATCAAAATTTGGTTAAGTGTTGAAGATTGGACAGTGTACAGAGTTCTTGCAACTCAGAGCATCAGCGCATGTGTGTACGGATGAATTATGGTATACGTCCTGGAAGTTAAGTTTGTTAGACTATACTCATACTTAGTCTATGAGCACATAAGCAAATTTGCAAGGATGAGAAAGTTACAGTCAGTTGAAGTTGCACAGCCAGTGTGTGCCAGTAGAGAACAGAGCATGGAGCCAACAGTTAGTATTTTGGTTTGCGGATATAATGTAATATTGTAAAGGCTATGCGCCCATTGTATTTAGGTTTCTGACATGTTTATATGTATAATTATAAGCACGCTTAAGCCAATTCATTTGGAAGCATTGTTTGTAATTAGTTATAGGGCCGACCTAATTGTGTATTTTGTATGAGCATATAAATATAAGATGCACCTATTGTATTCGGTATGGAAGTGAATATTGAGTTGTAATAAGCAGAGAAGAAGTGTGAGAAGACACTAGAATATGTATTAGAGCTTTGATAGAGGTCAAAGCATCAGCGCATCAAAGGAACTGATCTGACAAGTAGTGTCACAGTGACAGTTCATCCTGCAGATATAGTGTGTATCTGAGATCAGAAGGTTGTAGCCTTCACCACTTGAGCAGTGAGCTCTAGGATAGTGCGTCCACTCCCCTAACAAGGACTATTGTAAAAGACTCCTAACAGGTTCTGACCCTTAACAAGGTCTATGTGTGTGTGTGAAAATTGTACCTGATCTGTAGACACAACACTCAATAAAACATTAGAGGTTAGCAAAAATCAAAATCGTGCAAAATTGAAAACTATGTAACCAAGCGATTTACTATCTTCTAATAGGTGCGAGATTGATGTTCTCAGATTGTAATCGAGATCAATGACCTAGACGACACCTAAATGAAGGATTTGAATGTAAAAGATGGATATGAAATTGAATGAAATTAATCTATATTTTTTATATTTTCTATGCAATAAGAATGATAAAAATCGATATGAATCTATGCTAGATGAAATTGATATGAAATCTATGATATGTAAAAATTGATATGCTATGATATGCTAAATGATCTAACAATGATATGAAAATGAATCTAAATGAATGTAAAAAAAAAAACAAATTGATCTCACAATAGCCTTGATTCGCAATAAGCTTTGATTCTCCAAATTCCAATTCTTTCAAATAGTTGTGCAATTCGTAGATGACTTTGGCAAAGTAAGGTTGCAAAATTATGAGATGAATTATCAAGAGCTGAGCCTTGTTTTTATAGAAATCCAAGGCTTTGGAGGTGCATGAATAAAAGCCATAAATCACTCAAATAACTCAGCTTGATTTTTGAGTTATTTTTAAATAAAGGATAATTAACTCACAAAAACATGCAAAAGCTAAGTTTTAACTAAAAATAAAGTTTAGATTTAATTGATAATTGATAGTTATCTGCTTTTATGATTGTGCATGTTTTATTTATGAATTAATTTAATAATAAAGTGATTTATTTCCAACTTAACTAATTTTTTGAAATAAAATAATTAATTTATGGGTTAATTAACTATTTAATCAAACTTTTATTAAAAATTATATTATTAAATAATGACAACTTGCTTTAATTAATTAAATAAGAATTTAATCAATTATTCATATGATATTAGATTTATTGTCAAAATTAAATAATACAATTAATAATAGATAGAATTAAATTTAATTACACAATTAAGTGGCAAGATATTAAATCTAATTAATTAAATATGAAAATATTTAATTAATCAAACTTTAGGATAAATGTGATTTATTGCCAAATAATTATAAAATTAAAGATAATTATGATGATTAGGAATATTAATAGGAATATTCCCTGATGTAGAATTTAAGATAATCAATTAGATTTGATGATGTTCAGATGTGCCTCAGGTTAGGACTTCGATGTCAATTTTGTTCGAATTGAAGATGTAGGAGATTAATGAACTTATAGCCCATTTTTGGGGTATTACATTTTGCCCCTCTTTGAATTACTGTGCGAAGCGCAGTGGTTCAAAGAAAGTCTGTGTTTGATAGAGATATGAAACTGATGCGAAATTGATAAACCGATCTCAAGATAGAAACCGATTGAAAGATATTGAGATAGGAGTTGATTGATATTGAATTTGATATGAAGATAATAGGTCCTGAATGACCAAAGATAATGTTCACTATAACAGAAAATGAACCTATGATTGCAAAAAAGTGTCCAAAATGCCTGATTCCAAACCTTAGGATTGCAAAGAAGTGAGTGACCCGTTCTAGACTCGATTGTCTTAGCAGAACTAGCAGGTATCACATCCAAACCCTTCAGTTGCCAAAGAACCAAGGAAAGAACACTATGATCTGATGGTTGCAAAAACTAATACAGATTACAAGATTAAGAGAATACCAGATTGATATGGATCGATGAATCTGATATGCCCCAAGTGATGATAGATTTGCCCCGAGCGATGAGGACTTTTGATGAATCAACGACTAGACATGATTGTTGTCTTGATCACTGATGAAAGATATTGATAGACTTGATCGATAGAATTTTGATTTACAGACTTTGAATTGATGTGCAATACCATGCCCCCTTCGGGATTAAAATTGAAATCTGACAAGAAAAGTCAGCGTTGAGAGCTCAGAAGCATGTTAATTAATTTGAGAAGTGGTTAAACACATTCGAGAATGCATTCTACATCATTTAGAGGTCCTAGAGACTAAGTTTGACTAGGCTTGACCATGAGTTGACCATGGTTGACCAAGTTGAAATTTTGATAGTTTGATGTTTAGATAATCAGTTAAGTTGAATACTGGATTTCTGTGATGATTGAAGGTCGAATATGCAAGTAGTTAATAATATGAATGATCTCAGATTTTGATTTTGATCCCGAAAAAGGATTCTACTTGCTATTTCGTTGGAGGAACCTTCATGTGAGATTTAGCTCTTGTTAGATTTGAAGATGTGAGTGGTGAATTGTTTAAGCATTGAAGTTCGTTTAATCATTGTGAGATCATGAAAACATGCAAAATGCAAAGAGACATACAAAATGAAATGCAACCTAGGACCTAGGACCTAGTCACTGATCATGTGTCGATTTGTTATCATCATTGAACTTTTAGGTAACCGGATAAATCAATACAATGCCCACTAGCTATGAAACCATAGACATATGAATATCGATTTGTATGCACAAGAATCAATACAACACCCACTGGACAACTACCATGGATATATGAATATTGATTTTATTTTCAGAATGTTGGATTAGATATAAGCACCAAGGCACAAACGCCAGGATGACCTGAATATCATGTCCATTTTGATATAGCAATTTGTACAAGCATCAAAACATAAACGTCGTGATGACCTGAGTATGCCTTGCGTTATAAACACATCAAACAATCAAAAGATCATTCTAAATCCAGTGTGAATTACCCGTAGTGACCTTTTATCGTTCACCTCCTTAGGCAAGATCGCATTTCACAGTAGGAGAAAGAATTTACTTCAAAAAGATAATAGTTAGATCAAATGTCCTTGAATTTTCCAGGTATCAATGGTCAAGGTACGCATGGCCATCCAATTCAAGATAGAGGCTCTTACAGTCAGACACCATTTCAATCCAGAATTTCTAAAGTTGTTAGATTTTCACATACAAGCAGAAGACAAAGAAAAGATTATGCCCCCAGTCATCACCCTCTAAATCCTATAAAGGACATCATCGAAGAGCTCAAAGGGACACAATATGCAAAAATCTCAATGTGAATCAGTAAGCATACAAGGAGATAAAAGCATGTAAAAAGCATAGATTGTTTTCAGTTGAGTTTTGATGTTTGATTGCATTGTTGTAGATGCAAAATCTTTTCTGGAGACAAGACTGACTGACTGACTCAAATGAAGCTTCAAAGGACTCTAAGTGGATATGACACGTCTAAGATACATTGGAGACTATAAGATATGACATTGATTGCCCCCAAGTGTTAAGCATTGATAGGATATAGACGCTTAAGCTGGTTGGTGTATAGACCGACTTATTGAAAATTGGAAATGCAGAAACAAACCGGGAGATATGTACAAACTAAAGCAAGACTGAAAGTTGGGAAAGACCAAGATTGCACTGATAGATGAAGCATTTGGAACAAGTGGCACCCGTTTGCCAAGTTTTCACCATCTTGGCAGAGATTCTATTTTTGCTACCAAGGTGCCTGTTTCCAGGTTTTCACCAAGGCACTTTTTCTCTTTTTTCATTTTTTTTTTTGTATTTTTCATATTTCAATTTTTTTGTACTTTTGATATTTTTTTATTTTTTTTGTGAATCATCAAGGCGCCTATTGCTAGGTTTTCACCAAGATGTTCATTTTTTCAGGATTTTTTTTTATTTTTAAGATTTTTTCAGGACATTTACCAAGCACTGAATGCCTTAGGCGTAGAATTTCTTCAGATGGAGAACGTTGATTGGTTCTCAGAGCTGTTCTCTTTCAGTCGTTGAGAGTTGATAGGCACCAGAGCCAAAAGTAGTAGTGATTACAAAGGGACCCAGCCAGTTGGGTTTGAACTTCCCCTTGCGTTCTTGATGTGATTTATTTTTAGGATTTCTCTCAACACTAAATCACCAACCTAAAATTCTCTATGTCTGACTTTCTTGCTGTAGCCTCTAGACATTCTCTTGTGATATACTCTGAGATGATCATACACTGCTTGTCTGCACTCATCTAGTAGTTCAAGTTCTTGCAACCTAGAGACTCTGTAGTCATCATCAGTTACTAGACCATGCATTTTGATTCTTAGTGATGGGATTTCAACCTCAATAGGCAGTACCGCTTCAGACCCATAAACTAAAGCGAAAGGTGTAGCCTCTGTAGGCGTTCTGATACTAGTTCTAATACTGGTTCTGATACTTGTTCTGTAGGCCCAGAGAGCTGGTTCTGATACTTGTTCTGATATTGGTTCTGATAATAGTTCTGATAATTGTTCTGATACTAGTTTTGATACTAATTCTGATACTGATTCTGATAATTGTTCTGATACTAGTTCTGATACTTGTTCTGATACTTGTTCTGATATTGGTTCTGATACTTGTTTTGATACTTTGCATACTTGATAGCATCTTTTTCCATTGCAAACTCCCAAGCAAGATCATATCATGCAGTCCCAATGTCTAGCAAGGTGGAGAACAAGAGGGATTGGCAAGCTGGAGGAAGAGATGGAAGACAAGAGAATGAAGGAGAATGAAGGGAAGAAATCCTCAAGGGAAAACTCCTCAAGAATAGTCAAGCTAGGGAAAAATTGTCATGTAAAGCATATTTGGATAAGTAGGGAAAGGCTAGTATAGGATAAGTCACAAAAGCGTAGTGCAAGAGTAGGAAAGAATGCAATCCAAAGGAGTAGACATGTCAAGAGGCTTCATAGCACCGTGTTTTACTCTTTCTTTCTTAGATCAAGACCAAAGGGGAAAAGGATAGCAACAGGTGAAAATGAATGGAGGAAAATAAATATGAAGGCTAAACAAGAAGGGATTGAAAGCAAGATCATCATCAGACAACTCACAAAATAGCCAAATGTTCGTGTATAGATCAACATTGTCAAGATCAAAGAGAGAAGATGAAATGGATGAAATATGTAGAAGAACTACGCATGATGCCTGATTGCCAGGTTTTCATCATGGTACTTATCCAAGGTGCCACAAGGGAGTGGTTTTCACCTTAGGATGAAATTTTTTTTCTCTTTACTTTTGCTACCAAGGCGCCTGTTTCCAGGGTTTCACCAGGGCACATTTTCAATTTTATTTTTTTTTTATTTCATTTCCTTTTTTGAATTTTTGGAAGAAGGCAAGTTTTTTAGATAGTGCTCCTTGAAAGGATAAACCATGATATACCAAGGATTCAAATGATATGCTCAAAGATGCTAAAAGGGAAAGGGAGATGGAAGGTAAAAATGGAGGATAAGGTTTTATGTAAAGCGAGTGAGGTTGGAAGATAGGAGGAATAGGCAAATGAGGAAAAAGGATAGAAGGTAGAAGGATAATGAATGGAAGGATTGTGAAAGGGTAGACAGAAAGGAAGGCAAGATCAACATCAACACACACCTTGAAGGGTCACGAGAGGATGGAGGAATCGTGAATGAAGGAATACGTGAAGGAATATGGTGAATGGATAGTAGAGGTTATGGTTTAGGCACATGGAATGGAAGAATATTTTTGGAGGGAGATGAAGTGGAAGCCTTTGGAAGCTTGAATGTCAACTTCACTTTTTGTTCAACACTGGACTCTTTCAAGAGAGACTTTGGAATCCATATAGTCATAGGCTTTTTATTTCCTTTTGATGATCTAGAGAGAATATCTTCAATGATGGATTTTGGAACCCATACTTGTCTTGTAGTTTTTTTCTTAGATATCTCTTTTGACTTTATGCCTCTATGTCTATTAGAGGAGATATGGTGATCTTCTCTTTTTGATGGATTCTTGTATTGCTTCTTTTTTTTGTATTGAACATTCAAGTTACTTCCAAAAGACTTGGGACTTGTGGAAGAAGAAGGAGGATATGACTGGTTTAGATGGGTGGGTGGATGAAAAGGATTCAAGGGTATGCATCTATGTTGATCTTGAGGAAAGATGGGAGATGGAGGTATGTAAGGACCCAAGATGGATGGCAAATTAGGAGAGTTAGGAGGGGAAAGTGAAGGGACATAAGGACCCAAGATGGAAGGAAGGCGTGAAGATCTTTGTAGTGGTGGAAGAGGTCCAAGGATGGAAGTGGAAGACGCAAAAGCATAATCAATAAGTTCATCAGCATCTATATGACAACCAAGGATATCAGCATCTTTAGAGTGAGCATTAGGATCTTCAATAGAATCATGGACATCTTGAATATGAGCACCTTCTTTGATAGGATTGTTCAAAGCTTGCAAAGACTTAGGAAGAGTAGAAAGTGGAAGCGAACATGGAGTGGTAGAACAAGAAGATGGAAGACTTTGATCTTGACAAGGATCTTTGGATAGCACAAGCACATAATTTTTCTCTTGTTTTCAATAGGCTTAACATTGGAAGGAACACCATTTTTACCAACCTTAATGGAAGTATCATCTTTGGAAAGCGCAAGCGTAGTAAGGTTATTTTGATTGTTAATAAGCTCAACAGTGTAAGTAGTAGCTTGATCTTGCTTAGGCGAAGACTTAAGACATGGCAGAATGCATGAAAAAGGGGGTACAGGATCAAAAGAACCCTGAGGCGGATAAGAGACATCGTGAAAAGGAGTGGATGACATGGAGGGTTCTTGATCTTGATCTTTCTTTATGTTCTTTTCTTCATCATTTTTAGAGTCCTCTTGACATGGAGCCACTTCTAAGGACAAGGAAGCATGTTGGGATTGTATGGATGACTTTGGAAGAGATGGTGAAGGACTAGCTGAAGTAGGCATTATAGCATATGAAGGCTTAGGCTCTTTAGGTTTATCATTATTGAAAGTATTTGCAGCCAAGTGAAGGTTAGCTTGAGTTTCTTTAAGAGGTAGCCCTGGAGGATAACTATAGGGAACCGCATGAAAAGTATTAGGACTTGTGTTGGATGAAGGTTCTGTGAAAGATTTGAAAGACTCAAAAGCTTTAGGAAATGTATGGGTATTGGAGGAAGTAGGGGATGGAAGGGAACCATCACTAGACAAAGGTCCAACATTAACATGATCTTGCTTGAGAGTGTAATCTTTATTTTCAGCCTGAGAGGTTTTAGAGGAGAGATCCTTATAGTATTGACGTTTCAAGCTAGCACGATGTATTTTATAGTCCTTAGCAGTAGTAGATGGATCATCATCAAGGTATTGTCCACAAAAGCCATCAAAATCTCTTTCAAAATCAGAATCATATGGATCGCCATCACGATCTATCCAATGTGACGGCCCATTTGTAGTAAGCAAGAATGAACGATGAGGAGGACTCTTAGGAACAGAGGTGTCATAGGTATCATTACATTGTCTGTCGTCATAGTCATCATAGTCTCCAAAGCTAGATGTGTCACTCTCCGTGGAAGAGGTATCATATTGCTCAAATTTTTTTCGGGGGCATGGTGACATGTAGAAGTCTTTATCAAATAGAAAAGAGGATAGAGATTCCATGGAGAACTCTTTAGATTCCTTTTCTTTCTTAAGATTGTTAAGTTCAACTTGCATAGCTTGCAGCTGCTTCATCATAGCGGCGATCAGAATTTCTTCCTCATGTGTACTGATTCTTTGAGACATGTGTACTGATTTTCAATAGCTACTGATTTGTTCTTGACACAATGATATTTTTGACAGATTCTGGAACTAGGCTGGAAACATTGGATATCTTGCAATTTGACAATTTCTGACAACTCTCTCAAATTTTTCCAAACGACACTCTGCAGACTCGTACGACACTGGCTAGTCTATGAAACGGCAGTTGCTAAACTCGTACAACAGTTGCTAATAGGGTTTTGACTTTCTTGAATTTGCTGGCATGAAAACTCGTACGACACTGGGTTCTCAATCATACGACAGATGGGCAATACTGAAATGACATTTGACAAAAACTCGTACGACTTTTGACTTCCTGAAATGACTTTTGACTCCAGAAAGAATTTTACGTCAATTTTTGCAAAATTTAAGGTTTTCAGTTTTGGATTGTTTACAAATTGTACTGTCCAGATTTTGAAGGTTATACCAGATTTGATCATTTTTAATAGCCAAGTAGATAAACAAGCACGTAGAACAACAAGCAAGCGATTCCAAGCACGTCTGAAAATAATGAACAAGGGCAAAAGCAACCTTGCGCATGAACAATCAAGTGACCAAGTTGTGCTAATCCTTGAGAGTACTAATTGTGTATGTTCTGAAAAGTTTTGCAATAACACACATATATCTGAGAATGAAAAAAATTGGCCTCTCTAGGGTTTTTAGTAATGGTTTAACTCTGTAACTTTTATGATTCAAAGGGGTGAACTCCAATCCCGGCGCACCAGGGTTTTGACACAGTCCGAGAACTTAATCTTCAAGAGCTGCTAGGGAGATCTGACAACCCAACAATGAACCATACCCGTGGAGATTTCTTCCACAAGGACATTTATATAGCAGCTGTCACTACCATGGTGAAAATGGCTATTACTGCTTGAGGTTCCGTCAACGCAGTTTGCCTTGTGAAGGGATTGTCCGCTACGGTTAACCCTCTCTAAAGGTGACTCACAGATTTATACCACAAGGGGACTTGGCTCCAGATTCAAGGTTTTGACACCTCTTCACTTTTAACCCAAACAAAGCAAGCAGATTAATCCGACACGCTAAGACAAAGTTTTGTTCCACCAAGGTCTGTGATATCAACTCCACGTGATCTATCAACCTCTTCGAGGAGAGAATGTATCAATCAATAAGAGAAGACGCACTAACCAATTTTGATTCACCAAAGCTCATGATATCAACCCTACGTGATCTATCAACCTCTTCGGAGAGAGAATGTGTCGATCAATAAGAGAAGATGCACTAACCAAGTTGAATGTGAAACGCACTAAGTATCCTCCCTACCTACAAGGATTCTGTTGTCAAGAAAGATTTCTCTAGGAATCCAATCTCTCAAGAATCATGAATAGTGTTCATAGGGCCTAATTACTATGTGAGCACAGATATATTCCCGAAAGCAAATCTACCAAAAGCGTCCAAAAAGTAGAAAGAGGAACACTTAACGCTTAAAGCGAATATGAGATGAGTCCACAAGGTGGAACACTTAACACCTCACACAAGCTGAAAATGAGTCCCCAACTTAGAAAACAAGTGAGTTCCTAAAAGCACAAAAGGGTTGCCAAGTGGAACATTTAACGCTTCTGTCCTGTTGACCCCTCCCCTTTATGGTGCTAAGATTGCAACCACGGGGCAGAAATGAGGGGCCGGTGGATTAGCGAGTCCAATAACCCAAGATAGCAATCAAGATCAATCACACATATTCTAAGACTACATAATGAATCCTTAAGGGATCACAACCTAGTATCAAATTATGCAAGTGTGTAGAAATAGATCAAAAGCATGAAAAGATGCACACAAGCTTGACACATAAGAGATTTATTTTAAGTCCAAATCAAAATATTTTCAGAACAAGGAGAATACCTCATGATCCTCGCAATGCGCTTAGTAGATTCTACCTGATTTTTAGCAATTTTTGTTGAGCTTTTCCATGCAAGCAAGTGACGAACTCTCCAATAAGCAAACAAGCAAACAAGATATGCAAAATATATTCAACTTATGAAAATCATAGGGTTAGCTCTAAAAATCAATTGTTAGGAGCAATAATAACCATAAATTAATCCAAATGACAACTCATATCATGCATTGAATCATATGAAAAATAAGTGCATACCCATCATAAAATTTTAATTTTTTTGCACTGCATTTGACCTAGTCAACAAGATCTAATTTTTTTTTATATGATTTTGGCCACAAAAATATAAATTCAGAATAGAGACCCCTACTAAAAAATAGAGAGCTTTCCAAAAATGCAAAAATTTTAGAAAAATCTCTTCATTTGTGCCCTAGAGACCCATTTTATCAAAACAGACTAGTTTTTGTAAATTGACTATTTGAGCTATTAAATTGCATCCAAATTTTAAAAAAAAATAATAGAGCCCTTGTATAATTTGAAGAGATTTCTGAAAATGTAAAAATTTCAGAAAAATATATTGATTTGAGTCAGATATTAATTTTTTATGAAAAATTGAAAAAAAATTATTAAAAATTCTAAATAATTCAGAAAATTCTAAAAAAAAAATTAATGCTTCCCTAATATGTCTCCAACCTACAAAAAAAAATTCAGATGAAAAATCCAAGTCATTTGGGAGATAAAATTAAATCTTTGAAACTTTAGGGTTTTAGCTCCAAGAATCAAAATCAGCATGCAAAGGTGGCTTGCCCCACGGTGGGCGCCAAAAATGTGTGTGTGAAAATTGTACCTAATCTGTAGACACAACACTCATTAAAACATTAGAGGTTAGCAAAAATCAAAATCGTGCAAAATTGAAAACTATGTAACCAAGCGATTTACTGCCTTCTAATAGGTGCGAGATTGATGTTCTCAGATTGTAATCGAGATCAGTGACCTAGACGACACCTAAATGAAGGATTTGAATGTAAAAGATGGATATGAAATTGAATGAAATTAATCTATATTTTTTATATTTTCTATGCAATAAGAATGATAAAAATCGATATGAATCTATGCTAGATGAAATTGATATGAAATCTATGATATGTAAAAATTGATATGCTATGTTATGCTAAATGATCTAACAATGATATGAAAATGAATCTAAATGAATGTAAAAAAAAAAAAACAAATTGATCTCACAATAGCCTTGATTCGCAATAAGCTTTGATTCTCCAAATTCCAATTCTTTCAAATAGTTGTGCAATTCGTAGATGACTTTGGCAAAGTAAGGTTGCAAAATTATGAGATGAATTATCAAGAGCTGAGCCTTGTTTTTATAGAAATCCAAGGCTTTGGAGGTGCATGAATAAAAGCCATAAATCACTCAAATAACTCAGCTTGATTTTTGAGTTATTTTTAAATAAAGGATAATTAACTCACAAAAACATGCAAAAGCTAAGTTTTAACTCAAAATAAAGTTTAGATTTAATTGATAATTGATAGTTATCTGCTTTTATGATTGTGCATGTTTTATTTATGAATTAATTTAATAATAAAGTGATTTATTTCCAACTTAACTAATTTTTTGAAATAAAATAATTAATTTATGGGTTAATTAACTATTTAATCAAACTTTTATTAAAAACTATATTATTAAATAATGACAACTTGCTTTAATTAATTAAATAAGAATTTAATCAATTATTCATATTATATTAGATTTATTGTCAAAATTAAATAATACAATTAATAATAGATAGAATTAAATTTAATTACACAATTAAGTGGCAAGATATTAAATCTAATTAATTAAATATGAAAATATTCAATTAATCAAACTTTAGGATAAATGTGATTTATTGCCAAATAATTATAAAATTAAAGATAATTATGATGATTAGGAATATTACTAGGAATATTCTCCGATGTAGAATTTAAGATAATCAATTAGATTTGATGATGTTCAGATGTGCCTTAGGTTAGGACTTCGATGTCAATTTCGTTCGAATTGAAGATGTAGGAGATTAATGAAATTATAGCCCATTTTTGGGGTATTACACTATGTACTTAAAGCATTGTAAAGCTACTCCTAACAGCGTAAAGGATCTTCTAACAAGGATCACAAAACACTAGTGCAGAATATTAGTGGGTGTTAATTCCCACCGGGGTTTTTACCTATTTGGGTTTCCCCATAATCATATTGGTGTCATGTGTTGATTTCATGTTTCATGTTTATGTGAATGTTTATTTCAGTACTTAAGTATTTAAGTTTAGCATAAATATTAAAGTTAAAAGTTAAAATACAGTGAACACTGATTCAACCCCCCCCCCCCCCCACCCCTCTCAGTGTTCCCATTCCTAACAATTGGTATCAGAGCTCTGGTCCTCAGCATAGAAGTTTAACCACTTGAGGAGATCATGGACAAAGCTAAAATGAAACATCTGAAAAGAAATATTGAAGCTGCTCTTGAAGACCTAGACAAGTCAAAGAGAGAATTTGAAGAACTAAAGGATAAACTCAGTGATGCTCAATTAGTCATCAAAAAGCTAAGGAAAGATTTGAAAGAATGCTCTACCAGTGATCTAGGGACAATGGTCAAGAAGCTCAATGAAGAAAACAAATCCTTAAAAGAACAACTTGAAGAGTTTGATGATAAGCTGACTAATAATCAGGAAGTCCATGATGAACAGATCAATCAGCTGAATGAAGAACTAAGGCAAGCAAACATGGAAATCTTGGAGCTAAGGAATAGCAAAGAAAGCTTGGAGTCTAAATTGAAAGAAGAAAAGAATCACATTGACAAATTACACACAAGTTCTGATTTGATAGAATCTCTATTGTATGCAAGAAGAGCCAAAGGAGACACCAGTTGTATTGGATATAATGAAGCACAAAATTAGATTGACAATATGCGAGAAAGAAAGGACTCTATAGATGCTAAGGAGACTTAAGATCAAACCAAAGATAATGGTGAACCACCTAAGAATGAGTGCAAGCAAGTAGAACGCACTTCTTTTGCATGTAACAAGCATGGACACATTGCAAGGAACTGTACAGAGGTAAGACCTTTTAATGGCTATTGTTATTCATGCAACAAGTTTGGTCATAGAGCTATGAATTACAAGACTAGTAAGAAGAATAGGATTTGGCAAGATCAAAGAAATTAGAATCAGACAAATGTAAGAAGTTCTCAGAATGTTACATGCCAAATATGTAACTATAATGGTCACACAGCAAAACAATGCAAATTTGTGACTCATGTCAATGTGCAAGGAATATAAGACCTCCAATCATTTGTCACTCTTGTAACAAGGCTGGACATATCTCAAGGTTCTGTAGATCAAGGACGCAAGGTCAGGGAAGCCCTAAAAAGGCCAAAGAACCAGTTTTGGATCCCGTAGGAGAAGTTAATTTTGTCAAAGCCTCAAATGATGCGAGCATGATTTGGTTAGAGAAAAAGAAGGACAAGACTGATGAGAATTTATTGGATGCATCTGCAGTGGACGCACCCTCTACATCTAGATGAATGGCGCTCAAGGTCATAGGGGGAGCTAATTTAGCTCTAGACCCCTGCGTGGCCGGTATACTCATCCTCAGAGTATGTGCCTTTGGACTTAAGATTTTGGAGTATAAAGGTACCTATGTGCAAGAGTGCACATTTTGATTGTGAACAGAACTTGAGTTGGAAATTTTGAAGTGACAGCCTAGTTTACGTGACTTGCATTAATGGTGAAATTTTCACTTTTAAGTACATAGAAAGTTGTTTAATCACTCATTGCATTCTAATTCAAAGCAATTGAAGAGCAGAAAGAGCCTTGGAAGTTGTTGTGAAGACTTGGAGATTGATCTATCAGTGTTTGCAGTGCATTTGGTTGGTTGTAGAAACCCTAGCTCATTGTACCGACTAGAAAGCCTTCAAATTATCTCGGAGTTCAGTTGGAAAGCATTTACAAGTAAGTCATGGCCACTCCCATTGTTTATGATGTCGTTGAGAAGAAGATATATGTATTCAAGAAACATCCATTTAAATCAACCCTAGATGATTTAGAGGGAGCTTTCTCCTGCACGCCTATGGGCGTCATGCATGTGGAAGACATTAGGGCATACATCTACTGCAAGAAAGAACCAGTTGGGTTGGATAGGTTAAGGGTGCACATGGATACCATGTTGAAACTAGAAAAAACATTCTTGGATGAATATGCTAAGTGGAATGATCACCCTATTATTGAGTATGCTATGGCATATGAATTCTATGAGACATAATGGATAAAGATATTATTGAGTAGAATTCATGATGATTTATTTTGGATTGGTGATGTACTAGTTAGAATCACTAGTGACTTGATACATGAGATGACAAGCCTTTCTAGAACAGGTGACGTCCTTCCTGTGGGCAAGGATGTCAAAAAGATGGTTGAGCAAACATGTAAGTCAAGGAGTGATAGGTGTGGCATGACCATCAAGCCTATTGAGCAAGCAGACATCAAACTGATGTCTATGATACTGGGATACAGGTTTCATTACACCAGCAGGGTGAATAGTGTGTCTATGGGCACTATTCTAGCAGCCATCAGACTTGTGAAGGAAGATGGGGAATTCAACTTGTGTGAGATCTTGCACACGCAGTTGATTGGTAACATCAAGGCCATCAAACATGACAAGACAAAGATATTCAGGTTTGGTTCATTAATCATCTACATGTACCTTCATATTGTTGGAAGAATATCATATTTATATTTGGACAAGACTATTCCAACCATTCCTCAGATATTCAATAAAGCATCCATTGAAAGCACATTAAGGGATTATATAAAATTGGAATTGAAGACCTTCAGGGTCAAGATGAAAATGAGGTATAGAATTCCAGAAAGCATTGTGGAAAAGTATAAGGATACTATTTTCTTTATGGTAGAGATAGACACAACTTGTATGGAAGTTGTTGAACCAAGAACTAAGTGAATTCATCTACTTGGCTATGAGGTAGGGGAACGGATCCTTGAAGCATATGCATGGGTATTACTATCAGCCCCCAAAGATCCTAATGAACCTAGGTGGGGAACATATGAGGAGAAAACCATAGAAGTAGATGCAAAGCTAAACAGCGCAGCAACAAAAAGAAAGGTTGCTAAAGTCACATCAGAAATCTTGAGAATACATGGTGTGTCCCAAGCAGACCTTGATAAAGCAAGGGATGAAAAGATTGCTTTGGAACTAAAGAGCGCAGATGCAGCTAAGGTAGAATCACATGACCCCAAGATGAAGAAGATAAAAATTGAAAAAGATGATAGTCAGAAGGGTAAAGAAGATGATACTTCTTCTTCACCCAAGGAAACCATTGACCTTACTGCTCCTCTTGAGTATAGGGCAATGCATAAGAGAAAGAAAGAGGTTGGTACCAGTCATCCATCCTTGAGAGTCACAAGGAACAGAAGGAAAACTCAAGCACCTCTTGAAGTAAGCTTCAAACCCCGTCTTAGTGTGTTAAGTGCCAGAATAGTTGATGAGGGAAGAATTGACCAAGTAGGGAAATTCTATGGCAAGTACAATGAAATAGAAAAATCTAAGATTCATGGTATGTTGGTCAAGCACATGCTAAAGTTCAAGAAAATAATCTTGGAACTTAAAACCATGATTCCTGACAAAGTATGGAATATCCTTGAATTCCAAAAGAGACAGGCCATTAGGAAGATCTGCGGATAAGGGAAAAGATTCTTGATGATACCAATCCTGTGTGTGAACTAGAAGAGAAGAAATTGTTATTAGATCTGGTGAAGCCTCACCTTAAAACTAAGACAAGGACTCTAAACATAATGGATAAAAACTATGACCTAATTGCAAAAGAGACAGAGAAAGCCTTTGAGAAGGTATTCATGAATAGAAACATGTATCCACTTACTGTGCCCATAACTAATGTACCCACAAAGGTCACCAAAGGGTCAGAGACCATCAAGGAATAATCTATAGGTCCTCAGAATTCAGTTCCTACTGTGGAAGTACAAATAGAGTCAGACAAGTCTACGCCCATGTCAGAATCACTCAAGGACAACACCATTATCATTGATAATTTGGAGATAGCCATGGCGGAAACTGACACAAAATTGGACAAGTTTGAGGAAGCTTTTGTGAGCACATAAGAAGCTGAGATTTTATGGAGCAGACCTCCCACTCATCAAGAAGAGGTATTGATTGAAAATATATCAGGTGAGAAAGAAGAAGAGAAAATGGAAGAGGAAGAAAAGAAAGAAGAAGAAAAAGAATAAGAGAAAGATGAAACTTCTGTTGAACTAGCCAAGGTAAAACTAGAAGTGATGGATAGCACTCCCATCACTCCCTCCTCAGCATTGTTATCAAGTTTGACACCTGACACATCCAGTTTGGACTCATGGAGAGAAGAAGACCTGATTAAGTTCAGCATCCTAGCTATGGAGAAGGCAAAGGAGAAACAAGTAATGAGAAATCCTCTACTTGTGGAATCTTTGAACATGTTGAATAGTCTATTTTCAGAAGACAAGAAAGTGTATAAGGTACACTCGATTGATGATGTGAGTGCAGTTATCTCACAGTTCAAAAGTAATTTTTCAAGCCTTGAAGAATCTGTATCCAAAGTTGCAGAAGAGAAGTACCTGAAGAAGAGATTGAATGAGTTGATGAGCAACTTTGCACTAGATCTGAATTCACTCAAGACAAGACAAGCATCCTTAAAAGAATTTGTTGATCAAGGAAGGAAATTCATTGCAGACTGCATGGATCAGGATAAGCTTACTGATGCCCATCTTAAGAAAATACAAGAGGCAGAAGCTATGATTGAGCAATTGAAGAGTTCAATGAAAGACACATCCACTAATGTGAACATGTGCAACAATGTCTACCAAGGTCAGTTGGACAAAATTGAGAAGGTGGAGAAAGAGATGGCAAAGATAAGATCTAGATAGACTCAGTTGAGGAATGCTCTTATGCCCTCATTAGACATCCTCAATCAGAACATAAAGGAGATTGATGCCACCATGATAACCTATGATCAAGGTCTGAGCACAGATTTGAAGAAGATGGAGAAGCTTCAATATGCTCTATACGCCCATCTCCAGATAGTTAACTCTTTGATAACCTTTTGGAAGAAGGAGATCCAGAACCTTAAGATTGCATATCCAAATGTTTTCCCTAAGTAAGTATGTGCAGATACAATTTTTTGGTACGCCTTTGTCATTAATGTCAAAGGGGGAGTTGTGTATAGAATATGGAGTATAATATGTATAGGGAGATATAAGATTATGTATAAGAAATGTATAGAAGACAAAAAAATTTGTGTTAAGGGATAGTTAGCAACTTGGCCATATTCCTTTGTTGCCATCAATGACAAAGGGGGAGATTGTTGGCAAGTTGTCTATACTGAGGTATATGACTAGATATAGTTTTGTCATTATGGAAACAAAGTCATATAGCAGTTTGGAGTCAGGGCACTTGATGTAAAGATCAAAATTCGGTTAAGTGTTGAAGACTGGACAGTGTACAGAGTTCCTACATCTCAGAGCATTAGCACACATGTGTACGGATGAATTATGGTATGCACCCTAGAATTTAAGTTTGTTAGACTATACTCATGCTTATTATATGAGCGCATAAGCAGATGTGCAAGGATGAGAAAGTTACAGTCAGTTGAAGTTGCACAGCCAGTGTGTGCCAGCAGAGAACAGAGCATGGAGCCGACAATTAGCATTTTGGTTTGCAGATATAATGTAATATTGTAAAGGCTATGCACCCATTGTATTTAGGTTGTCGACATGTTTATATGTATAATTGTAAGCATGCTTAAGCCAATTCATTTGGAAGCATTGTTTGTAATTAGTTATAGGGCCGACCTAATTGTGTATTTTGTATGAGCGTATAAATATAAGATGCACCCATTGTATTCGGTATGGAAGTGAATATTGAGTTGTAATAAGCAGAGAAGTGTGTGAATACACTAGAAGATGTATTAGATCTTTGCTAGAGGTCAAAGCATCAACGCATCAAAGGAACTGATCTGACAAGCAGTGTCACAGTGACAGTTCATCTTGCCGATATAGTGTGTATCTGAGATCAGAAGGTTGTAGCCTTCACCACTTGAGCAGTGAGCTCTAGGACAGTGTGTCCACTCCCCTAATAGGGACTATTGTAAAAGACTCCTAACAGGGTCTGACCCTTAACAAGGTCTATTGTACTTAAAGCACTGTAAAGCTACTCTTAACAAGGTAAAGGATCTTCTAACAAGGATCAAAAAACACTAGTGCAGAATATTAGTGGGTGTCAATTCCCACTGGGGTTTTTACCTATTTGGGTTTCCCCGTAATCATATTGGTGTCATGTGTTGATTTTATGTTTCATGTTTATATGAATGTTTATTTCAGTACTTAAGCATTTAAGTTTAGCATAAATATTAAAGTGAAAAGTTAAAATACAGTGAACACTGATTCACCCCCCCTCCCCCCTCTCAGTGTTCCCATTCCTAACATTGACTCCCTACCAAAACTAAGCTAGATCAAGAGGGTACAGATTACCAAACTAGTTATGTACCCAAGTATAGATCACTAAATTCATTATGTACATTGGGTTTTAGCCTCAAACTTTCAAGGTTTTCCTGATAGGTCCCGATCTTTCTGGATTTTGTCTGATAGCTTTGTAACTTGTTCTTGCACAAAGAAAAATAGGGAAGAATATTGGCTAAAGGGGTTTACCTCAGTCAAACCCCTATTTAAGAATCAAACTTTTGAAATTGTATAAGGAAAGTTAGAAGCTAGATCTGAATTGTAATTGACCTTATGCTATGGTGATGCAATGCCTCTTTAGATGTAATCACAAGTGTTAATGCAATAGCTTGATCTCCACAATAACCCAAAAGGAAGTCATGAAAGATAAGCCTTGTATGATGGATGTTGTAGTTTGCCACAATGCTTGATGATAAAGAAGAAGAATGGATGCTCTTGAAATCCAATTGCTCGATTGATTGATTGTATGTCTTATGAAATAATGGAAAGGGAGGGCTTTATATAGAGATCTCAAAGTAGAATTACTTTTAGGAGACTTAGAAAAATGATAATGACCTATGGGGCATACCTTTGGGGGATGTGAAACCATAGAATCTCGCTCCTAAAATTTTAAGCAAAAATGTCAGAAGAATTTTGGTTTTTATAAACTGTACCCAAAAAACCGTTGTGTACCCAAAAAAATGTTGTGTTCCCATCAGAATTCGATGAAATTTTAAGCAGAGAAAAATAATATTTCTAGGTCCTAAAAGATGAGCCACATGAAGATATGAGATCAATAGATGTGGAAATCATGCCTCGAATTTTAAAATAAGGTAAGAACCATCTTAGAGTGAGGAGATCGAATAATTTGGTGAAAATTAATTAAGAGGGGACTCATAATATCAATTTATATTAATAAAGGTCCAATGAGCATTAGGAGAATTTGAAATCAATATGGGAACCCATATATACTAAAATGGGGCTAAAGTAAGAACCTAATTAAGGGTTCTTAATTTTTAGGATGGTACAGGGATCAAGCATTGTTTATGCTAGTTCCACAAGTTTTGTTTGTCTCATATCTCGTAGTACTCATTTCATCGACTTGTTGGTTGTTTTATTGTTCAAGGGTTTACCCTTTTGAAAAACCCCTTTTATCAATATGAAAAATAGTGGCAACACACTATTGTAAAGCATTTGTTTGGTTAACTATCCCTTAGATTGATTTATTCTTTTTGTTATATTAAGAATGGTAATAAATTGTTGTAAGGAATTTTTTAAGTAAAAAAGGCACCTTTGACTATTTTTCCAACAATGTAGAATGGTAATTAAATTTTTCATCAATGACATCCAATTAAAATTTTAGTTTGTGTTGTCTCTTCTTCTGCAACTTATTCATTTGAATGAATTATTATATCTCTTACATTGCAATCCTCATAATAGAAAATCATACATTAATAAAAAAAAATGTATTAAAAAGTAATGACATGTTCTAGACTAAACCATTTAAATAGCATTATTTTGATTAAATTGTAAAAAAAACAAATCAACACACAAAATGAAAATGCAAAAAGTGAAACGATATTAATTCTTAGCTCTTTGTTTTATTGATTTTGAATCTATTTTCAAAAAATTAAAAAATGTAAAAAATCAAATTATTTCATTCTATCAAATTGTTTAAAGAGAGATAAAATGAGGGGTAATAAATTCATAATAAATAGGATTAAAGGTCATTACAACTTGCACTTTAGAACAAAAATCAATGAAGGAATTCTCCTTATTGACAAAGAATCTAATTTTGTATGATTTGATCCTCTTACCAAGCAAAGAAAAAATCATATCCCGCAACTTGAGAAATATATAATACAATGCCTAAAAGATCACAACATAATTCATTAGCTCCAAACATGATGATGCAGTGTAAGTCATGAAGAGGATCATTGCTAACTTGACTATGTGTGGTGCACTTGTGATCTTAGGTCATGTTGATCCCTTTTAAAATCCCTCAAAATGTATAATTGAAAGAATCTATCATACAAATTAGCATGTAATTCTTTAAGATAGGTAGAGTGATATTTTTAATAAGATGCTACAAAATGAGAAATCATTCATTATAAAGAATAGCATGTAATTCTTCAAGATAGGTGGAATGAAATTTCTAATAAGGTGCTACAAAATGACAAATTTGTTATAGAAAAGTTAAAGTAATTTATTTCATGTCATTGATAATTAATAATTTATTAGTACACAATTGCATGATTAATTCCATGTCTAGTAGTATAGTAATGTCTAAAAAGATAGTTGAAGTTATCACCATCTTATTTGAACCTTTAGGAAAGGAGGCACTCGATTAGATGACATTCCAATAAAAATCACAAAAATGATAGAGGAGAAATAAGGGTCTTAATGTCAAACATATCTGGGGATAAGATCCCTTAAAAATGTGGTTTCATTGGTTCATAACTCCAATCAAATTTATTCAACAATCATTTTTTTTTTTAAAGATACTACTTGTCAATAATATTTTCAAAAAGACACAACTAAACTAGTAACTTCCATACTTACATAATGTTTAAATAAGTAAAAAGAGAAATACTCCATTACAACCACAACCAATAATTGTGTGTGCCCATTTTCTACAATAGGATCCTTATGTCAACAACATTATTAAACCATCATCACTTGTCAACAACATTATTAAACCATCATCTAGTGATAATTAGAAATGGGTTATCGCCATATGAATTATTTCACTAGATATTTTGAAGTTGAATTATTCAAAAAAGCAACTCAAGAAGCCCTAGTTAAATTTATTAGAAATATTGCAATAAGGTTGGGAGTTCCTATGATACTAAGAATTCTAGAACAATAAATAAAGTCAAAGCAATATCAAAATTGTATTTCAAAAAATTGTAAACCTCATCTCAAGAGAGTAACTCTTTTGATTGAGTAGATTTACTTGTGTTTTGATGGACTTTGAATACTCAAATGATTGTGCAATATTTGAATTGTTTTTTTCTCATCAAGTGATGAGATGAATGAATGAGAAGTTAATTTATTGATTTTTTAGGTGAGTGGATGAATGAATAAAGATTAATTCACTTGATTTGGAAACTTGCATGAGCTTTCACTTTTTCTTTTGATTTAAATTAATTTTAATGAATATGTTAAATTTCTTTCAATAATTTTTATTTGATTTGATTTTGGAATGTGCGAAGTATAAATAAAGGAGGTAACAATTTGTACAATTTGATAAGTTAAAGAGCAATTTTTAACAAATTAAGTATGCAATGATGATAGGATAATTAATTAATTAAATATTATGTTTGCACAATTTTGAGTAGAAATATTTATTTTTTAATTACAAAGGAGATGTGAATAATTTAGCTGGATATATTACTTATTGTGGAATCAATTACTTGGTATTACAATTTTAGAGTAAGTTAGCTAGGATAAAGTAATGTATAAAATTGATGATAAAAAGTGGTCTAATTAAGGTGTCTACATTTATCCATCTTTGAAAGGGCATTATGACTAAAAGAAGCAACAACTTTTCAAATAAAGTAGAAAACAAGACAAAGGATAGATCTAGGAGGATGCCTTACATAGCATGATGGTTAAGAAGATGCTACCTTGGGAGGGAATATAGGGATAAAAGTTACATATGGGCACTTGAAATGGGAAGAGGGTATAAAATGGAAGAATTTGGCTAGAATGGATTAGTTAAAACTGAAGGTGTTGGATGGTAGAAATTAAGAAGAAATATTTTTAAGAAAGACGAGTGTTAACGTTAGTGTTAGTAATGTGATAATGAATGTTGTGTTCAAATTAAATGGAATTTCAAATGTTTGAGAAACTTAATTTATTATAAGACATAATAACATGCACCATGAAATGGAAAAAACTATATGTCATTATTGTGACACACCATTGGAAAACCTCCAAGTAGGAGTAGGAGTTGATTGGTGACTCCCCAGAATCCCTACAAGACCACAATACTTCCACAAGAGAGAGTGGTGAGAATGTCTTGCATGAAATGATTAACTAAAAATTAAATATACAATGAGATTCCTTGCTTATAATGACATGTTCCTTGATCTTATATAATGAGACAACTACCTCAATCAATTATTAAATGACCTAGGCAACTAGAATTAAATAAAATTCATAAGTATAAGATATGACATGTCTTATCTAGATAACTAGGACTCCTCGAAACAACACCTACAAGCTAAGTAAATTTAAGTCGTGTTAATTAAGTCACATACAAGGAACTAGCAAAAATATTATTTACAATACCTTATTCACACCAACATCCCCCCCCCCCCCCCTTTAAGTGCAACTTAGAGAGTTAATTATTATGCAAAGATGCGAGATTATTATGATGGGTCCTGACTACTAAACCATGATAGGTACCCATGTATAATGCAAATCTCTCACAAACAAATAAAGGAGAAAACTCATTGGGATAAAAATTCTCTCCCAAAGAGAGAAAAGATACAAACAAATGATGATGTATGGAGGAATAAATGATATCCTCCAACGACTACATCTATCATGAAGTTACAATCAAGGATCTGTTGGCAATTTGGCTAATGTGGATGCATAGATGTTGTCATTATGGCAACATATGATCTCTATTGAGAGCGCAGAATCTAGAATGCAAGTATGGCAAGTTGAAGGAAGAAATTGTCTAAGCATGGATACAGTGATCCTGACAGAGCACCCGATGAAGATTTAGTTGGCAACGTCCACTGGAGCAATATTTTTGTTTGCGCAATTAACTGAAGCTTCTACAGAGTATGAGGATACCCCATCTCAGTGCGCATAAAGTTTGGAGCAGTACGGACGAAGTTATTCGAAGTTTACCGAAGACAGTTTTTGCAGACAGAACAGTTTTGGAGACAGTATTAGCGAAAGAGTTAAGGGATTATTTTTGCTTGTCAAAATAATGACTTAACATTATGAAGGGACGACATCCTAGATGTTTACTCTTGGATAAATATTTTGGAAGCCAACCATATAAAGTTATTAGCTCTAATAACTCATATATTAGGCATACTTGAAATGTAATGAAAAAGTGTGTGATGTGTAAAAAGAAAGAAAAGGATAACTTGCGATAGTTGTATATTGTGATAGCAGCAAAGGCTATTGATGTGAAGTTGTAAGCAGTACCATACTATAGTCAGAAACATTTTGTATTACCTGTTTGGGCAGTGAGCTCAGCTGGTGATCAGGTTTTGTAATCTAACTCCTAACAGGGTTAAGGCTTCTAACAAGGCCTAAAGTCCTTTAACCAGGACAGATCTACTATATATTGTAAATTGACTCCTAACAGGGTCCAATATCCCTAACAGGATACTTTTGATTAGTGATCTTTGTGGGTACCATCCCCACCGAGGTTTTCCCTTGGCCAGGGTTTCCTCGAGAACATATCATGTGTTATGAGTTCTTTCTATTTACTGCTATGTTTGTTAATCAGCTTGATAATCTTTGTATGCACTAAAGTAATTTGTTATATCCATAAGTGGGCAAAAGAAAAAGTTTGTGAAATACTGATTCACCCCCCCCCCCCTCCTCTCAGTATTTCCTATTTCTAACAGGATCCCCCATAACAAGGAAAGAAAGAGACTATACAGACCCCCCACAATGTATAATATCTTGTAGAAATGGTGAACGTCGAAAGAAAAAATGTAGTCCAATGCCTACAAACAACAATTCTCCCCTTGGTTAGAAGATAAACCGAGTAAAAATGTATGATTGCTTCCCATTTTATATAGGAATTGGTAGGAAGAAAAAGAAAAAAAAATGTGGGATGATGTCTTTGAAATTTGCTCGCGTTGCCAAGTCCATGGTAGATCAAGATGCCACAAACCAATCAGTCACATGCTCAATCACAAGAGAGGGTGACAAATAAGGAACGCTTGGAAATCAATTTTGAACAAGCTCCAAAGACAAATGATGTGGCAACAATTGTACCATGACTATCATCAAATAAGAGAGATAAACCCTCAACTTGGCCCTCCAAATATGAAATGTGAGAAAAGATGGATTATCATACTTAACAAGAAGAGAATCCCAACCTATGAAGGTAAAATATTTGCCTTTGCAATTGGAGAATGAGCAACTTGAGAATCTAAAATAGTATCATATGGACTAAATGCGCTCTCAAGCAAGACCAAAATCCTCTCTCATGTAGGTGTTGATTGGTGACTCCTCAATGGCCCCAAAATACTTGTGAGACCAAAGCACTTCCATACAAGAGAATGACAAGAATAGGTTGCATAATAAGGATGCATGAAATGATCGATTGAATATGAAATATACAATGAGATGCCTTGCTTATAAAGACAAATGTGATAGTTAGGATTAGACATGATGTTGATATGTGTCTTAATCCTATACAATGAGAAAACTACCTCAATCAATTATCAAACAACCCAGCTAACTAGAATAAATAAAAGTCAAAGATAATATATGATGTGTTCAGCTAGACAATTAGGACTTCTAGAAGCTATTAGGAATTCATGTTAGTGTGATGTAAAGTGGGTTAAATTAATAACTCTAGTTATTATGAGTGCTAAGAACATTTGTTAGGTTGGTTAGTCATATATATGAACTTATTTTGTTGTACGAGTGTGTTTGTTTGTGTTGTTAAAACAACTTATATATATAAGGAGTGCTTCATATAATATATGAATTGAAACTCTTGTAAGTGTGGTGTATTCAACAATGGATTGAAAGTGTGAAACATGAAATTATATTATTATATTATTTTTCACTCTCCGAACACTAACAAAAAACACTAGGTACAAGACCTTATTCACACCAACAATAGACATATTATAAGATACACCATGATAAGGAAAAACCTTGATGACATTTCTATAATACCCTAAGGATTGATAGATGTGTAATAAAACAAGAAAACACAAAACTAAGCAAGCAAAAATTAGCTCACCCAAAAATGATTTTTACCTTGGTCAAGATAAAAGTAAAGATTGATTGATGATAATAAGAGAATTGTTGATTAGGGAATGATATATCTTGAGAATGAGATCTCATAATTATGCAATGATTTTCTTAAAATTAAATAAGAATTGTAGCAAGACTAAGAATAAAATCTATTTACTTTTGGATGCATGTTGGATTGATTGGCTATATTTTTTTTAATTTCTTTACTTTCTTGTCGTTATTGGTTTTTTAGGGACTTTAGACTTTAGATTGGGTACATGGATTAGATTAGGACTTATTTTCTTTTTTATACTGTTTGGGATTAGCTGAAATTTCATATTGAACTATGAAACATGAGGCAAAACTTGTTCTAGCATTAGAGAAATGTATTGGATGGATGCAATACTTTGGAAAATTGGGGATGACAATGATGAAAATGGCAAGAGTGTATTAAGGATGTGGTCTCCAAGGAATGTGTCGCATAGGAATGTTCCACTTTATTATGTGAGATTTGTGATGTGTTGAAGTGTCTATTGAAGAAGATCCATTACATCAAAGGCGGTTCAAAATAAAAAAATTTAAAGGAAGTGTCTACTTTCTTATCAAGAACAAAATAAGGAACAAGGATGGGCAGGATGAAGTGGTAACAAGAGGGAATGCAAAAATTTGGATGGAGCATACTTGCCCACAAGTATAGCATATTTGAAGATGATTGATTTATGCACCTAAGAACAATTTTTCATCATGATACTTGTCTGAAGTGCCATAAAATAGTTTTCATTCTTAGAAAATATTTCTCTTATTTTCTTGAATAAATTTTCAAAAATTTAAAAATATTGGATTGGAATTTCTTTGTTTTATTTTTTTTCAAGTCTTAGACTGAGATGTTGGCACTTGTCTGTAGTTGGATTCCCTTTTGCTCATTGCTATGGATTCCCTTTTGCTCATTGCTATAACAACCGACTCAAACCCATAAACTTCAGATTATTTTGATTGTTTAGAAAGTATTGATTGCTTGAAAGCTGATATATTGTATATGTGATTAAGGGCAACAACGAGTAAAAGAATCTTAATGAAGGAAAGAACTGAGTTCATGTTTTGACATTGATTTACATTATCAAGCACAATGACTGAACATATCAATCCCCATCCAGTCCTTTTTTTCTGAGAACTCTCAGAAAGTGAATACTGCTACAAATATGTAAAATTGTCATTTCAGTTAGAGATAAAAACAATGCATGTAACACCACAATTTATACATTTTTTAAGAGAATAAACCAATGAGTGTTCGTAAATGCCTCAATTTCATTGAAGAAATTACAAAAATTGGGCAAATAGTTTCATGTACATTTGCCAAAAGAATATAATCTGGGGGCATCAAAACCATATTCCTCTTCATCAAAGAATATATTAATTCCGAATGTATATATAGAAACTTTGATTGCAGCGTCCCATTTAACAGATATACACAAAAAAAAACTCTGTATGTTCTTTCCAACCACAAGAAACTCCCTGTTCAAAACCCCATAACTATCTGAATAGCATTTTAAGCTCTTCAATCCTTGTACTGCGGACCTCTTGATCAGTTAGAGCTCCAGCAATCATTCGCTGCTTCCGTGCTTGAACCTGCTGCATCCTTTCTTCTACTGTACCCTATACATCATTGAACAAAATAAACACATTTACTACAAAAATCAAAAGATTGGATATTATGAGGATATAGTATTCAATGCAAAAGCTAGACTATATCAATATCTCAGTCCTCTAGACCTTCTCGTGAATGGTAACGATACAGACTAAGAACAAGAACAGATTGTATAACGGAACACAAATTGGATATTCAGTACTACAGGAAACCTACCTTAACTATGAAACGCCTGACTTTAACTTCCTTGGTCTGACCAATGCGGTGAATGCGCATAATTGCCTGCTCCTCAACTGCAGGGTTCCACCATGGATCCTGTTTTCAAACAATCAAAGGCCTCTCGATCAATCTCATATTTGAATTGGAAAAATGTAACCCATGAATATAAAAAAACAAATAGAAATGTCATAAATGATGAATAGTGCACTTCATATATTATCAGATCACATAAATTACATGATATGCCAAATTTTGACATACTTTGACTACTAATGCACATAGTCAAACAACTATACCATACAGCCAAACAAGAAGCAGAAGCCACTGTTACAACAAAGCCCAGAGGTTTATTGAGTACTGACCATCAGAAAAACATTAGATGCGGCAGTTAGATTTATTCCCACCCCTCCAGCCTTCAAGGAAATAAGCATCACCTACAACAACACCAATGATAGCGTAAGAAAATAGCAACGTTACGCTCAGTAAAACCAAAACAGAATTATTCTTCAGAGTTCGTACCAAAATATGTGGATTTTGGCTGAATTCCTTGATCACTCTCTCTCTCTGTCGTTGACTCATGGTCCCATCCAAGCGCACAAACCCATAATTCATCCTGTGATGTATGCATATAGATTTTCAGTAGTATATTTGAATTGAAGTAGTATTAAGATGGGTGATCTCTCAAAAAAAGTCTAATATTTCATCTTTGTGAATCTAGATATTATAAATGCTAAGTGTATCATTTATTTTCGTGAAAAATAAGTTTTTGTGAACTACTATTCATAAAATATGAATTAATGAATTTAATTTCAAAACTACACAATTAAATTCAGATAGCAATATTATAATATGTAGATTGAAAAACTAAGAAAAATGACGAGGAACAGTAAAAAATTAGAATAAGGGGCAGGGAGGGCAGAGAAAGAAAAGGAGAAGAAACAAAACAGGGAGAGAACCAAAGGACCAGAAACAATATGCCGTGTGATTTATGGACTATTCATAGACATTCTTTTGGTTTTCTAGAAACAAAACAAACCAGGCATGTAAGAGAGAGGGGGGACCTAAAACAATTTTCCACGATTTTTGAAAAGCACTATCTCTATACATTACATAAACCAAGGATTCAATTTTAGGGTAAAGTGAGTTGTCATGACTCGTAAACATAAAAATGAGACCTGACCATGATTTTTGAAAAGCACTCCCCTGAATATTATTTTAGTGTTAACAGAAACAGCATAAACTGAGATTTAAGAAAAATGGGTTGTTATAAACATAAATACAACATTGGCCTCAAGCTAAGCCTCAGCTCGCCATAATCCATGGCATTTAAGTAGGGTTAGCTTTGCTTAATTTGGTTCTGACTACTCAAGTACTGCCAAATTTTGTTAGCATGGTATATCGTGGAAATACTTTCAGTTTCAGGTCGAATATGGCGAACAAGCTTTAAATTTTGCCATGACATTAAAAATGGTTTAAAACTGATTTTTTTTACAAAGAAAATCATAGTGGTTCCCATGGAAGAGGGCTGCCACACACTTCTTGGCAGATCCTGCAGAGATATTTCAGGATTATTCAATAGCAAAATTGGTCCCATAGATCCAAATTTTGTTTGCCAACAATTGCAGAGAAAAATGGGAGATTTCACAATAAAAAGATTGAAGAAAAATTATAATACATTAAACTATAAACATGCACGCCCCTGCCCCTAAAATGCTTCAGCAAGTGCAAGAAGTCTCAACCCCCTTTCCTTGCACGTGCTCAAATTATGCATCCGAGAATAGGGGCTCTGATTTTTCTGCTATCAATCCTTTTACTCCTGTAGTTCAACAAGATAATTCCCATGGTAGTTTCCATGTGACTACAACCCATATGCAAATAGGAGCAGCAATCTTCCTCGACGGGACACCCTGCCCTAATATTTCATACACCAAAAGGTTGAATGCTAAAGATTTAGTCCAGATAGCGAAAAGTCGGTATCTAAGAGTAGCCTATTATGGTTTCATGAAGTGATCCATTTGAATTAAAGTACTAGTCAGCTATATTACTAGATTCTGTCAGATGGAACTAAACATTTAATAAGTATCGAGCATCCATTCATAACCAGTAAAGTCAAAGTTTCAAACTTAATTCAAATTTCAAAATAATGTGAATAGCTTATACTGTGAGGCACCCACCTCAAACTATAATGTACTTTGAATCATTCGTTACTTGGATCTCTCTTCCTCATCAAAAACAATAACACAAACTCAAATGTTTTAGTAGAAAATAACCTACCTTTGCAAAGGTATCTGCAAAAGGTCTAGAAAGGATGTCCACTGGCTAAAGACAATACTTTTTGACCCGGATGCCCTGAGTCCAGACAACTCTTTTAAAAGAGCAGAAACCTTTGATGATTCTTTCCAATTTTCCTTAACATCTATTTGGAACCGGTTATTTGTAGGACAGGTGATCAAATCATGTTTGCTTATTGTAAATCTGCAATTTGAAAAAGGACATGCAATCAGTCTGAGTTTGCTTCTAGAGGAGAATGCTTCAAGAAAAAGATACAAGGCACCATAAACCATAAACGCTGTTTTAAATTGTAATTGTCTTTGAAAAACTCTCTTCGTCAAACTAGTCAAATTAAGGTACAAATGTAAATAATTTGCAGACTACTTGCCTGCATATAGGACAAAAGCCACTCGAAGATTTGTGCCAGCTTGCTAATAGGCATTCACGACACATACGATGTGCACAAGGTGTAAGCACTGCATCTTCAATTGATTCGAGACAAATAGGGCATTCTCCTCTTTCACCGTTACTAAGCTCTCCAACCACTTCTTCAATATAAGCTTTTGTGGGTGCAGTATGAGAATCTCCTCTAGCAGACAATTTGCTTGCTTCAAGAAAACGTTTTGCTAGTTTGTTCATATCAGAATACAGGTGTGTATCACCACGGCTGCAGTTCAAAGACCAAACAAGGAATTTCATAACTATTAGATAAATATGATCCAACAAGACCAAGTTAAACTGGAAAAACTGCAATTCAAACAACAGCTAATCATAAATAAAGGCATCACAAGAAGCGAAAGCCAAAACACTTCACAATCAATAGAAAAGTGTCTAAATCGTGGTAGTTTATAAGAAAGGAGGAAATTTCCTATTGAAATTACCCAGCATTTACACGTAAGAACCAGCATCGTTCTTTCAACAAATTTCAAAGCACATAACTATGGTGTTAGTAGTTTAAAATTTAAATCAAGATAAAGAAGACTGAAAACTTACCCAGCAATGGGATTTTAACAAATAAATGCACCACATATCGAAAAGCCTACCTCATGACAAGAAAGGGATGATCACAACATTGGCGCAGCCTTAAAAGCAACTCCAGAATCGAAGCATAGTTATGAAGAACTTTGCCTTGTTCCACGAACTGATCAAATTTGACCTGCAAAGTGAAATCATCTCAATTAATTAAGTTATTATTAAGGAAGCAAAATGGATTAGAATATAACTATCAAGATATATATTTCACTTAGTAGATCAAAAGCTTACCTTAGATCTTTTATACAGAGCTGTATAGAAGTCATTCTCGGCTTCAGAAAGCTCACACTCAATTACTTGGACATCAGTTGGAGGAAGAACAAGAATGGCCCTGAATTTTGAAAGGATGAATCATTAGGAAACAATGAAAGAGACCCTATGCTAAAAGCAATACGGGGTACTTCGTGTCCCTATGGATATACCTGCCATCTTTGTCGGTGCTGTCTTTTGTCCTCCGCAACATTAGTGGCCTTAAAATAGCCTGTACTAATTTCAACCCGCGTTCATCACCTTCCTCATAAGGTTTCTGAATTAATTTAGACCACCTGCAAAATACCAAATACATTATTCACAAACGACACACTTTAAGGACTTGCCCCATACAATTTTTGGAAGTGAACATATAGCAGAAATTTAGGTAGTTGCCTGACACATAAGTTCAATTCGACATGATTATTAATTTATGAAATGTCCTTGTTAAGGTCTAATTCTTATATCAATGAGAGACAAGTTAAGATACTTCCGGTTATAATTTGTAAGCCCCTGATTCCAACTTGGAATAACAAGCTGACTAGATGCTACACAAAGCTTCAACAGATGCTAGTACTGGTGCGGAAAGGTATTTAAGCAGACAAAGGAGTAATACCAAAAGATTTAGGATTTAGTGCCATTTAGCAGCCTAAGAGTACAGGTGTTCATTCTCAAATTTCCAAACACAGCAACGAGTAATACTCCTTACTTTTAATACGTAATTTCCATACAGGTAGAAGAATTGAAATAGATGGTCCCAAGAAAGAGATATCAATATAAGGAAAGAGAACAAATAAAAACACTTTCTTCAAAATCCTGCATAAGTTCATACGGTTCAAGCACAAGTGTGTCTTTATAACATGGTTAATTTCTGAATGCCAGCTCGTCATATGGCAATATCAATGCACATATATAATTCATTCAAATACACATCTATGTGAATATAAATATATTCTTAAATTCCTTATATCAATTAATTAATATTATAGATAAATAATTAAATTTTATATTAACAATAAATATACAAGCAATAGACAAATATAATATTATTAATTAATAGTATATTAGTAACCAATATATTGATTAATCAATACTATTAATAATCAAGTGTTAATATTAATATAATATTATATAAATAAAAATATAATACTCAATAATTAATATTATACAATATTATAAGAAAACTTACAGAATTTAAGTCTCAAATCATTATCTCATGGATACTCAACCAAAGGGATCGATGCAATTCAGATTTACTAGCATCAAACATTCAGATTATGTTAAGAGTGTAAGCACTTAAGCATATCCCTGTATCAGGTATATGCAGCATTGACTGGTTTCCTGATTTTTTGCATGTTAATAACTTTAATTAAGATTTATATCAGGGCATTACATTAAATCATACAGTAAGGTATGCATGTTTAAGACTTATTGTTATTTTCAGTATTTGAGAAGGGAGGGCAGAGATTGTATTTAGCAAGAGGCTTGTCTAAATTCAGCTAATTGGTTAATATCTAAGATAAAGTAGGGATCAGTAATCCTGAGTGTCTTGTGGGCATAGTCCTAAGAAAGACCAAGGGTTTGAATTTGTAAACTTTGAAGGAAACCCTGTTGTAATTGGTACCTAAGCAATCTAATTACATTCTAAACTTCCTTTTCAAACTCGAATAATAATAAGATTAGCATGAACGTAAGAATCGCTAATCTGTTAATAAATGTATAATGTTCTTACTTGCATTACAATAACATAAATTGTTCAAGTATATTAAACATAGGACAATTATTGTTGAGCAGGACTAAACTTGGCGAGGACATTACATTATTTATCATGGATTGTGTATTGCAATTACCATCTTTTGGTAGTCTATTGTCATATCCTATTGGCTTCATAGTTTCAACACGTTCATAGCCAAGTGGACCTCTTCACACATCCTATAGATTCTTTCCTAGCCTAAAAAAATCCAAAATAAAACTTATATTTACACACAATCAATCCCAAACGTTCCACTGCAGAAATTAATTGAGCATTGACCCTGTGATCCTAGAGATGCTATTGATAGAATTTACAAAGGTACATACTACAATTTCAAAGTTCTAGCCAGGTAAACTCACATATATCAGCAATGTCAATTTCAAAGATCAGGATGAAATAGCAAGCCATAATAAAATTAATTCTAAATCCAGAAGTTAAACCATACAATACCGTAAGAGAAGACACATACCATGCCCAGTTACTCCATGGCTCAACCCGTAGAAAATGGAGAAGGCTGTAAATGTCCTCAAGTTTGTTCTGCACAAGAATTAAGTGTTATACTGGTGACCAGAATCTAGGCTCATATGCAGATAGCAAATCTCTACCATATACCTGTATGGGAGTTCCTGTAAGACACCAGCGACGATCCGCAATAAGGGCAAATACAGCTTGCGATGTTCTGCACTTAGAGGACTTTATGGTATGTGCCTCATCAAGCACTACCCTAAACCAGTGTATTGCATGAAGCACACTTTCTTCTTGGGGATTCTACAACATTGTCAGCACCAACTTACTTCTATCAACAAACCACTAAAAAATACAGCAATATAAAAGATTCTCAACTCCCCGATGAAATTTTAATGTCACTGCAAAGAAGCATATGATGCTTGAGTCTACCTCGGACTGGAATCCTGATGCCAACACTCCATATGTGGTCAAGACAACATCATGTCCCAAAAGAGGATTGGCATCTCTTGCTCTGCTTTCTCCATAATGAAAATAAACAGATAAGGATTCAGATTGCACGTGGGCCTCAATTTCCGTCTGTACATGAGCAATACAGCGCTTGGTGAACATATAAATGCATCAAAACTTGTTCAAAACATCTGGAAAATTAAATACTATTTTCTACTTGGAAAACACCATGCTGCAAAATAAGCCTCAAACAATGCAATGGTTTCCATGCTGATATAGAGTAGCATACCTTCCATTGCCCTAATAATGTCATGGGACATACTATGAGGGTGCCCCCTCCCTTATGAAATTTGGTTCCAGATTGTCTCGAGTTGGTTTTACTTGCAGCATCATTATGCTTCTGATTTGTTTCAGTTAAAGGTAAGGGGGAATCTGGAACAGTTATTACACCACAGTCATCTTTACAAAGATCAACATCATCTGTAACCTTATCAGAGCCTCCTCTTCCACGGTTTGCAAGCAAAAGAGAAATTGTCATCACAGTCTTCCCAAGCCCCATTGCATCTGCCAAAATCTTTAAGCAAATGCAAAATCAGATTCGGTTTCATGGGTAAAATCAGCCGCTTAATTAAAACATTAGCATTTGATTTTTTCGACAAACTAAAAGCACAAACCAATACGTACTCCTCCTCTTGTTATTTTCAATGCACTGGGAAACTTAGTAGATGCCTCCCCTGAGAAGACATTGACATAAACAACTGTTGCTCTCCTATATATGAATAAAAGAGGTTATCAATACACTGTTAAAAAAGTTTGCAATAACTTTGCTGCTGTGATCAAGCCTACGTATACAACTTTAGTCATACTTGTCAGCAATATGGTAGCTATTCCAACAGGGGTGGAGAGTTTTTGCAGCCTTTTCCATTTCTGCTCCCTTTTCCAATTTAGTCATCCAAAACAGTGCTTGCTTCTGATATGGGCGTAATTCACACAACAGAGTACTTGGTGGATCCTTTTCCTGCAAAAAATGATAGAAAGGGATTTTGTATCAAAAGAATTTGAACATCTAATATTTGAACATGGCATCAATTATCGATAGAATCGTAGAAAGAATGACTATGAACCTCAAGATAGCAGCTTTCTGATGCACCAACTAGTTTGTTCAAATCTGAATCAGACAGATCCTCCTCTCCTTCATCTTCCTGTTTGTCCAAACCTGAAGTAAGCTTGCGGCATTTGCGTGCAGGCAGTGATGGTATTGAGTCCCTGGAGCTATCCTGTTAACAAAACACATATTTTTAATTAAAAGGAAGCTCAAGTTTGATACGGTAGAGATAATGATCCACAGTTAACATGAATATAAGCATCTAAAATGAGGCTCGATCAGTTAAAAGTGTATAATTGCTCGGAGAAACTTCATCGTGCAACTGGCACAAAAGGGCACTTTTGCCCAAAAATAAAGGAAATTTAGACAAGCTTCCATACCCCAACTTCTAGAGAACGTTTTCTCGTGTAGAGATCATCAGGAGTGAACTCAGCCTGTAAAAGAAACAACACTCATAAAAACATCTAAAGGTCTCACTTAAGCTTTCAAAACAAGGAACCAAAACAACAAAAACCTAGAATGGTTTCTGATCATCTTGAAAGAAAATTCTCAGCTACCAATCACTGCTTGTAAGATTCCCCCATTCACACGCAGTAGAATGGACTGAAATTAATCGTCTAGTCACAACCCTTTCCAGAGAAAAGATGCAATTTTCCAATTTCAAAAACAAGACAACTCTTACCTTTTGAAAGGGCTCCTTGCCAAGCAAGTTGAACAATGTTGGAAGAGGGTGGACCGTACTATCCTCTCTTAACGAAACAATCAGTTTTGATGGAAGTCCACTGTCATTTGTAAAGATCGAATCATGGATATACAACCTGCAAATTGCACCAAGAGAAAAGATTTAGTAAGAGATGAAACTGATTACAGTAACAATCAAGCTGCATGCATTGTCATAGGAAATGGATCATTATTTCCCATTTCAAATAACCTGCGCTTTGTGTATGCAACGCAACTCTATCAGAAGCAAGAAAAATTCAATGAACCATAGCATCACACAGGACGCACATACAGCGGAGTACCATTAAATGCACTGCCACTTAATTATTGTCAAGAAATTCACCTGATATTCAGCAGTATACAGTTCATCAACCCAAGGGTTTCAGGTGCAGCTACACAGTGACCCACTATTGTCACCTTTTTTGAGTTGATCAAAGGAATTAGGCACCGAGTCCAATCGGTAGGAAGGCGGCCAATCTGCATTTACCATCTAAAATTAATACAGAGTGAACACTGCTAATCATACCATTCCATTAGGAATATTATTTTCAGTTATGCATACACCACAGAGCTTGGGCCCATTAAAAAGTACTTCAAACTAGATCATTTTTAATCTACAAACAAAATGATACTTGTTTCAGCACTTGCAAAAGAGATGTCACAAGATTTAGAGGCTCTTCACAATAAATTAACCTTACCTCTCCAGATCGTTCTGTGGAGAATCGCACAATCTCAGAACAGGCAGCGGCAGCTCTTCCTCTTCCCCAATATCTAGAGTGAGCTTGATTGGAAGGGTCGGGAAAAGAGAATGTAACAACATCTCCTCTCTTAAGCTTCCTACCCTTGCAAGTTGAAAAACCTGTCACTACAGTGCTACCAACAAACCACCAATCATCCTCCATCTGGGGAGCACTGAACCCTTCACCACCCTCACTACTAGAGAGGCAACTCCATTCCTCAAGTACGCTCAATTCATAGCTTTGACCAGAGAACTTGGAGTTTTCATAAGACTCTGAATCATCAACACATATAATGGCACTTCTGTCAATCTTAGCCAGCGATTGTGACTGGGTTATTGGCATAAGGGGTGTGCTTGGAGAAACTTTCTTCAATAGTGCTGAAGCTCTATGTCCATTTCTCTGTGTAGCTTCCACATGCACATATGGAATAATCATTTTGTCTTTATCCATTGCAGGATTTTCCATACTAGAATCAGCTGGATTGTTCCTAGAAGAAACATGATTGGTGGTCACTGGATCTCGAGCTCCAGCATCAGATGTACTTGAAGAATCTTGCTTCAATGGTGTTGAAACTCTATGTTCATTTCTCTGCGTAGCTTCCACATGCACATATGGAATGATCATCTTGTCTTTATCCATTGCAGGAGTTTCCATAATAGAATCAGCCTGATTGTTCCTAGAAGAAACATGATTGGTGGCCACTGAAACTCGAGCTCCAGCACCAGGTGTGGTGCGTTTGATAGTGAACTTGTCCCTATTTTGAAACCCAGGAATGTCAAATATAATGTTTATGGCCCTAGTAATGTCATTTTTTGCAAGATGGAGAGCTCTGATTATGTCCATTTCTGATGACTCAGAGCCCAAAATTGCTCTGATTGCTTTTATCTTTTCATTGTTTTCCTTGCTCCCCATCGTAAGATCCAAAAGTAAAAGACTGAAGAGAGGTAAGAGCAAATCTGAAGGTCAACAAATTCAAAAATTATTGTTTGCAAAGAGAAAACTAAAAATTAAACAGAGCATTACCAATCCATACATTCATTATTCACATACTAGTAAGACTATTAGTAAAGGCAACTACAAGCATTATAGTATAATAATTTAGAGGGCGAGCCCTTAACCAGTCATTGCAGGGTAATGATTCAATGGGCATCTTTAGTTTCTAGATCACTTGTGCTCCAAAGACAAATTACAAGCTTTCTGCTGAGAAATTACCTTGAAATATGGAGGCAAATAACTACAATAATAATTGACCTCTGTTAAGAAATTAAAATTATAACTTCTTGAATTATGAAGGCAAACATCTTAACTGGAGCTGCAATTTTTTATCCCCTTGGCACAGAGGCTTTAGATATACTTCCGAAAGGGAATGGAAATTTCTAACAAAGGAGACATGATCTGAAAACATGTTCTAGCTCAACGGCAGCCTCTGTATATTGCAATTGTTCTCCTAGTTTTTCTTTAAACTAGCAAGTTGTATTACTAGTTAAACGGCAGCCTCCATGTAGGCTAGCTCTAATGTTAACTCCAAAATACTGATGATTGTAATAGAAGCATGCAGCTATAGAGGAGTTAAAATTATGTAACTCTCGCCTATTTACTCGACACTGCTCTTAATTTTCCCAGAAGCACCTCTTTGAAACTTTCATGAGACCTCGGGTAAACCTTCCGTAACAGTTCCATACAGAATTTTATGCAAAAATATAGCTTTTCTTTGGCAACTTTTCCAATTAGTTAGTTTTCATAGTGCACCCGGAGCAAAGACTTTGCAATCGCCCGTTCATGGATTTCCAACATAAGTAACAACCAAATTCAGAATGTAATAAATCATTGGAATTCACCAAATTTGGAGGTTCATTAGTAGCAAAACAGAGCTTCACCGCACCCCCAGCCAAAATAATATGGCAAATTAGGTAGAGCAGATTACACTCAAACTGGCATCCAAGTGAAAGGATGTACATCCTATGTGATTACACGAAAGATAAATTGGTATCTTTTCGACAGAAGAATTGGACCCTATTATGGATGAGACCATAGACACTGTTACATGGGGCTTTACATTAACAGAGAGGATTGGACCTTGATTAGAAGGAAACATCTACATTAGACTCGGAGATAAACAAGCGAACCCACCATATCAAGCCTCTTCAGTGTAATCCATAATGCCTATACCAAAATTCCTAGTGTACCCACCATATCAAGTATCTTCAGTGCTAGCAACAATGCCTATAACCAGATTCCTCCTCAAAACAATCATGAAACCTAGGCAGAAGAATCAAGTAAGAATTCAATTGAATGTAACCTACTAATGCAATACCTACAACGAAAAAAATGAAAAACTGGTGAAAAAATCAATGAAAAGGTACAGCCTTTGCCTGAACTTTACAATGCAAAGATTTTGAGATTAATTGATCATTTTATCAGATGTTTAGCATCGATACCCATATAGCAATGTTGATTAATTCCAGAATTCCAGTTAGCCTAGCTTAAAAAGATAAAAAATCAGTTTAATGCTCCTGATCATACTTTTTGACCCATCTGCAACATAATTTCAATTCTTTAATTAAAAGGATATCCCCAGCCTCTGAACACTGAAATAAGTAGAAAACGAATGATTTGAAGAAATTCAAAAGATACACATACAAACGGTGGAAATGCATACCTGTCAGCCCTGCTCAAGCACTCATCAGTTCATCCAGGTAAAAGACAACTCGACGATAAAGAAATGCGTAAGATGAAAAAGTATATATTCTTGTAAGATTTGGTGGAAATTTTTGAATTCATGGGAGGTAAAATGCTTGTGTTAAACATTTCATCTTGGCGGGAAAAATCTCAGTCGCCTTTTCCTTTTGTTTTCGCCGCGTAAATTCAATGCAGCGAAGCGAAACACATCGTGGCGTACCGTGTAATGGGTTGCTTTTACGTTTTATCAACTCGATCACCTTTTCTTTCAATTATAGTTTGACTTATAAATGACGTACAACTGTTTCTACTATTCACAATAAATAGATTTTAGACTAATTTTAACCTCTTTTGTATTGGGAAAAAAAGCATGAGGAACATTACAAAGGAGGGCTGTTAATAAAGAGTCAAGGAAGAAGAATCAATCAAATAATTGTGGTTTGTTAAAACAAATTACAACTTATATACTTCACTTTTGTAATTCTCATTATAGTAGAATATTTTATTTTTTTTCTTAATTATTTTGTATTATTTTTAAATGTGTAAGAGTTTGTCTAAGGCAATATCTTAAGATCTAGAGTTCAATGAATAGTACAAGCGAGAGAGATGGACAAGAATAAACGGTATTCTCATCAATATGATCAAGCCAAAAAGATGAATACAATGAAAATATGTATGCTTGTGTAGGCAAGGCAATAGGAGTATATGATAAGAAGAAAATAGTGTATTACACATACAAGGTGGAAGCACATGTTCATCAAAGATGGATCATCCTCCATTGTAATGAAGTATGTGCAACAATGCGAGGATGATAAGAGATAAGTGCTCTAAAGGTGGAGACAACGCATAAAGTGAAAATGTGATAACAACTATCACCACTAAAGTGGAATTACTCCTACACCATGGGCAAAAATAAGATGCAAACTCATAAGTGTCTCATGCACGAACTACTATGCAATGCATAATCCTAAATAAGCTTAACTAAAGCATGATTAGTTTGATAATCTACAACTGATTGAATAACCTGATGAACTTAATGGACAAGTGAAAGACAATGATTAGAGATCACTAAGGTATTAAAGTGATATGTAAGGCAATTAAATCAATCAATATGTTGTCATTGATGTCAACTAGTTTTGATTGTACTTATCATGGTAGTTACAAACATCTGAAGAAGAAAAATGGTAAAGGAAAGAAATATCTTCATGAAGAAGAGATGGATATGGAGATATGACTAAGGTATACATTGGGTAACTTATTGATGAGTCTATGGCATCATTTTGTTGACTTGATTGTATTACATGAATTTGTTATGTATTGAAGATCATAACTGAATAAGTTAATGTGGTCGGTAATTGAAGATTTATGTATACACCGAGCCAGTGGAGTGTATACCGAGTATCAGTAATAACCAAGTTAGTATTCACTGACACATTTTGTATTAAATGAGAGAGAAACAATTAAATTTTATAACAACCGACTAAATTGATGAGCTGGCAAATTAAGTATGATTCTGAGGTAAAAGATAAAGTTAGTTATGATGATCTAATGGCTGACAAAATTTAGAGATGATCAAATGGAGAAGGATGAAATGTGTTAAAGACACATATATCGAGGAAGCTTGAAGCTACAAAATGGACGATGGAGATTAAGAGGCAAAATCTAATGGATGAGATGAAAACGGTTTATGACATCTATTTAAAGAGACATGAGATTCATTGTTGAGTAAGGAGCTAATTGAATCTGCAGGAGAAATCACGTGAAAGGAAGTTTTTCATGCACCACTAATCAAACTGGTTACAAACATAACCGAGCAATTTAAAAGGCATAACCGAGCATCAAAGTATTGTTGACCGAGTTGAATATGATGAAGGATTGAAGTGATTATTGATCAGAGGAGGTATTATGAGCTTAGCTTAGATCTCAAAATATGCAATCTTAGTTATATTTGAATTAGATCACTACTGTATCAATTTAACCATTGTTACAGCTAAATCTCTTAACCGAGTGGACTTAACAGTCTTACTTGTATTTCAATATGACATTCTATGAATGTTGATGGTTTTCTTTTTGACCCCATAGTGTATGTTGGTCAAGAGTTAACTAGTAGTGATAAAATCCTTTAACCAGGTCACACCTTACAGTGTGCATTGTAACCTATAACAGGGTTGGCTCCTAACTGAGCTCACTTCAGAAGAGTGAAATATTTTGGATTACCAGTCCTAGGTGGTTTTTTTCTTAGCAGGGTTTCCACGTTAAAATCTATGTGTTTTGTGTTATTTGATGTGATTGGATTGTTAGTTTACTTTACACATTTCATATTTTGGATTAATCGGTAAACACAATATTGATTTTACTGACATTTGGTAAATGAATAGAAAGATTGTTATTGCTATCTTACCAAGTTGGTTATTTATTTGAAGAAGTTTGAATATATACATCTAGGAGTTTGGGACTGTAGGATAACTGAAATTAATTGATTCACCCCCCCCCCCCCCCCCCTCTCTCAATTATCTAACAATTGGTATCAGAGCTTGTGTACTTGAAAAGGAAGTTTGAAGGACTTGAGCTAAAGATCACAAGATGTATAAGAGAGAGGTGCCAAAGTTGAACAAATATAACTTCACAATATGGCAAAGCATAATGAAGTTGCATATATCAAGAATCAGAGAATCTGTACTATCCTACTTGACTAATGAGTACATACAACTGTCTATTGGACCTTTGATTGTTGATCAACTGAGAGATAGACATGAACACAACATGACAATGATAGATATTGGTGTTGCCCTATCTGATGCAGAATTTGAAGATATCGAAGCATGTACATCAGCAAAAGCAATGTGGGAAAAATTGACACTAGTTTATGGAGGAGATGTGAATGTGATGAGAGCAAGAGCTAAAAGTCTAAGAAGAAGATTTGATGATATGAAAATGAAAGAAGGTAAAAACATTTCATAGTACAGTAACTGAATCAAGGGGGTTGTCAATGCTATCTGAGGAGCAGGAGGTGTTATTGATGAAGACACTGTTGTGAGTAAAATTCTTAGAACCTTGTTGCCAATCTATGCTATTAGAATCTCTGCAATTCATGAAATGAGATATGCACCAGGTAATGTTCTTACACTTGATAGTCTAATCGGTAAATTGACTACTTTTGAGCTGAATAACTATGATAATAGTATTATACCGAGTGTTGAGTCTGCATTTATGTCATCTTTGAAAATTGGAAAGTCAAGCAATAAACATATGTAACAAATGAAAGTGACAGTGACAATGATGAAGATGGACTTGATGAACTTTAAGCACTTATGGCTAGAAGGCTATAGAAAGGTAAAGGAAGGTATAAGGGAAAATTACCTCTAGCATGTTTTAACTGTAAATAAATTGGTCATATTGCAGCTAGATGTCTGAACAGAAAAGATGATGACAAAGACAATGACCGATCTGGTGAAAAGAAGTATGAAAGAAGAGATAATTGAGATCGTAGAGGCAACCGACACTATGAAAGAAGAAACAACTAAGACTACAAATACAAAGGCAAGAAGGCATGTTACCTTGTTGGAGATGATGATGATGTCACTGACACCAACACTGATGAAGGCATTGAGGTGGTATTCATACCTTTGAAAGAAGATTTAGAAGAAAAAGAAAGGTACGTAGAAACGACACTTATCTCTAAAGTTAGCAAGAATGATACATAGATTATTGATAGTGGTTGTACACATCATATGACTGGTGATGAGGACAAATTTAAATATCTTGAATACTATAATGGAGGATCGGTTAAAATGGGTAATGATACACCTTGTTAAATGAAAGGAAAAGGATATATCATGTTAAACAACAAGATTAAATGTGAAAATGCATATTAGGTGAAGGGAATTAACTTAAGTGTAGCATAGTTGAATAAATCAGGTCACCGAGTTGCATTTGAAGGTAGGAAAGTGAAGATCTATGATGAAATAAGAAAGTTGGTCGGTACTGGTGAACAATCTAAAGGTAATCTATTTTATCTTGACAATGTTGAGACTTCTTGTTTAATGGCTATAACTGAAGATGTGTAGTTGTGGCATAAAAAGTTATGTCATGTGAATTTTGACAACATGGTTAAGATCAATAAGAAAATAAAAGTTAGAGGTTTACTGAGCTTATCTAAATCTGACCATGTCATGTGCAAACAATGTCAAATGGGGAAAATATCAAAATCTAGTTTCAAGAGCAAGACCTACTCATCTAAAGCTATTTTGGAGTTGGTTCATACCGACTTATATGGACCTATGAGAACTCAGATTTATTATGGTGACAGATACTTTATTCTATTTGTTGATGACTATTCTAGGATGATGACAGTTATGTTTTTGAAAGAGAAATCTGAAGCTTTCAAAATGTTTAAATGGTGCAAAGTTAAAGTAGAAAAGAAAAGTGGAAAAGAGTTAAAATGCTTAAGATATGATAGAGGAGGTGAGTTTATTTCTGATGATTTCACTAACTTTTGTAAGCATGGAATTAAAAGACAGGTTTCTGCACCAAGAACACCACAACATAATGGTATTGTTGAAAGGAGGAATAGTTCCATAGTTGATTGTGCTAGAACATTGATGATTGAGAAAGATGTTGCACAAATGTATTGGAGATAAATTGTTGGCACTGTTGTATACACATTGAACCAAGTACAACTGAAGAAAGATTCAAACAAGACACCTTATGAGTTATGGTTTGTAAGGAAACTCAGGTGCGGAAACAACTTCCTACACTAATCTCTAAAGGAAAGTATTGTGCAAATTCTTTTTAAATCCTTACAATTTCAGATTCATTAACTACTTTAACAAAGATATTGCAGCCATATACCATGCATACAGAAAATAGATAGAGAAGATTGAAACACATAAACACAAAGATATGCCGGTGGGGAAAAACCTTGCGGTAAAACAACCCCACCCCTCCAAAATCGGCACAATGTATTATCTTCAACACAAAGACTACAACACACTTGCAATGCAAGTTCTTTCAGGAGATGAGAGACTAGTAAAACTTATTATCTCTCCCATGGAAGCAGCATCATACATATAGACTCCTCAGGACCCAACAAATACCCAAAAAAGGAGTTTGGTGTCCAACCACCAAGACCCATGCACAAAGCCACATGTACACAGCTATTACATGCAATCCCAAGAATAGGCGTCCATCCCTAGAATAGACTATGATAGCTTGTCATAGAATCCACCAAAAATAACGGTCACAAGAGAAGTGTAAGAGAATCTGTCATACCAACCTATTTTTGGCATATTCTCTTACACACACCAACCACTTCTTCTTGGGCACCCAAATAAGCCCAAGTCATAAGATGCTCTCACACCTGTCATAGCACATTCCTTAAATAGTTCTTACACGCCATACAAATCCATCATGACCGTTTCAATCATGATCTCCTTACGCACAAGATGCCAACACATCAAGTGGAGCGACACATCAACATGCCAACTAGACATGTACACTCACACTTAATTTCATTATTTGCAAAAAATATATTTACAAAACAAATAATAAGAATAGGAATTATCCAAAGTTGAGACACCTTATTCCTAACATTCTCCCACTTGTCGAACACCTTGTAAGAGCAACAGAAACTTTAATCGCTATAGGCCAAAAGGCCCATAGACTCCGAACACCATCTGAACTTCTCAATGCCCACTGGTTTTGTTAATGCATCTGCAACATTCTTCACAGTATCTACCTTCTCCAAATTTACCTTTCCATCTTCCACCATATCTCTCACAAAGTGAAACTGCACATCAATGTGCTTCGTTCTGGCATGGAAAGTTGGATTTTTTGCAAGGCAAATAGCGCTCTGACTGTCACACCAAATAGTAATATGTTCTGCATCAACACCAACATCAGAACACAATCTCCTAAGCCAAATGGCTTCCTTACAAGCATGGGTAGCATCCATGTACTCAGCTTCTGTAGTGGACAAAGCAACCATAGGTTGTCGCTTACTCATCCAACTAATGGCACCACCAAACACAGTGAACACATAAGCACTGGTGGATCTCCTACTATCAATATCACCTGCCCAATCTGAATCCACAAATCCATGAATACAAACTGAATGCGGAGATCCAGAAGAGTTACCATGATAACATATGGAGTAATCTGATGTACCCCTCAAATATCTGAATACTCACTTAACTACATCCCAATGTACCCGTCTAGGGTTAGCCATAAACCAACTCAAGACTCCCATTGCTTGGGCAATGTCTGGTCTACTACAGACCATAGCATACATAAGACTGCCAACTACACTAGCATAAGGTACTCTACTCCTCCACCTCACTAGGAGATTTTGGACAATCATCTACAGATAACTTTGTTCCCACAGAAACAGGAACATAAAGTGGTCTACAATCTGCCATGTTGAACCTGTCCAACACAAACTTCACATACTTACTCTGACTCAACCAAAGTTTTCTGTTAGACTTGTCTCTACTGATTTCCATACCCAAGATGTACCTAGCTGCCCCAAGATCTTTCATCTCAAACTGTGCTGACAACTGAGATTTAAAATTAGAAATCATACCCTTACCCTTCCCAAATAGCAACATATCATCAACATATAATGCAACAATAAGAAGGCGATCATTTTCAACTCTGAAATAAACACAATGATCTGATTTTGATCTTACAAATCCAATTGACAACACAAAGGCATCAAACTTAAGGTACCACATCCTAGGAGATTGCTTCAAACCATATAGAGATTTCTTTAATCTACAAACTAAGGATTCTTTACCTTTAACAATGTAGTGCTCAGGTTGTGACATATAAATCTCTTCCTCCAAATCACCATGAAGGAAAGTTGTCTTCGCATCCATCTGTTCTATCTCTAAATCATATGATGTAGCAAGAGATAATATAAATCTAATGGATGTCAACTTTGCAACAGGAGAGAATATTTCACCATAATCTATTCCCTCTACCTGTGAATACCCCTTTGCAAACAATCTAGCTTTGTACCTTTCAACACTACCATCTGCATAGAATTTCTTCTTGAACACCCATTTACAGCTAACAGATTTTCTCCCTTTAGGAAAAGGTACAAGGTCCCAAGTTTTGTTTTTCTCCAATGAAGCCATCTCATCATCCATAGCCTCAATCCAGGAACTTGCATCTTCCATGCCCAAAGCCTCTTTCACAAATCTAGGCTCATCAGTGTTAGTAATCAAAGCAAAAGCACAACTGGAATCTAACATAGAATAACCAAACCTTTCTGGTTTCTTTCTTTCTCTCGTGGATCTCCTCAAGGGCTGAGGTTGAGGTTGTTCTTCCTCTTCTTCTGAACTATCAAAGCTACTAAAGCTCTTCTCATCATTAGACCCAACATGGTCCCTCTGTTCAGTCTTCTCAGGGGTAGGAGGCAACTAAACAACATCTTTTTCCTTTTCTTTTTCATCTGGTTGTAGCACAATAGGAGAAGATGTTAGCTCTCTGAAAATAACATTTCTACTATACAACACCTTACTAGTCACAGGATCCCAAAGCTTGTATCCTTTCACACCAACACTGTATCCGATGAAAATACATTTGACAGCTTTGTTTTCCAAGTTAGATCTTTTCTCCTTTGGAACATGTGCATAAGCTTCACAACCAAAAACATGAAGATGTCTAATTGAAGGCTTCTTACCAGACCACACCTCCATGGGTGTCTTACCAGCAAGAACTAATGTAGGAGATCTGTTAACCAGATAGCAAGCAGTGGCCCCAGCTTCGACCCAAAATCTTTGTTCTAAACCAGCTCCACTAAGCATACTCCTAGCCTTCTCCATCAGTGTCCTATTCATTCTCTCTACAACTCCATTTTGTTGCGGGGCATAAGGATTTGTCTTATGCCTCTCGATACCTCATTCTTTACAGAACTGTTCAAACTCTGCTGAGCAAAACTCACCACCATTATCAGTTCTCACACACTTAATCTTCTTACTAGTCTAATTCTCTACAAGGGCTTTAAATTCCTTAAACTGACTAAAGACTTGTGTCTTACTTTTAAGGAAATAAATCCAAGTCCTTCTACTGTAATCATCTATGAAAGATACAAAAAATATAGACTTGGAGATTGAAGGAACTTTTACAGGACCAAATACATTAGAATGAATAAGATCCAAAACATCAGAAGATTTGTGAGAACTAGAGTAAAATTGAACACGATTTTGTTTACCATAGACATAGTGTTTGCAGAAGTCAAACTCGAGATTGCAATCATTTAACCCCTCAATGAGGTTTTTATTCTTCAGGGTCCTAAGACCCTTCTCACCAATGTGGCCAAATCTCATATGCCACAACATCATCTTTTATGTAGGAAGCTTGCCTTCCAAAGTGTTTGAAACCTTAGGTACACTTACTGCACTGCCATTGGAACCCATTGCCATAATCTTCTTTACTGCTTCTTTAGATGGTGGGGATGAAGTGATAGCCACTCTCTTATTTGAAATAGAAGAACTATTGCACTGAGCAATGCATGCTTCAAGCTGAAACAAAGTACCTCTCCTAGTACCTCTAGCGAGCACCATAGAACCTCTCATCATCTTGCATCCATCTTTCGAAAAGACAACTTGCACACCTACATCATTCAACATACTTACAGATAATAGGTTTCATGCCAAACCCAGAATGTGCATAACTCTGTTGATTCCCTTTACTCATCCATCAGGAAATTTGATAGTGACCCTTCCGCGTCCAACTATCTTTAGGTGAGAATCATCACCCAAGTACACCTTTCCACCATCGAACTCTTCATATTTTGAGAACCAGTTTCGATGAGAGGTCATGTGAAAAGAAGCACCCAAGTCTACCAACCACACATCATCAGATGCATGGGCTGCCAAAGCTACAATAAAAGTATCTCCATCTTCTTGAGATTTTTTGAAAGTTGAATTTGAGCCTTTCTTCTTCTTCTTCGGTTCTTTGCAGTCCCTCTGGAAGTGCCCAATTTTATCACAGTTCCAACATTTTGCCTTGGACTTTCCAGGAGTCTTAGAAATCCCATGAGATTTGGATCTACCCTTCTTTGACTTGTTGTCATTCTGCTTTCCTCTGTCGTTGGATCTCCCGCGAATAGCAAGGGCTTCCTTAGATGAATCTGAAGTCTTTCTTCTCATCTCCTCAGATAGTAGCGAAGACACCACATCATCCATACAGAATGTGACTATAGTACTTTTGAGAGCCATCACAAGATGGTCCCACGAATTTGGCAAGGAATAAAGCAGGGTCATACAACGATCCTCCTCCTCGATCTTGGCACCGGATGATGCCAACTATGCAATCAATAAATTGAATGCGTTGAGATGATCAGTTACGGATCCACCTTCCTCCATTCTTAAAGAATACAACTTCTTTCTCAGGAATAGCTTATTCACCAGAGATTTGACCTGATACACAGGCCCAAGTCGTTGCCACAAAGAATTTATAGTAGTCTCATTAAGAACATTCAGAAGAATGACATCTGCTAGACAGAGTTTGATGAGACCCTTAGCCTTCTGATCCTTGATCTCCCAATCCACTTGCAATATCATTGCAGGTTTCACATCAAGTGAAGTAGCCTCCCATAGATCACGGTCTTCAAGCATGTCTTCCATCTTGAGTTTCCACAACTCAAAATTAGTGCCATTAAATTTCTCCACCTCCATTCTATTGTATGAGGAACTTGCCATCTCAATCTACAAATAAGATTCAGAATGCTCTACACAAAACTCCCACTCAACTTGAGATTAGCTCAAAAAACCCTACCCAACAACTAGGATCAAAAGTTGATCAGGCTCTGATACCACTTGTAAGGAAACTCAAGTGTAGGAAGTTGTTTCCGCACCTGAGTTTCCTTACATGGTTTGGGTACACACCTAATGTAAGTTATTTCAAAATTTTTGGAAGTAGATGTTACATTATGAAATATGATAGAAATGGGAAATTTGATTCTAAAGGTGATGAAGGAATATTTTTGGGATATTCTACTAAGAGAAAATCTTACAAATGTTTGAGTAAGGTCTCTAACAAAATGATTGAAAGTGCCAATGCGAAATTTTATGAGTTTGTTGAGAAAAATGATGAAGAAAGTAAGAAAGAACTAGATGACTACGGTATATATAAATTCATTGAGTTACCTGACCCTCTACTTGAGCGATAGGTAGAAGCTACCAAGCAACAAGATAAAGACACTGAGCATCATCCTATAGACACCAAGAATCAAGAAATTACTACCGAGGAAGAAATTGAACCTGCATTGACTGATGAACAAAGAAGAGAACAAGTATTAGCTATATTTGTGAGAAGACACTATCCAAATAACCAAATAATTAGAGACAAGAAAGCTGGCATGATGACACGAAGTAAGTTGAGACATAACACATGTTTAGTTTGTAAATTTGAACCTAAGAATGTTATAGATGCACTTGAGAATGAGGAATGGATTAAAGCCATGAATGAAGAAATTGAGCAAATAGAGAAAAATAAAACATGGATATTGGTACTGAGACCAAGTGATAAAAATGTAATTGGAACCAAATGGATATTCAGAAACAAGTTGAATGAGAATGGTGAAGTCACTAAGAACAAAGCAAGAATTGTTTGTAAAGGATATGCATAAGAAGAAGGTATAGATTATGGTGAGACTTTTGCACCAGTTGCTATACTTTAAGGAGTTAGAGTACTACTTGCATGTGTTGCACACAAAGGATTTAAAGTATATCAAATGGATGTTAAATTTGTATTTTTTAATGAAACACTTGAGGAAGAGGTTTTTATTGAACAACCTGAAGGTTTTGTTGATCCAAATAAGCAGAACATGGTATGTAGATTGTACAAAGAATTGTATGGACTAAAACAAGCACCAAGAGCATGGTATGAAAGATTGGATGCTTATCTTGTTAGCATTGGATTTGTGAGGACAAGTGACAATGGCAATTTGTATTTGAAAGGAGAAACTGATGACAAGATTCTTATTGCTAAATTTTTTGTTGATGATATTATATTTGGAGGACATAATAATCTTTGCAAAGCATTTGCTGCTGAAATGAGAAAGGAATTTGAGATGTCAATGTTTGGAGAGATTAAATTCTCTCTAGGTCTGCAAATTCTACAAAAAATGAAGGAATATTCATAACATAATCAAAGTATATCAAAGAAGTACTAAAGACTTTTGGTATGTAAGATTCAAAACTGGTAGGTACACGGATGGTCACAAGATGTAAATTGACAAAGGATGATCAATCAATCAAGGTAAATCAGACCTTATATGGATCAATGATTGAAAAACTAATGTGTGTTGTGCATAGTAGACTGGATATTGCACATGTTGTTGGGATTGTAGTAATATTTTTTGCTAATCCTAAGGAATCACATATGACTGTTGTTAAGAGGATTCTAAGATACTTGAAGAACACTAAGAATTATTGTTCATGGTATAAGACACAAGGCAATTTTGAACTACAAGTTTACACCAACGTAGACTGGGCTGGAAATATAGATGATTAGAAGAGCACAACCGGTGGAGCATTCTTTTTGGGAGAAAGGTTAGTTACTTGGATAAGTAAGAAACATGCATGTATTTCTCAGTCTACTACTAAAGCAAAATATGTTGTTGCTACTTCTAATTGTTCAAATATTGCATGGATAAAATAATTGTTGAAAGACATGAATGAGGAGATCATTGATCCAGTGATTATATATTGTGACAACATAAGTGCATAAATATTTCCAAGAATCCGATGATGCATTCTAAGACAAAGCATGTATCTATTAAGTATCACTATTTGAGGGAACAAGTACAAGAAAAGTAAGTGAAACTGGAGTTTGTGAAATCTAAAGAACAACTTGCAGACATATTTACTAAACCCTTTCTGAAGGATACATTTGAGTACTTGAGGACTAGACTAGGGGTCCATCCCCTATTTGTTGGTCACTAAGGTGATCAGGAGATTGCATCAACCTATACTTTATCAAATATCAAATAATGTTGATGCATATTCTTCACACTTTAGGTTTCTTAAGGTTGTGAAAGCTAGAACAGGAAAATTATATATTTGTACATTAAGGTACATAGTTTGAACCAAACAACAAAGATATTTTTTTTGGCTATTTGAGAGTTGTTTATTATTTTTGGCATTGTTGTCAAAGGGAGAGAGATTCAATAAAATATTAGTTAAAGAGAACACAAAGAAGGGAGAAAGTCTAATATCTATCCAGTGGGAGAAAGAATCAGAGAAGTATAAAAAAGGAAGAAGAAGATCAAATTCACAACGAGAGTTTATTAAAATGCTATGTAGTGATTACACATATTAAATGATCAAGCTAGGGAGATATTATTGAGCTATAACATTTACTAATAGAGTTGTAGTATAGATGTTTGGTATTCTATGGCATATTTCATATTGTGTTGCCACAAATGCCAAAGGGAGAGATTGATAATCTACAACTGATTGAATAACCTGATGAACAAAATGGAAAATTGAAATACAATGATTAGAGATCATTGAATAAGCTAGGGAGCTATTAAACAGATATGTAAGGCAATTAAATCAGTCAATATGTTGTCATTGATGCCAACTAGTTTTGACTATACTTATCATGATAGTTACAAACATCTGAAGAAGAGAAATGGTAAAGGAAAGAGATATCTACATGAAGAAGAAATGGATATGGAGATATGACTAAGGTATGCATTGGGTAACTTATTGATGAGTCTATGGAATCATTTTGTTGACTTGATTGTATTACATGAATTTTTTATGTATTGAAGATCAGAACTAACCAAGTTAATGTGGTCAGTAATTGAAGATTTATGTATACACTGAGCCAGTGCAGTGTATACTAACTATCAGTAATAACCGAGTTTATTATTCACCACCACATTTTGTATTAATCGAGTGAGAGAAACAATTAAATGTTATAACATCTGACTAAATTAATGAGCTAGAAAATTACGTATGATTCTAAGGTAAAAGATAAAGTTAGTTATGAGGATCTAATGGCTAACAAAATTTAGAGATGATCAAATGGAGAAGGATGAAATGTGTTAAAGACACATCTGCCAAGGAAGCTTGAAGCGAAAAAATGGATGATGGAGATTAAGAGAAAACATTTAATGGATGAGATGAAAATGGTTTATGACATCTATTTAAAGAGACATGATATTCATTGTTGAGTAAGGAGCTAATTGAATTTGCAGGAGAAATCATGTGAAAGGAAGTTTTTCATGCACCACTAATCAAACTGGTTACAAACATAATCGAGCTGAACTGTAGGAATAAATGAGCATTAGAGTATTGTTGACCGAGCTGAATATGAAGAAGGATTGAAGTGATTATTGATCAAAGGAGGTCTTATGAGCTTAGCTTAGATCTGAAAATTTGCAATCTTAGTTGTATTTGAATCATATCACTACTATATCATTTTAACCATTGTTACAGCTAAATTTCTTAACTGAGTGGACTTAACAATCTTATTTGTATTTCAATATGACATTCTATGAATGTTGATGGTTTTCTTTTTGACCCCATCATTTATGTTGGTCAAGATTTAACTAGTAGTGATAAATCCTTTAACCAAGTCACACCTTACATTGTGCATTGTAACCTATAACAGGGTTGGCTCCTAACCGAGCTCACTTCAGAAGAGTGAAATATTTTGGGTTACCGGTCTTAGTTGATTTTTCTGTTAGTAGGGTTTCCACATTAAAATCCTTGTGTTATGTGTTATTTGATGTGATTCGATTGTTAGTTTACTTTACACATTTCATGTTTTAGATTAATCAGTAAATTCAGTATTGATTTTACTAGCATTCGGTAAATGAATAGAAAGATTGTTATTGTTATCTTATCGAGTTGGTTATTTGTTTGAAGAAGTTTGAATATATACATCTGGGAGTTTGGGACTGTATGATAACTAGAATTAACTGATTTAGCCCCCCTCTCAGTTATCTAACATAGGTGAATATTTAATTACACCAACACCCCCACTTAAGTGCAGCTTAGGGAACACACTTAAACTCACAATGTTAGATGAAAATGCAAGATGGGTCCCAACTACTAGGTCATGTTAGGTACCCATGTACAATATGCAAGTGCAAATGCAATGAAATATCTCATAAAGTGGAGAAAGAGAGAAAACCCAGTGGGTCAAAACTCTCTCCTCCATCCCCCCAAAAAAAAATTTAAAAAAAGGAAAAAAAGAGAGGGAGAGAGAGATGAATACACAAGAGAAATATAAATGATGAATGAGAAGGAAAAAACCCTATGTGAGATAAAATTCCCCCCATAAGAGAGAAGAAGAGAGACAAAGTAACCATCCCCCTAAATGTAAAATGATGCAGGCAAGGGGTGGTGGATCCAATTAAGGACAGTCCAAACCTTGCAGCTTTAGAACAACACAATGGAAAAACACAACACAACAATTGTTTCAACAAATTTTCATTAACATGCTCGGCTATAAGGCCTTCTGAGTTAGGGCCAATTACAATTAGAAACAATTCTGCAAGATCATCAAGATCCAATACAACAACAACTAGTTTATCTCTGAAAACTATCAACAAATAATGGAAACCCTAAGGTAAATCTAAACTCGAGCTCACAATCCTTCAAGCAATCTCCTTGTCCCGAAGTATGCAAACCACTAGCTCTGCTATCACAAACTAACAAATAACAATTTGATCTGCAAGATCCCACAGGAACTTTTCCACAACTTCACTAATCTGCTACCCTCAGATATGCTTTTCATGATCTCTCTAAGTCATCCTAAACAACTACCCAAACATCCCTTAAATACTAATCATCAGCCACAAATCAGTTGGATGAAACCATTAACTCCTCCTAACAAACATTAAATGCAATACAAGTCGGCTCTCAAATAGCCTTACAATAATTAAATTCAACATGTCAGCCTGTAACAACAGCTACCAACAATAAATGCACCAAGTCGGCCCAAAAAATCACACAGAACTCCAGTCAGTAAACCAAAACTACTGAGCACCTGAGAAACAATTGAGGACCAGTGAAACAACTGACCAAGCTAAGCAACACTGAGCAACATAGGCATTACCAAGCATTAGTTCCACCAAGCAACACAAAGTCTCACCGAGTTCCTTCAGTGACCGAGCTTCCTTCAATAATCAAGACCATCAGTTAAGGTTGCAACTGAGTAACACCAGCCAAGAAACACACCATCATGCAGATTCATAGAGGACCAAGAATGCCCCTGCATCATAAAATGTACATCAGAGATAGATTCTCCTAGTTGAATGTATAAGCTAGTCCATGAATATTGAACAATGTTCCTCCCCTTAGGAATAAACAATACCATAAGTGTAGGATAGATGCCTCCCCAATTTATTAGAAGAAACCCCAAGATGTATGATGTCTTTGAAAGTTGCTCAAATATCCTCATGTTGATACTAAAGGTTTGTCCTTCCAAGTCAAGTGTACTAGTCCACTCTGCTAAAAAAGGTAAGTCAGGATCTAATGAGGATGGATGTAGAACATGTTCCAAAGACCCAAGTGGCTCCTCTAAAGATAAAAAGACCTCCTCCAACTGTTGTAAATAAGGATCTACAATCATTTCAACTTTGAAAGACTAATCATGTAGAGAATGGATAAGAGGATCAGAGTGTGGAACCTCACAATAATTGAAGAAGGATCATCCTCATCAAAGAGAAGATGTATGTCATCAGTGATGTCTCCTATATCTACAATGAAGGATTCCATAAGAAAACCTACTATATTTTTCAAGTAGTCATACCCTAAAGCTATATTTGAAATACAAGGTGTACCTAGTTGTATTGAATTGCATGGAGCTATCATTTTAATAATATATGCATGTAGAAGTTACTGATGTTGTAACCTTGTCCTTTAATTGTTTGAAGGAGGATCCCCCATAAGTGAACCTAATGAATCAAAAGTTTTTCAAGCCCAACAAGGTCTAGTGGAAGAATATGGAGTATCCTTTACTTTAATTGGACCCTGTGAAGGTGTAATGATGTGAGTCAAGGTTGAGGGAGTATCATCATCTAAATCACTATCATCACTATCCACAATTTATAAAGGAATAGGAGTAGAAGAAAATGTAAGAGAGCTTTCCTCAAAGTGAACACTTATCTCTATGAATATCTTGTGTGCCTCAATATCCATAAGTTTAAATGCCTTAACACATTCAGGATTGTTGCGGGATCATCTTGGGTTCATGGAAATCTTGCATCAACCCAAAAAGAGTTTTGTTGTTTCTATTCTTGTTTCATGTCAGTGAGATTGTGTCGGCGGTTCATCACATGTTTGAGTTAACATGTGTGGTCATAACATCTTATCCAAGATGTATCTTTGATCATGTTCCTATGATCTCACTTCATTTGGATTGATGTTGCTCGAGTTATGATTAATTTGTTCTCAGGTAGCAAGATTGTTGCTTATTCTTAACCGTTTGTGGATTTTTGATCTTGTAGTGGAAATCAACAGATTGCAATGATTGGTGGCACATATTTCTATGTTCTTGGATCATATGTGGACCTATATATATGATCACAATGCTTTAAATAGTTTTTGGATGAAGCTCTTATGATTTAGGACTTGCTCTATTTGTTGTAACATGTTTTCCTATTCTTGGGAAATGTAATATTTCTTAGGGTCAACCTCTGTGTTGTGACGACTATATATTGTAACTTGATGTAATTTGTAAGGCAGTGAGTGATAGATATATGATTATAGATCTGTAATGGATCGGGAGGTTGATTGAGCTATATTGCAAGGCTACAACTAGGTAGGCTTTATAGCTTGGCATGTATGAAGGCAAATTGCCTTTCCTCTCATGTTCTCTGTTGTTGATTTCCTATGTTTACTCTTTTTGTGAGGTAGGATTGATCATCTTTTGGTTCCTCCTACATTGGGTTGCATCAAGGATATCCAAGAAATACGCAAGGCCTACTTTGAGGCTCTAATGCCTTCTGGTTCTATGGAGGTATGTCTGTCCAAGCTAGATAATGAAAGACTCTGAAGCATTTCACAACTATTTTTCTACCACACCAAGCCTCAAAAGGAGTAATTCCATCCAAATCTTTATGAAGAACTCGATTTTGGATGTGATTGACACAACTTATTGCTTATGCCCAAAAATATGGATCAATAGACCTAACATGAACCAGACAACTAGCTATTTCCTTAAGAGTTATATTCTTCCTTTTTGCAATGCTATTTTTCTTATGGAGTGTGTCCAATTGAATGTTGAAGATCAATCCCCTCAAGTGTAAAAAATTCCATAAGTCTTGATTTTACGTATTCCCTTCCATTATCTATTCATAGAACCTTGATGGTTTTTCCAGATTGCTTCTCAACACGAGCCTTGAAGGTGATAAACTTGTCAAATATTTTACTCTTGTGACCAAGAAAGTAAACCAATGTAAAGAAAGAATAATCATCTATGAAGGTGAGGATATAGAAAGGCTTTCTAAATGATGGAACTAGAAAGAGGCCCACTACATCACTGTAAACCAACTCATGGACAATTGATGCTCTCCAAGACTTCCCTTTTTCAAACTTCTCTTCTAGATGCTTACTCATTGAACAACTTGAACATTCACCCTCAGAAAAATTGATTGTAGGTATACCTTTGACCATGTTATTGGTGCTAAGTTGTTGAACATAGTGGTAATTAAGATGCCCAAACCTCTCATGCCATAACTTACTGTGACAAGTGAGATTGTCATTGTACCAAAAGATCAATCTATCAATGTATGATACAACCATTAGACTTAGAGAATCCATAGAAGGTGGTTAATCCATGTCACAAACCTAATAATTATACTAAAAAATACAAGGAGACCAAGGGTGCACACCTTGCAATAATCCTCATAGTGCAGGTGAAGGGTTTGAACATGTGACCAAGCTCTGATATCACTTGTTACAAGTGTGATTATCATTGCACCAAAAGATCTACCTATCAATGCCTGATACAACCACTGGACTTATAGAATCCATAGGATGTGGCTAGGCCATGTCAAAAACCTAAGTGTTATACTACACAAGACAAGGATACCAAGGGCGCACACCTTGAAATACTTCATGAATTTTAATGTGTCAACAAGGCTCTAGAAGGAGACATAGGCACAAAATAGGAGAATGAGTAAAGCCTTGTGTTATGATTTACTTTTTCCACTACTACCAAAGCATCATCCTTAAGATTTTTTACCATAACTGAATCAAGAAGGAACTTAACTTTATTTACACCTTCATAGTGAGTTATTTGGTAAATTTAAAGGAGATTGTTGCTCAAGTTAGGAGCATAGAGGACATCTTTGAATGGTCCATTTTCTATATCAATTAAACCTTTCCCTTCAAATTCCTCTTGTGTATCATCTCATACAAATATGTGAGGTACCTTAGATGGCTCCAATTGTTAAGGTTATTAGGATCACTGGAAATGAAATAACACTCCTTATGATTGTATGTGTTTTCCAAATGCATCGATCTCTTTGTATTTATACATGAAAAGGACAAAAAGAGACATGTCCCTTCATGGGACATGTCTATTCATTAATTTATTTTATCAATTTAACTATTTAGTTATTACGAGAGTATATATATATATATATATATATATATATATATATATATATATATATATATATATATATATATATATATATATATATATATATATATATATATATATATATATATATATATATCAATGTGTATAGTAATATCAATTATTTTATATATTGATATATATGTATATATATAATAAATCATTTCTCATAATAATCATATAGTCAATATTATTTATCTGATCGATGCTACAAATATCAACACTTATGTTATCTCTATTGAGCATTAAAGGTTGTCATTAGTATCAAAGGTTGTTAATGACATTGGTCGGTTACATATATGAACCCGGTCGGTAACTATAAGCAAAATAGGCCAGTCGGTTAAGTATATACACCAAGCATCAGATAGTTTACTGAGCATCAACAACACCGATTCCGAGAGACAGTAAACACCGAGCAGTTTATATAGTGTTTACCAAGGATCATAGGAAATGACATAGTAATCAGGAATGCCACATTCTTCTATGCAAATGGTTACAACATATTAGAAAATGTTTTACCAAGATCGAGAATAATTTATTGTTGAGATACAATGAAGATCTTATGTAATAGTTTGATCTAGGTTATTTTTGTACACCATAGATCTTAGGGTTTTGTCTAAGATTTGTAAACCTAATTGTATAAGTGGCATAAAGTTGTATGCTATATATTTTGTATGTTACATCATTTTTTGGTGTGAAATGATGTATGAGAGAAGAATCACTTGAAGCACTAGCCAACCTTCAATATTATCAGTTGATAGAGCATAACAGTATTCAGAGGAAATCAGATTAAGCAGAATCAGAGTAGGCTAACCGAGCAGTTCAAGAGCAAAGATTCATCATAGTAAAGGTGATACTTTATTAGTACTTTATTGATCTATATTAGACAATTAAGTTATCATTAGCAGATAGATACCTATTGCTTTCTAATCATTGTAATAGAGTTTTGTAAAATCTCTTAACAAAGTAGACTTGACAGTCTTTTTGTAAATCTCTTAACCGAGTGCACACTCAAGTCGTGTTGCTAAAATCCTATAACTAGGTAGATCTAGATAATCTAATATGTTACTCCTAATAGGGTAAGATCACCAGAAGTGATCAAAACTTGTAGCCCTAATAGGAAAACCTTTTCTATCTGCAGTAGTGAAGAATTTGTGGGTGTCATCCCCACCACAGTTTTTACCTTCTAACAAGGGTTTCTATGTTACCAAAATACTTGTGTTATGGGATTGTTATATTGTTGATTTCATGTTGTTTACTTTCTCAAGTTGAATTGATGAATGATACATGCATTAGATACAAGTTATTTTGCAAGGTTACTACTATTTGTTGTTGTAGATCTAAAAGGTTGATGTGTTAAAGTTTTTGTGGGCACTGATTCACCCCTCCCCTCTCAGTACCCTATCTCTCCTAATTCCAACAATTGGTATCAGAGCATAGTTCTCTTATTGGACAGTTTAACCACTGAAGGGTAAAGATCTAATTCATAGAGAGGTATAAGTTAGATAAGTCTATTGAGAATCAGAAGATTTAGATGCATATATTTGTGGAACAGTATAAGCAAGCCAAGGAAGGACTGAAGAAATTACTGGTTGAAAGAAAGAACCTAGCTATTCTGCAAAATGAGATTGGCTACCATGAAGAACCAATTGATGATATATTTGACCACATTGGATCTAGTTATGGAAGTATTTCTAATGGATCTGAAAGCATGATCTTTGATCTGTCTGAAAAGAATCAACATTTAACCGAACAAGTGAAAGCACTGCAAATCGGTCAAGAATCTCATATGGTGAGAATGGTTGAAATAATGAACAATGCTAGATAGGATAAACAAGAAAGGAATATGGCTATTGAAGATTAAAGATAGACAACTAAACAACTACAAGCTAAAGAGAGTGAGATACAAAGACTCACCAATCGTCACTTTCAAGTATCTAATCAGATGATGACTGTGAATCAAGAAGTCAACCGAGTAAATGGATAATTGTCTAGAAGACTTGAAGATGTTGCAATACTCAAAGAAGAGAATTAAAAACTGAGAAATGAAATAAAGACACAAAAACAACATGATGAGATGATAAGGCTAGCTGAGAAAAATTCCAAGAAGATTGATGATTTTTTGGTTAATCAAAGAAGATTTCAGAGTAGAGATGGACTAGGCTATACTGACAAAGGAGAATCATCACAACATGTTGAACAGGTCAAAAACAATCAATATCAGAGACCTAAAGTGTTGACATGTTATCACTGTGGCAAATCGGGACATACATCTAATGTGTGTAGAAGCAAAGCACAAGGTAAACCTCTTGTCACTCCTAAGTTCAATGGTTATTACTATTATTGTGGTAAGTATGGTCACCACGCTTATGAGTGTAGAGATAAACTGAATGATAATGCTAATAATACTACTATGGAGAAAATATGCTATACTTGTAATAAACATGGACACACTGCATGAGATTGTAAGGCTAAGATGAAACAAGTATGGACTCCTAAGCAGAAGCCACATCACAAGCCTTATCAACCGAAGAGACAAGGTAATTCTTATGTTTGGGATTATAACACATGGGCTAACAGTGTTGCATGTGGTAGATATGGGCACATTGCAATGAATTGTAACAGGAAAAGATGGGCTGGATAATCAAGAAGCTGGACAAGCACTGGAATGGTATGTTTGCATTGTCATAAGGTCGATCATTTAAGCAAGGACTGTAGAGACCGAGCACCAGAACAAGGTCATGTATTTGAGAGTGGAAACACTATTGTAGATATCATGAGAATAAGGAATAACATGTGGAAGAAGGCATCTAATGAGAATGCAGAGTCAAGTAATGTTGTTGGTGAAACCTCCTCCACTAGATTGGGTGACATCGGTACCTCCACATAAGGTGATATAGGTATGTATGGGACCGACATTTCAAAATGATCACATTTTACATATAGTTCCTTATATATGTTGTGCCCATACCAAATCTACATGAATGAAGTTGCATTATGGTTTATATGTTTTGAGCTAACAAAGTTATAAAGTCGGTAAAAGTTAGATTGAGCATTGGTTACCTGTCGGTAATCACCATTCAGGGTTAACCGAATAATAGTATCAACCGAGAAAAGAAGTCTTGTGTTAACCGAGTTGATGAAAGATTGTAGCTGTCATCAAGCTGACAGTTGTCATGAACTGAAAAGTAGGTCAAGCATTTATTGCATAAAGTTTTGAGTGGGAATATAAAAAATTCTATAAATACACAGAAGACAAAGTTTATTTTTCACATTGGGATTTCAGAGAGCTAAGATTTCACAGAGCGAGTTCGAGCAAGAATATTTCAAGCTAATTCAAGAAGTTGTAGATTGAACTGAGCACACTCTTTGATTCATTTTGAGTAAGTTGAAACCCTACTGAGCATATTTCTCGTACTTATCAAAAACCTAGTTTGTTGAAATGGCATCTATTGTGAGTTCTTCTAAAGTTGTGGATGAAGAAGTAAATTTAATAGTGTCAAAAATTTATAAGGAACCACCTTATAAGTTACACCCTAAAGTTGCCTTGAAAATGGATTTAGAGGGCACTTTTTCAAGCATCCCACCTAGGGTTTTGTTGACGGAAGACATACGATCATACATTCACTATAAAATTGGGGAAATAGGTGATTTTAATATGTATGTTGTGTATCAGGCACTTTGTAATGAGAAAATGGAACTAAAACCAGAGCACAAATTGGTTGAGACACTTGGTCTTACTCATGCCCTAGATTTCTTGAAGGATTTTGAGAATGAATGGATTAGGGTTGTGTTAAGTTGCTATCATGAGGGCACATTCTGGCTAGACAGACCAATCAAGGTCACAAAAAGAATGATTAGCAGGGTTACTGGTTACCCTACTACCGATAAAGCCAAAGCATTTTGAAGCTCATCCCAAGATGATGTTGAAAAGAATACTGGCGCAACATGGGACAGTAGTGCATTGAAATTTCATCTATTGTGGATCCAAAAGTTAAGTTCGCAACACACGTAATTGGGTATAAGATATTTTAGTCGAGCAGGTTAAACATCGTACCCTATAGCGCAGTCGACATGGCTCACAAATTGATAAAGAAGGGTCATCAAATTGACCTAGCCGAGCTACTAATGAGACAGGTTGAGGAAAATATGAAGACAACCATGACACAAAAGTCCAATACCTGTAAGTTTGGATCACTTCTAGTATGTTTATTTTTCTATCTCTAGAAATTCTTTTCCTTTGCTAGTCACACTGACTAGATAGATGACACATCGATCACCTCACAAATATTTGATATCATGAAAGATCTAGGAGATAAATCTAAGAATGTAATAAATAGTTATTTTGAAGATTTTAAAGTGAAGATGAACTTAAGAAGTAGAATTCCTAATGAATTGGTCAAAAAATATGCGATGGATATTTGTTTCTTAGTGAACACCAACCACACTATGATAAAAGATGTAGAACCAAGGACAAAATGGCTAGCACCTATGGGCTATGAAATGGATCATGATTTTGGTTTGAAATATATTAAGGCACTACTAGCTTTACCGAAGGACACTAAGGCTGCAAGGTTTGGAACCTTTGAGGAAGCTAAGTCAAGAATAAAAACTAATTCAGTCATCAGTAAAATGACAAGGAAATCAAAGAAAATGAAGAAAGTTTTAACTGAGCACTTTGGAGATGTATCAGACTCATCTGAGGAGTCACCAGTTGAACCTACAACTGAAGGTTAGTTGATGTTGGATGACAAACCATATGACAATGAGGAGGCCAAATTTGAAGAAGAATAAGAAGCTACACCGGTTCCTCCTACTAAAAATCCAAGGAAGAGGTAGTTGCCAGTGCAAACAGGTGCATGCACAAGGTCATCAAATGTAGCTTCACCACAAAAGAAGAAGATAACTGAGAAGGTAACAAAACAAAAGGCTTCTACACCGACAAAGACTTATGTAAAGAAAGGACCCAAGGCTATAGTAGAGGCACCAAAAAAAAGGAGAAAATTGATAAGAAACAGAGAAGACCTTGAGGATGACAAAGATGACAAAAATCAATTCAAGGTTATCAGTAATAAGAATAGGTCAATTGATGAGATTGTTGAAGATATAATTGAGAATGGAAATCTTGTAGATTCGAAACTCAGTAAGTTTGATAGTATGTCAAATGAAGACCAAAACAAAATGAGGAAGCCATCATCCAGATGATGATACACTTCAAATGAGTTCCACTAGAGTTTGAATTATCGCTACCCAAGACATTAGAGGAATGAATAAATCAAAAGTGGTCATATGCCTTGGACACCAAGAAGAGGATGAGGGAACAAGCCCTTATAGTGATTGCACCAGATTTATCTCTTGATGAGATTAAAGAGCTTATGGATACTTATGTGCAAAAATTCAAAGTCAAGCACCAAGCTATGCAAATAATAGATGAGAATCTGGCAGATCTTGATGAGTCTAGTCAACTTATCTGGAGTTCACTTTTAGCTGTTAGAGAGCATAATGAGAAAGTTGCATTTCAAAACTTGTCTAAAAAGAGACATAATTCAAAAGGTAAAGGAGTATTCATTGAGGATAATGTAGCAAAGAAGAATAAAGAGTCAAAGGTATCACTTATCGAGGTAATTGATACAACAATTGGTCAAGAAATTAAGAATAGTTCACAGGATGCACTGAATCCATAAGTGATTTAGATTGTGGATACAAATGACAAGGATGTACTCATTGAGGACATCACAAACGATGATCCTGATGACAGGGATGATGATGATGATGTAAATAATGCACAAGACAAGACATAGGATGAAGCACAAGTTGCAGAGTGTGCATTTTCATCACTATCAGGTGAACGTCCTATACTTGTTGAAGTCGTAGAGATTCTATCTTAGGAACAATCCAATGGCTCAGACCCCGAGCAACCTAAAGATACAACAGGGGAACAAAGCATCAAGATTCCTGCAAAGACAAATGAGCCTAAAGGAAAAGAGGCTAATGAAATAGAAACGAAGGCACAAGAAGAGCCTAAGACAACTAAGGACACCCCACCTAACACCACATCTGAGGATCCACCTCATTCAACCAACACACAAGTTATCGAGGAGTAGAAGAAGGAAGATAGTGTGTCAACCGGGCAGAACACTCCGAGGGCAGAAGACAAATCTATTGTCACCGTTGTCAAGAATTCACCACTTGCACTAGAGAAGAAGAAGAAGAAGAAGAAAGGAAAAGGGCCAGTCACTCTAGAAGAATTCATTGTGATACCTAACTATGACTTGAGAACCCTTAGCCCCAAGGAACTGAGAAAATATGGGGAATTATGTGCAAGGAAATCAGCACAAGAGAATTTGAGACAAGAGAGTAAGAGCAAGGAGATACTGGAAAATGTAAGAGACATCTTACAACAAGTCATCCCCAAGATACATGTAGATGAGGACACACCGATTATGGACCAACTTGCTACTCTTGTTGAAGGAATCAATGCCCCAGATGTTGATGTTGACAAAAGAATTGAAGAGTGGGCAGAGTCAAAGATACAAGATAAATTAGCTGAAAGAATAAGCCAAGAAGTGGAAATCAACAAGGTTAAACTTTCAGAGGTAATAACTAAGATTCAATGTATTACTAATTCTATTTTCCAAATCTTGTATAAGCTATGCATTGTGGAAACATTCACAACTAAGATCAGTGAAAAGATAAAATAATTTGAAGCTGAAATCAAAGCAAGTGCACTAGCCACTACAACCGAGCCACAAGCTATTGCTAAGCACATACTCTAAGTTCAGGAACTCAAGCGGTTGATAGCAGATCTCAATAAGCAAGAAGAGCACATAACTGATCAGGTTACTGAGTTGCAGACATAACTCCTTCCATACCTAATTTTTTTTGAGAAACATATTGTCAAGGCACAAACGCTTGTTGCAACACCAGAGATTTCTATGTTGGACAACATCTTTGATATGCATGCACAAGTTAGTCTTGAGCACATTTCTCTCACCAACTTGAAAGAGGAATGGGAAAACCTCTTGGCGTCACTGAAGAAAACCCATCAACACATTTTTGACAAGCTGTAAGTATACAATTTTTGTATTTGGTATTACTATAAAAAAGGGGGAAATCAATGTCTATGCTAAATATGTACATAGATGCTAAGTACACTACACATTACCAGGAGCATGCACCAAGGGGGAGTTTATAAATTTTGTTAAGTATATGTGGAGATATAAGTTTTGATGAATTTTTTTTTGTGTATACATTAAGGTTTTGATACTAATTCCAAAGGGGGAGATTGTTATCTCTATTGAGCATTAAAGGTTGTCAATGACATCGGTTGGTTACATATATGAACCTAGTTGGTAACTATAAGCAAAACATGCTAGTTGGTTAAGTATATACACTGAGTGTCAGACAATTTACCAAGCATCAGCAGACACCGATACCGAGAGACAATAAACACCGAGCATCAGAATAAACATCGAGTAGTTTATACAATGTTTATTGAGGATCACATGAAACAACATAGTAATCAGGAATGACACATTCTTCTATGCAAATGGTTACAATAGATCAAAAAATGTTTTACCAAGATTGAGAACAATTTATTATTGAGATACGATGAAGATCTTATGTAATAGTTTGATCTAGGTTATTTTTATACACCGTAGATCTTAGGGTTTTGTCTAAGATTTGTAAACCTAATTGTATAAGTGGCATAAAGTTGTATGCTATATATTTTGTATGTTACATCATTTTTTGGTGTGAATTGATGTATGAGTGAAGAAGCACTTGAAGCACTAGCCAACCTTCAAGATTATCAGTTGACAAAGCAGAACAATATTCATAGGAAATCAGATTAAGCAGAATCAGAGCAGGCTAACCGAGCAGTTCAAGAGAAGAGATTCATCACAATAAAGATGATACTTTATCAGTACTTTATTGATCTGTATTAGACAATTAAGTTGTCATTAGCAGATAGATGCCTATTGCTTTCTAATCATTGTAATAGAGTTTTGTAAAATCTCTTAACATAGTAGACTTGATAGTCTTTTTGTAAATCTCTTAACCGAGTGCACACTCAAGTAGTGTTGCTAAAATCCTATAACTAGGTAGATCTAGTTGATCTAATATGTTACTCCTAACAGGGTAAGATCACCAAAAGTGATCAAAACTTGTAGCCTTAATAGGCAAACCTTTTCTATCTGCAGTAGTGAAGAATTTGTGGGTGTCATCCCCACCACAGTTTTTACCTTCTAACAAGGGTTTCTGCATTACCAAAATACTTGTGTTAAGGGATTTTTATATTGTTGATTTCATATTGTTTACTTTCTCAAGTTGAATGGATGAATGATACATGCATTAGATACAAGTTATTTTGCAAGGTTACTACTATTTTCTATTGTAGATCTAAAAGGTTGATGTGTTAAAGTTTTTGTGGGCATTGATTCACCTCTCCCCTCTTAGTACCATATCTCTCCTAATTCTAACAACTCCCTCTTAGCTAGGAAGGATAAATCAATCCAATATCAACACTTAAGACACTTGACAACATCAATTATATGATGTAAGCAATAAAGGAATCATCCTCATGATGTAATCAATAAAAACATAGTCTCAATGTGTGGAATGCCTACATCGGTGATTCTATCCACAAGTCCTCAAGTGGATTGCCTCCATCGACGATTCTATCCACAAGTCCTTAGGTGGATTTCCTGATGAACTACAACTGATTGAGAACCTGATTAAAGAACTTCAAGTGATTAAAGATCACTGAGCACTAAAATATTATGTAAGATAATTGAATCCGTTTTATGTTGTCATTGATGTCAACTAGTTTTGACAGTACTTATCATGGAGTTGCAAACATCTAACACATCTGTATAAGAGAAGAGAAAGATGAAGAACTGAGATATCTACATGGAGGAAGATGGTTATGACAGATGAGGATAAGCAATACCTTTGGTAACTTATTGATGAGTCTATGACTTCATACTATTGACTTGATTATATTGTATTAATCTTTTATGAAGTTGGGAGAAAAATGTTACAAAGCAGTGTGGTCAGTTAATGAAGAATTATAGTATACACCGAGCAGTGTAGTGTATACTGAGCATAGTATAAACTGAGGTTGTGTTCACCGACACATTTCTTTGTTAACTGAGAATGAACAAAAGAACTAAATGATTAGTTTAGCTGACAAAAGTTGATGAGCTGTAAAGTGTATGATCAAGAGGTGGATAGATAAAGTTTGTTATAAGATCGACGACTAGAAAAATTCAAGGAAGATCTAAAGGATAGAATTGAAACATGTTACTAACACATCAAACAAGGAAGGTTTAAGTGGCAAAATCAGCGAAGGAGATTAAGCAGAAAAATCTAATGGATGAAAGGAAAATGATTTACTTGTCTATTTAAGAGACTAGGGTTTCATTATGAAACTTATTCTAGAGGAAAGAATACTACAAATATCTCATGTGAACAAGCTTCATGCATGCCTGATCAAACTGGTTAAGGAAAACCAAATTGTAGAGATTACCGAGCGTCAGAAAGCTATAACCGAGAGACAGTAAGTTACTGAATATTGTTGAACATAATTGATTTATTGATCAAAGATTTGAATGAGCATAAATAAATTTGTACATCTACAAATCAAGTTGTATTTTAATAAGGTCAACTACTGTTACAATTTAACCATTGTAATCAGATAAATCTCTTAACAGAGTAGACTAGAAAGTCTTGTAATGTCATTCATAAAATGCACATTTGTTATCATGTCAACCCCATAGTGAATGCTGGTTGGACAATAATGGTTAGTGTTAAATCCTCTAACAAGGTCACACCTTACAGTGTGTTTTGTAACCTTTAACAAGGTTGGGTCTTCACCGACCTCACTTCAGAAGAGTGAACAATTTTTTGGTTGCCGGTCCCAAGTGGTTTTTCCCTTTACATGGTTTCCACGTTAAATCTCTTGTGTTACGTGTTAATTGTGATGATTGTTGGATATCATAATTTACATGTTGCATATTAGATTTGATCGGTAGTTATTACAAGTTACTAATTGGTAATCAGTAAAAGCACAGACAGTTTACTATTCTATGTTACCGAGCTACAGAAATTTGTTTAAATTGTTTTTAGATATACATTTTGTATTTGGGGCTGTGGATAACTGATTCACCCCCCTCTCAGTTATTCTAACAATTGGTATCAGAGTGTATTGGTTGCTTGGAATAGAGTTTTAAGGACTTTAGCATAAAGATCACAAAATGTATAAGAGGGATGTGCCAAAGCTGAACAAGGACAACTTTACAATATGGCAAAGCCGAATGAAACTGCATATATCTAGAATTGGGAATTCCTCCCTCACACTATTAGAGAATGGCTACATTGCACCGCCCACTGGACCTTTGACTCTTGATCAACTAAGAGATAGACATGAGCATAACATTACTATGATGGAGATTGCTACTGCTTTGACAAATGTCGAGTTTGAAGATATTAAAGATTGCACTACTGCTAAAGATATGTGGGATAAACTTGCTCAAGTTTATAGTGGTGATACAAATGTCAAGAGAGCTGGAGCTGAAAGTTTAAGAGGAAGATTTGGTGATATGGAGATGAAAGAAGGAGAAAACATTGTACAGTACATAAACCGAATAAAGGAGGTAGTTCATGCTACCAGAGCATCTGATGGTGTTATTGATGAAGACACTGTGGTAAGCAAAATTCTAAGGACTTTATTACCTATTTATGCCATCATAATATCTACAATTCATGAAAATAGGTCAGCACCTAACATTACTCTCACTCTTGATAATCTGATTGGAAAGCTAACAAACTTTGAATTGAACAACTATGATAATAGTGTTGTACCGACTGTTGAATCTACTTTTATGACTTCTCTGAAGATTGGTAAGTCTAGTAGTAGAAATAATAAGGATGATAGTGATAGCAATATTGATGATGAACTTGATGAGCTTGAAGCTCTTATGGCCAGGAGATTACCTAAAGGAAAAGGTAAATATAGAGGCAAATTAGCTTTAGTATGTTTTAATTGCAAAGAAGTTGGTCATATTTCTCCTAGATGTCCAAATAGCAAGGAAGATGACAGAAATAAGGACCGATCTGGTGAAGGAATCTATGGGAGAAGAGACAACAGAAGTTATTGACACTACAATAGAGACAACCGAGACAATAATGACAAAGAAAAAAAGGTATGTTACATTGCAGAAGAAAATAAATCAAAATCCAATTCAGATGATGATGTAGAAGTGGTATTTGTTGCTATGAAGGATTATTCTGAGGAAGAAGAAAGGTATGTAGAAACAACACTGATTTCTAAGGTTAATAAAAATGATGCATGGATCATTGATAGTGGCTATACACATCACATGACTAGTGATGAAGAAAAATTTAATCATCTTGAGCAATATAATGGAGGATCTGTAAAAATAGATAATGATACACCTTGTATGGTTAGAGGAAAGGGATCCTTACTGATAAATGATAGAATCCAATGTGATAATGCTTATTGGGTAGAAGGACTAAACTATAATTTGATAAGTGTGGCACAACTAAACAATTCAGGTCACCGAGTAGCTTTTGAGAGAAAGAAAGTAAAAATATTTGATGATGGAGGAAGACTTCTTGGAACAGGAGCACAATCAAAAGGTAACTTGTTTTATCTTGATAATGCAGAGTCTTCTTGTTTAATGATGAGTAATGAAGATACTTGGTTATGGCATAAAAGGTTATGTCATGTAAACTTTGATAACATGATTAAGACTAGTAAAAAGAAAAAGGTTAGAGGTCTGCCTAACTTATCTAAGCCTGATCATATTATGTGTCATGAGTGTCAGAAAGGTAAAATGGCAAAATCTAGTTTCAAAAGCAAAGATTATTCAACAAAGAAAATACTTGAGTTGGTTCACATCGACCTCTGTGGTCCCATGAGAACAAAGAGTTATTATGGTGATAGATATTTCATTCTTTTTGTTGATGATTATACTATATTGATGAATGTCATGTTCTTGAAAGAGAAATCAGAGGCATTTAAGATGTTCAAGTGGTATAAAGCAAAATTAGAGAAAGAGACTAGTAAAGAATTGAAATGCTTAAGATCTGACATAGGAGGTGAATTTATTTATGATGGATTTACTAACTATTGTAATGAGCATGGTATAAAAAGATAGGTCTCTGCACCGAGAACACCTCAGCAGAATGGAATTACTGAAAGGAGGAATATGTCAATAGTTGATTATGCAAGGACATTGATGATAGAGAAAAATGTTGCTCAGACATACTAGAGAGAGGTAGTTAGCATAGTTGTTTATGTTTTGAACTGAGTATAGTTGAAGGACACTAACAAAGCACCCTATGAGTTATGGTTTGGACACAAACCCACTGTAAGTTATTTCAGAATTTTTGGAAGTAAATGCTTTATTCTGAAAGATGAAAGAAATGGAAAGTTTGACTCAAAAGGTGATGAAGGGATATTTCTTGGATATTCCACTAAAAGCAAAGCATACAAGTGTCTAAATAAAGTTACTAATAAAATGATAGAAAGTGCTAATGTCAGGGTTGATGAGTTTGATGACAAGAATGTAGAAGAAAGCACAAAGGAATTGGAAGACTATGATAGATTCACATACATTGAACATCCAGAGTATCTACTGAAGCCACAGACAATGACAACCAGTCAGCAGGAAAACAACATCGAGGAATAGGAAAGAGAAACCGATGAGCAGAAAGGATCTACCGAGAAATAAAATGAACCTAAATAGGATGAACAAGAAAGAAGAGATTAGATACTAGAAAGATTTATCAAGAGACATCATCCTAAGAACCAAATTATTGGTGACAAGAAAGCTAGCATACAAATGAGAAGTAAGTCAAGACAAGGTACATGCTTAGTTTGTGAATATGAATTAAAAAATGTTAAAGTTGCATTGGAGAATGAAGAGTGGATAAATGCAATGAATGAAGAGATTGAACATATAGAGAAAAAAAAGACATGGACCTTAGTACCTAGACCTAAGGATTAGAATGTTATTGGTACTAAGTGGATCTTCAGAAACAAGTTGAATGAAAATGGAGAGGTTACAAGGAATAAAGCTAGACTAGTTTGCAAGGGGTATGCACAGGAGGAAGGAATTGACTATGGTGAGACCTTTGCACCTGTTGCTAGACTAGAAGGAGTTCGAATGTTACTAGCTTATGCAACACATAATAAATTTAAAGTTTATCAAATGGACGTTAAGTCTGCATTTCTGAATGGGATACTTGAAGAAGAAGTCTACATAGAACAACTAGAAGGGTTCATTGATCCAGACAAGAAAGACATGGTATGTAGATTACATAAAGCTTTGTATGGTTTGAAGCAAGCACTGAGAGCCTAGTATGAAAGGCTACATACTTATTTGGTAAGTATTGGATTTGTTAGAACTAGTGAGAACAACAATTTGTATATGAAAGGAGATACTGATGATACTATTCTAATTGTTGAAATATTTATGGATGATATTATCTTTGGAGGACAAGATCACATATGTAAATCATTTGTTGATGAGATGAGACAAGAGTTTTAAATGTCTATGTTTGGAGAGATTAAGTTCTTTCTAGGACTGCAGGTTATTCAATAGAATGATGGGATATTTATCACATAATCCAAGTATATAAAAGTACTAAGAACATTTGGCATGGAAGATGCTAAACCAATTGGAACACCAATGGTCATAGGCTGCAAATTGACTAAAGAGGATGAAATTACAGAGGTGAACCAAACATTGTACCAATCAATGATTGGTAAGTTGATGTATGTAGTACATAGTAGACCAGATATAGCACATGTTGTGGGGATTGTTGCAAGATTTTCTACAAATCCTAGGGAGTCACACATGATTGCTACATAGAGAATCTTAAGATACCTAGATAAAATAGAGGATTATGGATTATGGTATCCTAAGGAAGGCAAGTTTGAACTTAAAGTATACACCGACGCTGATTGGGATGGAAATGTGGATGACATAAAAAACACAATTGGAGGAGCATTTTTCTTCGGTGAAAGACTTGTTACCTGGACAAGTAAGAAGCAGTCTTGTATTTCCCAGTCTATAGTCAAAGTAGAGTATGTTGTTGCTGCTACAAACTATTCAAATATTGCATATATTAAGCAAGTGTTAGAAGGAATGAATGAGGTAATCACTGAGTTGGTGATTATATACTGTGATAACACTAGTGCTATAAACATTTCAAATAATCCAGTGATGCACTCTAAAACAAAGCACATATCTATCAAGTATCACTACTTAAGAGAAAAAGTGCAGGAGAAGCAAGTGAAGCTTGAATTTGTTACATCTAAAGATCAACTTGTTGATATTTTCACAAAGCCTCTACTGAAAGATACATTTGAATACTTGAGGAATAGACTTGGGGTCCATCCCCTGTCTACCGGTCACTAATGTGATCTGGAGGTTGCATCAGCCTAATCTTATCAGAAGATCATTCATGTTGATGCAACATAGTTCACAATTTGGATTTATGTCTAAGGTTGTGAAAGATTTGAGAAACCAATGGCATAATCAGTATACAAAGATACAGTAAATGCACAAAACAATAGTGAGTTAATTGTCTAATACAAGAGCTGTATGGTTTATGTTTTTCTTTGGCATTATTTTTAGAGGGAGAGATAAACAATATGATAACTGAGGAGACTAATGGAACATCTATCTAAGGGAGAGATAATTTGAAAAGATAAAGGGAGAAATAAATAGAAGGAATCTGAGAGCTGCTAAAGATCATATCTGCAGAAGATAGTTTGCACATTTGCAATGATGTTATGTAACACAGTGATTAAACATATTAAGCTAAGGGAGATCTTATCAAGCTAAAACATTTGTTTACAGAGTTGTAGAATACATGTTTGGTATGTGTATGGTATACTTCATATTGCTTGAGTTTCCATCAATGCCAAAGGGAGAGATTGATGAACTACAACTGATTGAGAACCTGATTAAAAAACTTCAAGTGATTAGAGATCACCGAGCACTGAATTGTTATGTAAGATAATTGAATCAGTTTTATGTTGTCATTGATGTCAACTATAGAATCAGTTATCTTAGGTCCCATAACAATTTTCAACCTTAAAACCTTCTCAGTAACTAATCTTAATAATTTGATTTAAACATTTAATCGACCATAATAGTATTCATTAGAAAATCAGTAAATAACATGCAAAACATTCAATCACACATTAATACCAATATTTAACATGGAAACCCAATTTGGGTAAAACCATAGTGAGAAATATCACCTACAAAATAATTCACTCTTCTGAATTGAGCTCGGTTAAGAGCCAATCCTGTTAAAGATTACAAACACATTTGCTAGATGTGACCCTATTAGGGGATTTTCACCAAAGATTGACTAGATATGTCACCCTATAATGAGTGGCCTTATTAGTGGACTTAGAACATTTGTCAGAATGCCACCTTACAAAGGATTTAGAAATAGGATTGTTAAATCCACTTGGTTAAGATATTTTTTGCTACAATGGTTAGAAAGTAACAGTGAAATGATCTGATAAAATATGCAACTACCTTTTCCTATTCAGATATTCTTTCTACTCATTTATCTTCTTCAAACTCTTCCTTTCTGCTAGATCGACAAACACTCTTCATCTCATCACTTTCCTTCACTTCATTCACACTTTTCTTCAACTCTGTTATGCTCAGTGTACCCTTCTATTCTAATTCAACTATCTACTTTGGCTATCAACAAACTAGCAATTCAACATTAGCATCAACAATATGAACATCATGATAATCCTTTATATAGGCATTTTTTTCCACTTAATCCTATTCACTACTTAATCTCATCCATTTGATCAAATCTGCTGCTTGGTAAAATGTTGAACTTTTCTTGGATCTCAAACCAACCATAAAATATTCACCGTTTATCTTTACCTAACATTTTTTATTCGTTGATTTCATTAACTAAATCTGTTCCTTCCTTAGAATCTTCTAGATCAATCCAGATCATCACTCGATGTTGTATTTTACTTGATTTCTTTTTTAACCAACCAACTTCATCTACTCGATTAAGTCCATCTACTCGATTATCATTTACTCAGTTAACTGTGACCAACAAATATATTTTACTTACCGAAAACCATTTTTAGCTCGATAGAACATAGTGTTTCTTTGTCTTTTCACTTCACAACTTCAATCCTTTATTACCAACAAATATAATTGACTTGTGCATCATTATAACACTTCATCAAATCATGTAAAATAATCAAATTAATATTACCTTGTCAAAGATTGATTCAACACTTGCCCATTTAAGCTCTCATACTTAACATCACTTCTTTACCAACCATTTCTTTACTCAACATCACATATTTCAGATAGATATGGAAACTTGCATAAATTAGTAAGTCAATAGGATTGACATCAATGACAAGATAATAACTGATCCAATCCTTCTACATATCTTTCATTTCTCAGTTAGCCTTGTTCATTATCATCACAATATCAGCTGGGGTAACAATCTTATCAGTTGGAGTAACAGTCTATAATAAGAGCCTTCACTTATGTGATACACTGCACATACCTTGACTCCAAACATACAAACCTAATGGTGGACCAAAACCCTTGCAAAGAAGTCCTATTTTTTTTATTTATCTAAGACAACAAAAAATATAGAAAAAACTAAGAAAATTTTGCAATAAATATCCTTTGTACATAAACCAGTTCTTCTGTATCAAAAATATGCATTGAATGATGTCATACAACAAGTTTGAGCTTTAGTGGAACCAAGTCAAAATAGTCAAACTAGTCAACAAGTCCTCAATCAAACTGACCAAACTATCTTATCTATCAAAAACAAGTCCTACGACAAAGTCTTTTGTTGAAAATCATGTTATCTTAAACAATGGAAATAATATTCAAAACTAGACAGGTCAGTCCTATATGGGGTACCTTATTCTTGAAACTAGATAACATCAACAAAATGTCAAAATTCAATGTCTAAACCACTACAAAAACATGAACACATAATTAGTATAGATGTAACTTGTTGAGTCAAGTTAGTCTCATTATATCTTGATTTTTCTAAGTCATGTTCTTATACATCTCCCTGATGTCCACAAAAGATTTATAGATGTCGTGATGGTTCATGACTTATTTTCTTTGTCTACTGTTTGTGGAATGTTTTCCATGAAGTCTTAAAAGAGAAATCTAGGTGTCTGTGATAAAAGCCTTCACATCCATATACAATATCCAATTGAAAAATTGCAATGGATACTATGGTTGTAATACACCGCACATACCTAGAAACCCTATTAGGATTCTTTTACAATAGTCCTTGTTAGGGGAGAGGATGCACTGTCCAAGAGCTCACTACTCAAAAGGGCGAAGGCTACAACCTTCTGAATGATAGATATACACTATATCTGGATCTTGGTGAATTGCGCTTAGACCCGCTATCTGGATCAGTTCCAATGTATAGAAAAAACACTTTACTTGGTCACATAGACCTTCTTCTGATGGCTCAACACTTTGCACACTCTGCTTTTCTCTTCTTAACCAACTATTAACTACACTAAAGCAATCACAAATGACTGCCTATAAATATATTTCCTCTAGATGATATAATCAAGTCAGCCTGCTAGAACCACCTTGAAATCATATTAGAGAAACCATAACAAACTCCAATAACAATTCAGTCATCTTTACTAAGCACGCAACACATTCTGGGACCTGTCTAATAAGATAATTGTAGACGCACGCTACACATTGTCAGCTCTACCAAAACAATTGTATCTTTCTTCTCAATCTGAATTACTTCATGCACTCTTAACCAAACATCACTAGCTCTTCTCTAAGCTTAAATCTAAGGGCACATACCCAAATGATAGGTGCAACCCCAGAACCAATAAAATCTATGTCGGCTCTTCTGAATAAACATAGGAAACTATTACTGGTGAATAATGATTGCATAGCTTCACTTCTACAGATAATCAGACTTTGTGTCCATGAATGTAACATTACTAACATGTCTTCAACATATATCCAAGCGCTCAAGGCTCCATGATAACTATATAGACAACCACACACACACTGCCTATTACTCTATCAGGAACACTGCTAACACAAGTTGCTATATAATTGTCTGTACTAACAGTTAACCTTTGCGCCCATGATATCATGTTGATATCATGTCCATGCTATATATACTGAAAGCTTACTGCATAAGTCTTCCATGTATGCTACTTTCCATATGTTGTCATCAATGAAAAACATACAGTTAGTACTGGCTTGCTGGCAAATCTCCAACAATCTCCCCCTTTGGAATTTATGGCAACATATGGAATGAAAAACTCCACCAATCCAAATGAATAATACTTTTATAACATTCTCCATTTCCTCTTCAAAACTCCCCCAAGGATGAATCCTCCATCTGCTACAATATTCTTCAACATTCTCCATTTCCTCAACTGGACTATTGTCATAACTGAATACTACTCCCCCTTGGTATATTACTCCTCTTTTTACTCCTATTTTTCATGACTATAATATTACTCCCTCTTTGACATCAATGACAAAGTGCACCAATTAGTTTAAGCACCAGTACTACTCTAGAAGTAGAGTAGTCAACCATCCATCAGTCCCTGAGGACTGATGCTTTTCCTTCTTTCTTCTAAGCAGAATTAGGGAAGGGAATTACTCCCAAATTCTCCCTGAGATACTCAAAAGTATCCTTTGGCAAGGGCTTTGTGAATATGTCTGCCAACTGATCTTTAGTACTCACATAGTCTAGCTTGAATTCTTTCTCTGCCACTTTCTCTCTTAGGAGTGATACTTGATCTCAATGTGCTTTGTCTTTGCATGCATCACAGGATTCTTCGACATATTTATAGTGCTAGTGTTAGCATAGTGAATAACAATAGGATAATCAAATTTGAATTCCAAAATCATTTATCATTTTCTTGATCCAAACAATTGTAGAACAATTTAAGGTTGCTGCAACATACTCCGCTTCTGCTATTGATTGAGAAATACAATTATGTTTCTTGCTTGTCCAAGTGACAAGTCTATCACCAAGAAACACTGCTCCACCTGATGTACTCTTTCTATCATCAACGCATCTTGCCCAATTTGCATCAGTGTACACATGAAGCTCAACATTTTTTGAATTAGGATACCATAGACCATAGTCTATAGTGCCTTGCAAATATCTGAATATCCTTTTTACTGCCATGAGGTGACTTTGTTTAGGCTCTGCTGCAAATCTTCCAACTATGCCAACTGCATTGGAAATATTAGGTCTAGTCTAAGTAAGATAAATAAGTTTTCCAATCATAGACTTGTACAATGTTATATCTACTGCTGGTGAGTCATCTTCTTTTGTAAGTTTGCATCCTGTTATCATAGGTGTCCCTACCGGTTTGCAATCATCCATCTTGAATTTCTTTAATATTTCTTTCACATACTTGGATTGATTAATGAAATACCTTTCTCCGTCTGTTGTACATTCAATCCCAAAAAGTATTTGATAGGTCCAATCATACTCATCTCAAATTCATTTTGCATCTCCTTAGCAAATTCAGCACTAAGTTTGTCATTAGCTCCAAAGATAATGTCATCAAAAAATATAGCTACAAGTAGTAAACCTTCAGATGTCTCTCTTATGAATAGATTACAGTCTTCTGCTCCTTTCTTGAATCCAATCTTTGTTATATATCCATATAGTCTCTCATACCATGCTCTAGGGGCTTTCTTAAGTCCATAGAGGGCCTTCTTCAATCTGCATACCATATCAGGTCTGTCTGATAAGGTGAATCCTTTTGGCTGCTCAATGTATACTTCTTCTTTCAAATCTCCATTTAGGAATGCTGACTTGACATCCATCTGATAAACTTTGAAGTTTTTGACTGTAGCATAAGCTAGAAATAACTTAATAGCTTCTAATATGCTCATAGGTGCAAATGTGTTTGAATAATCAATGCCTTCTCTTTGCGCATATCCCTTACATACTAACTTTGCTTTATTTCTTACCACTATACCATCTTCATTCATCTTGTTCCTGAATATCCACTTTGTTCCAATCACATTCTTATCACTAGGTCTTGTGACCAGTTCCCAAGTGTCATTCTTAATAATCTAATCAAGTTCTTCTTTCATAGCATAATACCAATCTAAATCATTACAAGCATCTTCAACACTTAAAGGTTCAATCTGAGATAGTAAACATACCACTTCACTGCTGGCTGAGTTCTTTGCTTGTGATCTTGTTAAGACTTTGCCACTCTGATCACCAATGATGTCTTTATTGGAATGGTTTCTAGATGTAAACTTTGGAACCTTAGGTGATGCTGACTCATCAGCCTTAGGAGTATCTTCTTCACTTGTCTTAGGGTCATTGAATAACACATCAATACTGTCAAACATTTCTTCAATAACTGTCTCACTAGTGGAGGGTCTGGGTTCTTCTTCAATCATGGGTGAGTAATCATGATATTTTTCTTGAACCATAAAATTTTCATCAATCTTAACATGAACACTTTCAATGATCTTTTTCAATCTTAAATTGAAACATCTATAAGCTTTACTTTTAGTAGAGTAACCAAGGAAAATACCTTCATCACTTCTTGCATCAAACTTGCCTACTGCTTCATCCCTCTGGATGTAGCACTTGCTTCCAAAGATTCTGAAGTATTTTACTGTGGGAACATTACCAAACCATAGCTCATATGGTGTTTTGTCAGCGCCAGGCCTCAATTGAATTCTATTGATGGTGTAGATTACTGTATTGACCGCATCTCTCAATAGGTGTGTGCAACTTTTCCTTCAATCATGATGGTGTGCGCTGTATCAAGGATGATCCTATTCCTTCTCTCTACAATTCCATTATGCTGAGGGGTTTTAGGTGCACTTAACTGTGTCTTTATGCCATGTTCTTTGCAATACTCATAGAATTTGTTAGAGGTGAATTCTCCTCCTTTATTCGATCTCAAACATTTTATCTTTAGTCCAAATTTATTCTCAACCTTAGCTTTGAATATTTTGAACTTCTCAAATGCTTCTGACTTATCTTTCAAGAACACAACCCACATCATCTTAGTATAATCATCAACAAAAAAAATGAAATACCTTTCACCATATTATGATCTTGTTTGAGTTGGACCACATAGGTCTGTATGAATTAGATCTAACTTGTTCTCTACTAAATTGTGCTTGCTCCTGAATGAGTTTCTCACATGCTTTCCCATCACACATTCCATGCATATAGTATCAACTATTTTTCCTATGCTAAGTAGATCTCTTACTGCCTTTACATTGCTTATCTTTACTATGTTATCAAAATTGATATGACATAGTCTTTTATGCCACAACCAACTATCATCGAATTTAGCAACAAAATAACTTGCTTCTAAATTGAGTTGGAAAACATTACCTTTAGTCTTTGAGCCTGATGCAATCATAACACCATCCTTATTGTTAATGATGCATTTGTCATCTTTGAACTCCAACTGATAACCTTTTCCAAGTAACTGTCCAACACTAAGAAGGTTATGTTTCAAACCATCTACATAGAGAACATCATCAGTACTATTCTTTCCATCCAAGGTGATGGCTCCTCTACCAACTATGGGTTTAGGAGTGTTATCTCCAAATCTAACCATGCCACCATTGTATTTGTCCAGATGAAAAAATTTGCCTTTATCACCTGTCATGTGATGTGAACAACCACTATCTATAATCTAGTTTGTCCTTATATCGGCTTGTGAAATCAATGCTAGTTCTTGATTCTCCTTCTTGTCTTCATGATCTATTTTATTGTTCATTTTATCTATGATAAAAATAAATCCAATTTATTCTTCAGCTGAGTCATCATTTGAAACTCCATCTCCAACATAGTAACATTCCTTAGAGAATTTAGGCTTGTAGTCATTTTTGAACTTTCTAGCTCTTAAGGGACATTTAGATGCAAAGTGACTAATCTTATTACATGAAAAACATTTAAATGGCAATTGACCTTCATATTTTCCTTTTCCTTTCTTTTCTTTTTGGAAATCATAGCAATGAAATCATCTAGTGTTTTCTCTTCATCATCATCATCAAAATTACCAAAAGTGTTTGCAGATTTCTTACCATGAACTGTTGCTTTGAAGGCTCTCACTTTTAGGTTCTGTCTTCATTCTTGAAATCTCAAAAGCTGAGATTTTTCTAATCAAGGTCTCCCTCTTGAAATTTGATGTAAGCTACATGGTTTCATCAAGGATGTTGATCTTGTTTTCATATTCAGGAGTGAGAGTAGTCATGAATTTGTCCATGATGTCTTCTTCTGAGATCTCTCCACCATTGTTCTTGATTCTAGCAACTGCTTCATTGATCCTTTGATTGTAAGCTCTGATATTTTCTTTAGGCAGCATCTCTAATGCATTGTATCTTTTCTTCCATGTCTTTCTATGCACATCCTTTGCTTGTTTATCTCCTTCAAATATGTCTCATAGGTACTTCCATATTTTGTGGGCTGTATCTACCTTCTTTATTTCTGAAAATTCACTATCAAAAAGGGTTCTAATAAGGGCTTCTTTGTCTATTGCATTCTGATGAAATAATTCCTTTTTCTTATTAGTGGCATCATCCTTTGCAAGGTCTTCTAAAGTAGGAATCTTGACTACTTTGATAGTTACATCAAAAACTTAAAAAATAATGCACTGCAAATGAGTCACCATCTTATTCTTCCAATCAAGATAATTATCTCCATCAAACTTAGGACTTTCTTTTCTGAAGAATGTCATCTGATCAACCTCAAGCTATTAAAATTTCTCTTTGAGGCACTTGGCTCGGATACCAATTGTTAGGAATAGTCCCAAGAGATAACTGAGAGGGGGGGGGGGGGGGGGGGGGGGTGAATCAGTTATCTACAAGTTTCAATTCTTTATCCAATTAAGTATACTTAAACATAAATCATAAACACAATGAAAGAACACTTGAACACAACCCAATATTTTGGTTATAGGGAAACCCAAATAGGTAAAAATCTTGGTAGGAATTGACACCCACTAATATTCTGTACTAGTGTATTATGATCCTTATTAGAAGATCCTTAACCCTGTTAGGAGTTGCTTTACAATATATTTAGTACAGTAGACCTAGTCAAGGGTCGGACCCTATTAGGAGTCTTTTACGATAGTCCCTATTAGGGGAGAGGATGCACTTTCCGAGAGCTCACTACTCAAAAGGGCGAAGGCTACAACCTTTTGAATGACAGATATACACTATATCTGGATCTTGGTGAACTGCGCTTAGACCTACTGTCTAGATCAGTTCCAATGTATAGCACAAACATTTTACTTGGTCACATAGACCTTCTTCTGATGGCTCAACACTTCACACACTCTGCTCAGCTCTTCTTAACCAACTATTAACCACATTCAAGCAATCACAAATGACTGCCTATAAATATCTTTCCTCTAGATGATATAATCAAGTCGGTAGAACCACCTTGAAATCATATTAGAGAAACCATAAAAAACTCCAATAACAATTTAGTCAGCTTTACTAAGCACACAACACATTTTGGGACATGTCCAATAAGATAATTGTAGACCCACGCTACACACTATTAGCTCTACCAAAACAACTATATCTTTCTCCTCAAGCTGAATTACTTCATGCGCTCTTAACCAAAGATCACTAACTCTTCTCTATGCTTAAATCCAAGGGCACATACTCAAATGATAGGCACAACTCCAGAACCAATAAAATCTCTATCGGCTCTTCTGAATAAACACATGAAACTGTTACTGGTGAATAGCGACTGCATAGCTTCACTTCTACAGACAATCAGACTTTGCGTCCATGAATGTAACATTACTAACATGTCTTCAACATATATCCAACTGTGCAAGGCTCCATGATAACTATACAAACAACCATACATAGAACACTGCCTGTTACTCTGTTAGGAACACTACTGACACAAGCTACTATATAACTGTCTGTACTAATAGTTAACCTCTGTGCCCATGATATCATGTTGATATCATGTCCATCCTATATATATTGAAATCTTACTACATAATTCTTCCATGCATGCTACTTTCCATATGTTCTCATCAATGACAAACATACAGTCAGTACTGGCTTGCTAGCAAATCTCCAACAAATAATCATACCTAGATCATTCCTACCTTGGTAGGATGGTATCTATTTTTGTAATAATAAAGTGGCTCAATGATGAAAATTGATAGCTCACTTCAGTTGGAATTCAAGTAGGTTATTAAAATGTGTGGATCTCTATTTATTATAATTTAAGGGCTTCAATCAAGGATTCATTCTCATTCTTTCATCCCATAAAATATCATCTTCTAAAAAGTTTTATTAATAGCAATTCTCTCTATTAGTCCTAACAAGTCCTTATGGAAGAGTATCATGAGATTGCATCCTGCATAAACATGTTAGTACATATAGCATAAATCATGCATTATAAGTAGATATCATAACACATCCATCCATCATATAAATGTATTACATCTAATCATGTCATAAAAAAGTGCATATGAAAAATACAAAAAGAAGAAGAAGTAAATAAGCTTGACATCACATCATATAGAAAATGCATACATCCATTACATATAAGCATATCATAAACATTTTTCATCTCATAAACATCATATAAAGTAAGCATCTCGAAATGTGTTACGATATAAAGTCATAATGAGAGCTCTCAAGCTCGCATTTTTTTTTTGTATTAACATAGTTGATAAACTAATTACATCATAGTTCTCAGTATACAATATTTCTATCCGATCAAAACCTTAAGACTAAGTCAGATCATTACATATATAACATCTCGTAAGTTCTAATAATAGAGGTTAAATACAACTATGATTGTTAATACAAAAAGAGGACTGTAATCCTTTGAGTATCTGCTGTACTACAAACTAGTTAAGAACAAAAAAAGAGGAAGTTCCCTTGCTAACTTTGTGTATCAGGTCCTGGAATCCTTCTATCTTCAAGCTGCATATCTTTGATGAACTAGTTAAGACTGTCAAGCTCCCTCTACCAAAGCATATCTTTGTGCATGGAGAAGTGTTGACATGAAACAATGTCATCTTTGTGGATCAACAACTGGCCTTCACTCATAAGGATCTGTAAAGGATAAAATATGGATGAGGTCCTAGAACAATGATTTGCACATAACTCCAAGACCAATATTTTACACTTATATAAAATTGTATTGATATAGAAAGTAAATATAGATGATTAATATTGAAATTAAGAAATAAAGGTACATACCTCCGAAAAAGAACCGATTGAAAACCCTGTCAAATGATCTAAAAAATTGTTGATTTCTTTAGCTTCAAACCAAAACTGTGAGATCTACAAAACCCAGAAATATTTTTTCGAGATGAGATCAAGTCAACTTTGACCCTCATAAAAGGTCAAAGGCTATATTTTTATTCTGAAGGTCAATTTTGACTTTGTTCGTAGATCTCGGAAGTTCACCAAAAAGGGTATCCAAATCTGCTCTCAGATCTAAAATTCCACACTTGTACCTACAAGAAAAATGGTTTTGTTTGTTGGGGGGGGAGGGGTTTGTCTCAGTCAAACCCCAATTTAGGAATTAACCTTGAAATTGAATTGAAATTACTGGAATAAATAAAGTAAATGGAACAATTCACCTTGTATGAGTTGAAACCCTTGTGGAGGATTCGAATCCTTGAATCCACAAGAATGGATGAATGTAGAATCAAATGTAGGATGTCTCCAATAAATTATCTTTAGATCTTCAACACCAATCTTGAATGGAGCTTGGAATAGGAATAGGCTTGAATGGATGGATCTTCAACAAGAGGGCTCCATAGAGCTTGAATCCTTCAATGGATTCTAATGGATCTCCTTGATGATTTGAATGCTTGAATGCTTGAATGCTTGAATGCTTGAAGGCTTGAATTCTTGAATTCTTGTTCTTCTTGCTTGCTTGCACTTGAGAGCTTGAGAGATTGTGAGATGAGATATGAGATGAGAAAATGAGAGAGGAAGGCTCCCTTTTATAGTGATCTAGGGCACAAGAGGGGCCTCGTAGAAAACAATAATTAAGGGCCCATGGCACAAAACTCTAGAGAGGTGCACATGGAGAGGAAATTAAATTAAAGTCTTGACACAAAACTCTAGGAGGGTACCACCCTTAATATAGAAATAAAATAATTATTTAAGAGCCTTGTCACAAAATTCGAGGTAAGGCCAACCCCAAAGTTAATTTGAGCATTAGTCACAAAACTTGAGAAAGGCTAATCTCCAATAATAAATTATGAATCCTATACAAATCTCAAGAAAGGTCCACCTCAAATATTAATTTGAGAATTTGACACTTAATTTGAGAAATAATGGCCCCGAAGAGGGAAAAGACAAGATTTTGATCAAATCTTGAAACCAGAAGCTAACCCCGAGGATCCTGGACTCTAGGGTCAAGGATGAGGTCGACCTTGACCTAAGACATTGACCTTGACCCTGAGGTCAAGAATCTCAGGTTCACAGTCCAAAATGCTAGGAAAATGCCAGGAAGAAATGGAAAATGGGGCAGAGTAGGGGAAAAAGCTAGATCCAAGTCGAGTACCCATTCAAGGCATTCAACATGACCCCAAACCACTTAATCAAAGGGCTAAACACTCTTATCATGGAAGTGCTTCCATTTTAAGATGATACATGATCATAAACCTATCCCTGGAGATCTCTAAGGAAGCAACAACCTATGACATGATGTGAAAATGTGTGAGTTTCTCAAGCTCACAAAATATATGCAAAAAAGTGTCTACAAAAACATGACCAATTGCTTTAACGCAATAAGTTTACTAATATTCATCTTTATTATTTAACCATTTGTGTCCTACTATATTCTGAATTCAAAATCATCATTTCTCTATAATTTCATAATTAAGTGATTTTAATTAATTACCTAATTATTTCATCAATAATTCATCAATAAGTAATTAAATAATTAATCATTATTTAATTATTTCTTATGTTATTAAAAATAATTAAATAATCATATTATTTTGACTAATATTCCTTCTTTCTTACTATTATTGCATTCACGTAATAATTAAATCAATTTACCTCTGATAATTAAATAAATTGAATATTTATTTAATTAAACTAATTATTCCTGTCTCAAAAATAAATAAACAATTATTTATTTATTTCTATATCTCGACATGTGCAAGCAATTTTTTTTAAAATCTCATATTTATCCTCCTAAATTCTAACTCATACTCACTTTGAGTTAAATTCTCAACTACATCTTCCAACTCCTCAAATCTCTCTCTCCTGACTAATCAATCACATCTTCTAACTCCATAGTTATCTTTCCTAACTAATCAATCTATTCAGTCTTCTATTCCACCTTATAAGTTAAGTCTTCAATCAAATTAGTCAACTCTTAATCTATTTTCTTACACATCAATCAATCCCGTTAAACAAATCAATCAATTGAGTTGAATTCCCACTCCCTTTTCAAGTTCAACTCCTTAATCACAGTTAGTCAACCCATTAATTAGAGAATCTTGATTTAAACCCTCAAAATTATTATAAATAGAGAGATAATTCTCTAATTCAAGGGAGCACATGCTTCAAATTCTTATGCTGGCATGATCTTGAGCTCAATTTTGAAAGCCCAACATTGCATTGAGAAGGAGAACAATAAAGGACAAATTATGGGTTTGCATATGTTTTTATGTTATTTGATTTCAATATCTTGATTTATGTATGCATTTCTCTTGTTTCCTTTCCTTTTTTGGTATTGGGATACTAAATTCTATTAAAAATCTTCTTGTGGTTGAGATCTTATTGTTATTATAGGTACTATAGATTGCCAAATTACCCCAATTACATTTACCTATCATATAATTTGAACATTTGGAATCTATAATCTATGCACCTGCAAAAAAATTTAGCATGTAATGCAATCTCCTCTTTCTTTTGTGAAATATCCAGAAAAAGATATTACTCAATTATTTCATCAATATCCTCATCTTTAGACAAGCTTTCCTCCATGGAACATAAATTCTTTTCACCCTTGCCTTTGAATTTTTTTCTTTTCTTGAAATCACCTTTCCTTAGATTTCCTTTTCTATCATCATCTTTTGATTCACTATAATATTCCCTATTCTTGCAATCTTTAGCAAAAGGTCCTATTCTTCCACAATTAAATCACTTAAGAGGTAACATACCTTTGTATTTACCAATGCCTTTCTTGAATCTTCTTGAAAGAAATGCTTCATCTTCCTCCTACATCTTGCTTGTCTTTTGGTTCAACTTATTCAACATGCCATTGGTATGAACTCCCTTGGTAGGATTAATAAGATCTTATGTATAACATATATGTCTTCAAGATGTCTGCCAATAGCCCTAATTTCATCAACAACATTTGTGACTGTATAGGTATCTTTTAACTCTCATCTTTTTCCTTTCTTAAGAACTCATACTTCTTCTTTAGATTCACCAGTCTTGTCTATTTCATCTTTGAATCTCCTTAATATACCAAAACCAACTTATTCCATATCTCTTTAGCTCCTTTTATACCTTACATCTTTCCAAATGTCATGTCACATAAATCACTAACAAGTATTTATCTTGCTTTCACATTATCTTCCTTTTTCCTTTCTTCATTAGTAGTAAAAGATCTTCTAGAAGGTGGATCAAAAACAATTTGAATAACCTCCCAAATACCATTATGAAAAGTTTCCAAATATGTTTCTATCTTGTCCTTCCAATAAGGAATTTTTTTTCTATAAAATACTAGAGCTTGAACGTGTAGGTTATGTGCCATCCTGGATCTACTTCAAGCAATTAAGCTTCTTCAAGAGGAATGGGCTCTAGTAATACCAATTGTTTAGCACAAAATAGATGCTGAGAGTGGGGGGGATTAGTATCAACCAAAAATCTTACTTAGATAATCAACTATCAATGTTATCCACCACACAACTTATTAAGTAAACAAAAAACTAAAATAATAACACATGAACACCAAGATTTTTATACATAGAAAACCAAAACTAGGAAAAACCACAATGAGAATTTTCCTACATAGATAAACTAATGATATATAATCTAATTATAAAGATAGTAGGATCTCACTACTCAAGTATTGTAAACAAAGGCTAACTATAAATACAACACCAAATATCGATAGGATCTCACTGCTTCAAACTTGTAAACAAAGGCTCACTGCAAAAGTAGAAAGATACAGAAAAGAACTTGTGCACCCAAGACACATTGTCCTAAGGAAAAGGTACATAAATGATCTATAATAGGTAAAGAGAAAATCTCTTGATAATGTGGTTTTCCTACACAACTCTGTCAACCTCAACATCACATTATCCTTGCCTTCACTTCTCCACCACCATCACAAAATAGCAACCTCAAAAATTGAACCCTACTCTTCTGTAACTCTACTTATAGATCTTTAGTTTCTCACTCACAACACTTTTTTTCCCCAAAGAAAACACTACACTTATATACAAGATAGGTCATTGGAATTACAATTAGGTCGACCATGCCAAAAGAAAATTAAAAGTAAATTATAAGTTATCCATATCAGCAAAAACTTACAATAAGGTCCAATGTCAAGAGTATCCAGACCGAAACATAGATCACACATAACATGAACCCATTCAGATAAGAGATAAATATTAAATCCAATTCCTAGATAAAAAAAAAAGAAGCATTATCCTCTCATGGAGAGAGAGAGAGACCATGAACACGTTACACATTTCTTAATACTAGATCCATAATTACTGGAGTGACTTTGACAATTATCTCAAATATGTAGCATCAGACTATCTAAAGGACCACATCATTTTCCACGTGTCTCTGGACCACCACACACTCTGGTGAGATCTAAAATCCATATTAGAATCCATCATATGATATTTTCAAACCATAACAAAAACTGATCATAATTGCATCACTTGGTAACATAATTTCTAGATCATTGGGAAATATTTCTAGATCACCAGGAAACACCATAACTAAGATCAATACCTAAATACAATGGAAATCATACTTGTACATCTTCATCCTTTATTTATAGAGTGGAAAATTTTTGGAAAAACAAATGAACAAATGTCATATGCAACTATATATCTCTGTCATTGAACCATTGACTTTAAGACCTAAGAATATAACACTAAAGCACTAATAAACATTGCTCTCACATGATCACTTGAATACATACTTGTCTTTCACTATTCTAGAGCACAATCATGTTCAAAACACTCACATGATGACCAAAATACATATTTGTCTTCCACTATTATGTAGCACTAACTTGTTTAATAAATAAACTTACTTCTTCGAGACCAACTTCCTTCTTCCTGTCAAGTGTTTGAACCACCATATATACCTAAACATGCCTTTAGAAAATACCTTCAGACCATAGTATTTGACATTAATGACAACTAGACAATAAAACCAAACACATATTTTGAACAAACTCTGACCCAAAAAAGTATTTAATTAGATGTAAATCACACAAAGATATGTACTATGATGCATAATGTCTTTAGACCAAGAATTGACCATATCGGCATAGTATTGGAGTTATGTAGCATGGCAAAAAGAGACCAAAAATCTAAGGGGAAAATCAAAAGAATAGATAGAAGGACAATGAAGCACAATAAGTCTCATAGCATCCTTAAGGTTACAAAGAGAACCAAAGTACTCTGGAAATGGACTAGATACAAAAGTTTCTAAGAACCTCAAACTCATGCGACACCATATATGTACAATACCAATAGAATAGTACTCTGGATGTGAAACATAACATAGGAGAATCCATCCTCTGAAGACACGTTTGACAATAATGACAACCAAAACAGGAATATGTGCAATAGTTGGAATCTATATATTAAATTATTATTAATATAAGATTATGAAATAGTATATGTAACCATTATTTAGTAAATAATGGTTTATAACCTATAACATCCTTGAAATTAATTTCAAATTTTATTGTGCTATGTTGAGAGAGATTCCTAATAATTTTTTATGGTTAATAATACTCTACATATTGACCATTGTTGTATTATATATGGTAATACTATTAATTTTATTACAAATTCTTGACTTATTTGAAACATGACAAAGAATTTTTATACTCTGTTAAGAAGGGAAATAAACCTATTTATTATTACTGACATCATTTCATATTATGGACAAATTTTTTGCATGAATGAAAGATTAAAACCTAGTTTGTATTGTAAAATTACATATAAGTTCAATATCCTTTTTATTATTGTAAAGTAGCTTGGTTAAGTCTCATGAAAATATAAGTTTGTCCTATGTTAGGAAACAAAATTATTTATCTAGGTTGGATATGTTAAGAAGCTCCTTTGGATTAAAAGATATAAACTTGGTTTTCATGTTGAGGAAAAGAAAGCATATATCTTGAATTCTCAAGAAAAAACTTAAAAATTTCCTTAGGTCTAAAAATTTTGTTTAGAAAACTTGTAGAAAATTTATAATTATCCTAGATGCATGGGTGGTTATTAATTCTTAAATGAAGTATCAAGGAGTACTTATGGTCAATATCTTATGATCTATTATTGTGTTACATTATCCTATGCCATTTAAACTCATTAAAATAGTTTCAATTGATTGATGCAAATTTAAAAATTAAAGAGTAATTATGTAAATGCTATTATTTTAAATATAAATAAATATGGACAAGATTGTGATATTCACTTACATATCTCAATGGTATAACCAAAAAGGGGTATTAGATCCTCAAGTCTTGTTAAGGTACTTAACACTCTATCTTAAACAAAGAATAACCAAAAAAATAAAAATAAAATGTGAACAATGAACATGTCCAAGCAATACGTAATGTATATATGTAACCTTGATTATATAGACAAGGTTGAGAGGTAGGACTAATTATGATGAAGATAAGTGTCTTAATTCAATATCATGTGACAACTAGGGGATAAGATCACATGTCTACAAGAGAATTCTAGGTATATTTCCAACTTAGTAAAATTAACATATGAACATGTATGAAAAGGTCCTAACTATGAATTAGTTAGATAACACTGTAAAGCGGGGAACAAAATAAAAAACCTCAAATTCACACTAACACATCAATAATGGATGCAAAATAAATAAGATAGAATATGATCAATGAAAGTATTCAAGCAATACATAATGTATATATGAGACTTTTCTTATATAGACAAGGTTGAGAGGTAGGACTAATTAAGATGATAACAAGTCTCCTAATCTTATGCCATATAACAACTAAGGGATAAGATCACATGTTTTCTAGAAAATTTTAGAAAGATTCACAATTCACTAAATAGATTTATCATGTGAGCATGCATAGAAAGTCCTAATTTGAGGGTTATCCCTACTTGTCATATGATTTTTTTATGATGGTTTGATCATTTTAATACATTTCATTTTATGTTTTATGAAAACTATTGATTGTCAAAAAACATTATTTGAAAATAATTTATATTAAATTCTTTTGAATTAAAAATATTCTAAATTAAAAAAAATATAATAAACCATATAGAAACTTTAATCTCTGCTAAAAAGAAAATAAATTAGAAAATAATTATAAATTAGTAATATATACAAAAATCCCAAATATATAATAAATACATTAAATAGCATACCTATATCATAAATTAGTAATATATCAAAAAATATCAAATTTACTATACAAATTTCTAAAATTAATATATTTTATTTTAAAAAATCTAAATTAATATGAATATATAATAAATAAAATAGAAACATATATATTACATACTAATATTAAATGATCACCTAATAATTATTAATAATAGAAAGTTTCTAAATTTAAATTAAAATATTTTAAAATTTAGAAACATTCATAGCTATCATTTTAAAATATAAAAAATAATTATTTTTTTTCATAAATACTTTAAAATAGCATATATTTATATTAGAAAGTAAAATATTATATTGTCTATAATGAATTTTTGCGGTTTATTAATAATTTAAAGTGTCATATTTACGATTTTATAAAAATTTGGCATGTCAATTTTTATGGTCTAAAAAACTTCAAGTTGTCATATACGGTGGACAAAAGTGCAAAAATGACCATTAAGACCATCAAATTCTAGGCTTGGTCCCAACTAAGAACTAGTTAGATAACATGTCTTGTTGTCACTACAAAAAAGAGTTCAACCAAAAACCAAAAACCTCTATATTCACACCAACACATCAATAATAGATGCCAAATATATTAGATCAAATATGATCAATGAATATGTTGAAGCAATACACAATGCACATACACGACCTTGCTTATATAGATAAGGTTGAGAGATCTAGAGAAAATTAGGACGACACAAGTTTCTGAATCCCATGTCACAAGTTTCTAAATCCCATGTCATGTGACAACTAGGCGTTAAGATCACATATCTATTAGAGACTTCTAAAAAATATTCCAAACTCATTAAAAATATTTCTAACTCATTGAGTAAACTTATCATGTAAACAAATGTGAAGATGTCCTAACTAATCTATTTACTTAGATAATCTATCTCGTTCACACTACAAAAGTAGAAATTGAATAGGAAAGGAACTTGTTAGCACCAAAACATAATAATATGAAATATAAAATATCAAGTAGACTTCTGTAAAACCACATAAATGCTACCCCAACTATGTAAAACATTAACATATCAGACAAACACTACCATGACTATATAGAAAAATAGAAATAGTAATAACTATTTAAGTACATTATCTCTATTATAATTATACTTGACATGAACTAATCATTTTTTACCTTATGCTTCTGAAAATTGATTGTGTGGCATAAGATAAATCATGATAGATTGTAGAAACGTACTTGCACTGAACTAATCATACCATACATATTAAAATTCTAACCCAATACACAATCTTTCAAACATCTTTTCCTTTTACATTGCTATTTCCTTCTCAAGTCATTTAATTTAAATCTTAAACATTTTAAAATGTACATCCTAGATTAGAAACGAAGGATAACTTTCACACATAAGACATATCCTCTCTTTGAACACAAATGTCCAAAATTTCTTTGGTTTCCACATGGTCATCAACCTAGACACTTTGAACATTTTACAGTTGTACTTTCTGATACGTTGGGATTCAGTCAATTCCAATGAAGGCCATGTCAGTTCCCAATACAATTTGACCACAACCACACATGGCTTGGTCTCAAATTCGGAATGAGAGAAATCTTTCCATCGTCCATCAGTAAACACTTAACAATGGCTCTGAAAAATATTATGAAAATGATTGATTCCAATGAGAATCAGGGACAAGATTTTCAAAGATCATTAATAACAATGTCTTAAACTTTGTAGAGATGAAATGCCCTAAGCATGCGGATCTTTCTCTCACAATGTATGTTGTTATAAGCATAGCCTAAGGATGAACGTAAAGCTCAATAATATATGCAGAGGCCTTCAGATTTCACACAGATTAAAGCTTAAGAAACTCTGTCATTTTTTTAAGCTTGATGGGTTCCTCAGGCCGCTTAACTCGCTTACAGAAGCTTTATAAGTTCATAAAAACTGCAAAAAAGGCAGATTGTGCTTTGTTATGGTCTCTTTTCATTGCTTGCAAGAAGGAGGAAGCTGCTGAATCTAACGCAACATGAAGAATATGGGAAGATCGCGACTATGAATATGTTATCTCAGTCTCCATGTTTACGATTCTATTGGCTGTTTTTAAATTGTTCAGAGATTCTCCAGTTTTGAATTATGTGTTTTCAGTAGTGGAATAATGGGTAATTTTCCGTTGTTTTTGAATAAGATCTGGAATGGATCTTTCTTTCTTGTATTGATCCGAGGACAGCTGGTTATAGCTTTTTAAAGTGGGAAAGTGTTGGAGTATAATATAGTAATTCTTCTAATTTGGTATTTTCTTATGCTTTTTCTTTTTTAAGTTTTTGTTTTTCGTTGTTTTATTTCTAATAATATAAGATTTGTAGTATACGTTTTTAAAAGTTTTGGATGTATTGCTTTTATCTTTATAAGTTTTATGTAATCTTTTGAATCAATATAATAGTTTAATACTATTGCAATTGTGTATTTCTTTCATTGGTATCAAAGGAAGTTCTTGAAAGTCTTTTGGCTTTAAGAATTTGTAAAAACATGGGATATTTGTATTAGATCTTGGATTAGTAGAATTTTTTGGGTTCAAATATTTGCAAAAACAAGAGATATTTGTATGAGATCTTGGATCAGCAAAATAATTTATCCATGTTACAATTTGTTAGTAGGTTTAAGAAAATTTTTTGTCTTTAAGAATTTGCAGAACAAGAGGTATTTGTATCCGATCTTGAATCAATAGAATAATTTATCTATTTTGCAATTTTGTATTTCTTATATTTGTATCAGAGCAGGTTTGAGAACATTTTCTCAGTGCAGGGTTCTTAGAGCAGGTTCGAGAACATTTTCTGGGTGCAGGGTTCAAATTTATTTCTGGGTCCAGGGTTCAAGAGTTTGCAGAAACAAAATCAAAATCAATAGAACAATTTATCTAATATTGTAATTATTATTTCTTCTATTTGTATTAGAACAGGTTGGAGAATTTTTTGGGTTCAAGGATTTGCATAAATGAGGGATATTTGTATCAGATCTTGAATCAATAGAACAATTTATCTATGTTGCAATTTTGTATTTCTTCCATTTGTATTAGAGAAGATTCGAGAAAGATTTTTGGGTGCAGGATTCAAGAAACAAAATCAACAGAACAATTTATCTTTGTTGCAATTTTGTATGTCTTTTATTTGCATTAGAGCAGATTTGAGATTTTTTTTTTGGATTCAAGGATTTGCAAGAACACAAGATATTTGTATCAAATCTTGAATCAATAGAATGATTTATCTAAGATGCAATTTTGTATTTATTTCATTTGTATCAAAGTAGGTTATTGAGAGTTTTTTGCAGAAGCAAGAGATATTTGTATTAGATCTTGAATCAATAGAACACATTATCTATGTTAGGTACCAAAAGTTTTCTAGAAGCAAGAGATATTTGTATTAGATCTTGAATCAATAGAACATGTTATCTATGTTAGGTACCGAAAGTTTTCTAGATTCAAGAATTTATAGAAACAAGAGATATTTGTACAAGATCTTGAATCAATAAAATAATTTATAGATGTCACAATTTTTTATTCCTTTCATTTGTATCAGAGCACATTTAAGATAGAATAATTTATCTAATATTGTAATTCTATATTTCTTTCATTTGTATTTTAACAAGTTTGAGAATTTTTTGGGTTCAAGGATTTGTAGAAATGAGGGATATCAATTGATCTAATACTATAATTCTATATTTCTTTCATTTGTATTAGAATAGGTTTGAGAATTTTTGGGTTCAAGTATTTTTAGAAATGAGAGATATTTGTATCAGATCTTGAATCGATAAAACAATTTATCTATGTTAAAATTTTGGATTTCTTCCATTTGTATTAGAGTAGGTTGGAGAGATTTTTGGGTGCAGGATTCACGAAACAAAATCAACAGAACAATTTATCTATGTTGCAATTATGTATACATTCTTTCATTTGTATTAGAGCAGGTTCGGGAATTTTCTTGGATTCAAGGATTTGCAAAAACAAGAAACATTTGGGTTCAAGTATTTGCAGAAATGAGGGATATTTGTATCAGATCTTGAATCAACATAACAATTTATCTATGTTGAAATTTTCTATTTCTTCGATTTGTATTAGAGCATGTTGGAGAAAGATTTTTGGTTGTAGGATTCAAGAAACAAAATCAATATAAAAATTGATCTAAGTTACAATTTTGTATTTCTTTCATTTGTATCAAAATAGGTTTGAGAGTTTTTTGCAGAAGTAAGAGATATTTGTATCAGATCTTGAATCAGTAGAACAAGTTATCTATGTTACATAAAGTTTTCTAGGCTCAAGAATTTGTAGAAACAAGGGATATTTGTACTAGATCTTGAATCAATAAAATAATTTATCTATGTCACAATTTTGTATTCCTTTCATTTGTATCAGAGCACATTTAAGAAAGTTTTTTAGGTTCAAGAATTTGTCAAGAGATCATTGAAAGTTGAAAAATATTAAATAAATCATTAAATCTAGCTACAGTTGGGTACAAAAAGTTAGCAATAAAAAGTCAAGAGACACTCAAAGGACGAGATTAAAGATTCCAAAAGGAATGCGTTCCGTATTTTGTTTTAAGATATAATAGATGAAGTGCAATAAAGGTTTTATGGGTGAAAAATGAAATTTCCCTAAAAAAGACAAAGAGGTAGTCATTGTATAATATTCTAAGTTTAAAACCCCTCAAGGTGAAGCCCTTAATTTGTAAGGTTGTTGAAGGAGGAAAAAAAATTAAGCTGCCATTGCCAAATTTAAAGTAGCAAAAAGTTCACAAATAAGAAAAATGTTGATTTGTATTAAGGAGATCACAGATCTCAAGTAAAAGATATGGAACTTAGTCAAATCCATTTACATAAATTTGTGTGAGGAAGTTACATCCTAGCCCACAAAAGGTCATAGCATTTTATCAATTTATTTTAGAAAGTGTACACACCTCAAGGAAAAATACGGAGGTAAAATGAAATTGAAAAGGAGATTGCCACACTATGGTAGGAGAGAAGCCCACTCCACAAGTTAGAGGAAGAAATCAAATCAGTCTCAAATATTATTGAGAGAATATATTAAAGTCAAATATCTTTATTTTTTGTTAAATCCATTAGTAATTGAAATTCAAGGGGAGAATATTATTGGAATATTTAGTATTTCCTCCTTATGTTTTTTTGTTTTTTGTTTTATTTCTAAATTAAAATATTTGAATGATAAGTTTCTAAAATCTTTTGGATATATCTAAAACTGCTATATGACGAGACAATTACAACTCATTCATTATCATAGTGATCAAGAAGTTCTTGTAATTTCTTAAATTATTAGAACAATTTAACTATGTTTCAATTTGTATTTCTTGTAAGAAAATTAACTATTTATAAACAAGAGATGTAGGATTGACATATTGTAGATAAAGGGACAATTACCTCCTAATATGTATAATATGTTAGATTAGCTAGTGGATAGTGGCAATGTTTTGTAGTGCTCTCTGCACTTTTTCTTTCTTTCTTGTGTTTGAGTAAATTTTTATCCATTTTTTAAAGAAAAAAATGATATATAATTTATCATCAGTTAATAAGCTCTTATAACCTCTATAATTATTATAACAATTTGCCTATATTTTATAATTCTTCCAAAACGTTATAATTATTTATGTAGAATAAATCTATCTTGACATATCAGTTTAAGGTAATTTTATATGTTCCAGTTTAACACAAAATAGGTGAAAATAGATTTATGCAAAATAAATATTTTCGAAGAAAATATAATATAATATAATTTGTCAAATTTAATATGGTGGCAATGATTGAATAAACTTCTTGCAATAAGAAAGAGAAGCACAACATATTTGATGGTAATTGTTTTGTTCACGTTCGACATCCAAATGCCTATTATATTCACAAAATCTAGTGATGCTTCAATTTTTGACCTTTCTAAAATCGGGAAGTTCTCTTGCTTTTGGATAGGTTGAAGTACCACTGCATATAAATCCTCCATGTCTCATAATTTAATGAGAAATTTTGTTACTAAACACATCTTTTGACATTTATGCCATCATCTGTCTTCATGGGCTATGACTCAAGTTTCTCTCGACATTATTGATAAGGTATTCTTAGTAACATATAAAACACATGTGGGATTATATGACACTATATTTCATTTGTATATATTTCAATAAAAAAATGCAACCTTATGCTATTTTGTCACATTGATTTGTTTTCCCTTGTGTAAATAAGACACTTGAGTAATAACTTTTAATCCAACTTTTGAATCATCTTAGTGGACATTAAGTTGGAAACAATGTCTCAATCAATTATCCATTTATAAGACTTATTTCATAATTTATATTTATTGTGGAATACGCTTTTCTTTGACTATAATTCATTCCGTTTCTTATTTATCTGAGTAGCACATTGCACATCATCAAATTTTCTCTAACCCATCAAGTTACACTTTACAACTACACTTTCTTCACTTCTAGAATGCATAATTTTAACATGCTTCTCTACTAAACTTTACTCATTTACTTTATTTAAATATGAAATTGTTGCTATATACACTCTAACATAATTGTTAGTGTTAGAAAAATTTAGAACAAAATTGTATTCATACATGTACATGTCATCATATGTTCTAGAGGTGTGTAGTTTGTTGTGTTGTAGTTCTAGTTTTGGTTATTAATCTTCAGTTTGTTATTGAACATTTCTAGTTAATTATCATCTATTAGCATAATTATAGGAAAGTTGTTGAGTTTTTTATATCCATGCATATGTAATATATTTATGAATAAGAATGATTAATGTGTGGATTGATTATTTTGTTTGTTGTTCGATATTCTATTTTGGTATCAAAACTACCACAAATTTGTGTCTCCTATGCAATGTAGTTGTTAGGATAATATCCACAACATAAACCATTAAGTGGTGAGAGGAGTTGTTTCTATTTGGTAAAGAGATTTATAACTGTTGTTACTAGCGTGAGAAATCAAATGTCTACCTTAGAAAAATAAAAAGAAGGGATTTGTGTTATACTACAGAAAGAGAGAATTGTTCATTGGTATATGATATTAAATTTATTGATGTGAAAGAGGATCCACTGCTAAATGTCAAGTGAAAAAAGTGGAGTTGTACTTGTGATATTGCTATCAGGATTTAACTGTGTAGTTTTTTGAGTCAAAATCATTGACCCATGATTCATGAGTAGTGATTCACATGAACCCATCTCTCATGAGAATGAATGGAACACTTAGCACTCATTGGATCTAGGTGATGCTCACAGAGGTGAAGCATCGGGACTTCCCAAGAGGTCACCCATCCCAGTACTACTCCAGCTCAAGCGCGCTTAACTATGGAGTTTCCTCCATGGTTAAACCCACTCTACTTGCATCCTCATTTGCAAAACCTTCACCAAGTGTTGTGCCTTATCAACAATTTATTAGAAATCCCCTTAAGCTCATCAATTGATAAGTAGGAGATATTTTTCCACAACAAGTCAAATTGTGATATTGCTATCAGGATTTAACTGTGTAGTTTTTTGAGTCAAACTCATTGACCCATGATTCATGAGTAGTGATTCACACGAACCCATCTCTCATGAGAATGAATGGAACACTTAGCACTCATTGGATCTAGGTGATGCTCACAGAGGTGAAGCACTAGGACTTCCCAGGAGGTCACCCATCCCAGTACTACTCCAAATCAAGCGCGCTTAACTAAAAAGTTATACTTGTTGTCATCTATATTAATGATAAAAAATAAGAAGATTTCATTGTCAAGAGGAATAAACATTCACCTAATATTTTTTCAAATCCTATTCTGCCAAGTCAAAGCCAATTGATATGGCTACATTCATTGTGGAATAACCACTAGATATTACTATGATGATAACTTCATTGAAGATGAGAAACTTGTCCTATATTGAAGAGGCCAACACCTTGAAGATAGGGAGGGATATAATAGATGATATTCAAGTGACCATAGTCTAATGTGCTTGTGGATTAGATAAAATATACCTCATTGGGGTTATGCGACATACATGAAAAGATTGGTCTCTAATAACTTAAATGGGGATCTTAAGTCTAGAAGTTCAACATCATAGCTTTATGCTTTAATGATAAGAAAATTCATGCATAAATAGCGCACAATTATTAAATTGGGAACTTGGATTATAGCTATCTGACTATGTATGGAGTACCTTAATGAAATCTTACTCGAATGAGAATTATTTTCAAAAGAAACATTTGTATAATGTATTTCACATTGTTTTGTTTTATGTTGTCTGCAAGTTTAATGTTGCAGCACGCTAAGTGGGGGTGTTAGACTATTTATTTTGATATAACTGTTAAGTGTTAGAATAAGTCAGAAAAAATAAATCCATGATATGTATGTTTCTTTATATGTTGTAGAGACATCCAATTTTTTGTCTATTAGTTTCAATTTTTGTTGTTAATATCTAATTTGTTGTTGAATAGCTCTTAGTTAGAACTATCATATATGATAACATAATAATAAGATTTTTTTTGAGTTCATTGTATCGACAAATATGTGTTTTTTACATGAATAAGAATGATTAGTGAGTGAGCTAGAATTTTTTTTTGTTTTTCTAAATTCTATTCAAAATGTCCAACGACTTATTTGTCCACATCTTGAGAAATTTCATCTAAATATACCTTATAAGGTATATCCTATTTCACTAAGGATTAAATTCCACTCACCCTTTAAACTTTGCATGAAACTAATTTTTCATTCTTATTTTCCTCTTATGAGAATGTTTCTCTCCATGAACTTTATTTTCTCTTTCTTTCCTTGCCTCATTCTTTCTTAATATGAAAAAAATCTCTACTTTGAGCATTTAAGCTAGGATGCTTCCTTGATTAAGTCCTCTTACAACACACATACACACACACAAATAATTAAGATGTACAATTGACTAATATTCTTAGAGAACTTCTCAACATCATCTTCCATATGATGCACCTAAATGTATAGAGAGAAGTTCAATATTTCTTACATATTACTTCACAAATATCTCTTAGTGTAAATTCTAAAGTTCCTTAAACAAGTCTAAAATATAGTTTGATGATATAAATATTCTTTTGATTGTAGTAACCATTTTATTACAACTTGAGATCTACGCTATAATGGAAACTCCTCTTCTCTATGCAATCTCTATGACCCTATTGTACACTCATAATATAATTAATTTCTTCCAAGCATAGTCCTCTAGAGCTACATAATTATTTCCTACTACTTTTTCTATTCCTATGGGCCATGATAACTCCTTTGGTCCACTATAAATGCAACGCACACACATACAAAAAATAATGTACTTTTTTATTAAGATCACATAATTTCATTGACTAGACGCATCACTTTCTATAACATGTCAAATTCAATGTAAATGACATGCAGGTCAAATGAAAAACTAGATTATATTTGTTTTGAGTTACAAAATAAAAGTATAAAATAAGGAAGAATAAAAGATTTAATTTAGAAATGTAATTTTTATTCAAATAATAAATAATTTATATGCCCTATGAAACACTCAAGAATAAATGGAACACAAAAAATATATTAGATAACCAGCTAATATTTTTTTATAATACTGGGAAAGATCTTGCATGTTGAAATATACCCTCTTGTTAATCTAAGCTATGATTGTAGTTACCATTTTTAATGTTGATTTCAACTCACACTTAAACCATTGTTATCCCAGATTTCACCTACCTCTATATAAGGAAACTATCTTGTTTTATATTAATGTAGTTATTTAATCTTCCCCACATGTGCAAATTATAAATATTTGTACATGTACACTTTTAAATATTTGATGGGTTTGACAATAGTTAAATTTATCTACCTATTTAATAATAGTTTAATTATCCTCATCAAGACACATATGAGAATGATAAGTTTGACTATGTCCAAAAAAAATTTGTTTGTTGAACACTTGTAGATGGTTGGGGGTGTGAATCAACATATATTAAAATTAACCATTCATTAACTATTTATTTCAATTAACACATGTGAAAAAGTAGATAATTAAAATAGAAAGAGAAACACACAAGGATACACATATTTTTACATGGAAAGCCCAATGTGAGAAAAACCATGACGAGAATCATCTCACTCTATGAAAATTGAATAAACTATTTTAGAATCTTAGAAAAGGAAATTGTTGCTCTTGATTTGGAGTTGTAGGTTAAGGAACACAACATTAGGGAGAGATACAATGAACTTGAAAAACACTAAAGATTACTTCTTCAGGGAAAGATACAACATAAATGATATGATGAATTAATATTATTGGACTGAAGAGAAGCACATTCTTTGAAATGTTGATTATTGTTCACTATTATAAACATCTAAAAATAACTTCATTATTTTTTGTTTGCAAATTTACACCTATGCACTTACACAAAATATCATACACAATCAAATTTACAACCCATACAGTTCTCCAAAAGATCTCATCCCTTATAATATAATCCTCAACACACAATAACATCAATTAGATCAGTCTAATTAGATGTAACATGTAAAACATAAATAGTTGGCACCAAATTCATTATCAAATATAATTCATAAGGAAAAGAAGACACACAATGAATCATCACACCATGTAAATACACCTTCCTATTAATCTCAAATCAATGTCTTTAACTTGATACACTGCAACTACATCGACTAGATTTAACTCAAGTCATATCCATAAGATAAAAAAAATAATGCAAGCCAAAAATATATGCAAAAAACATAATGCAAGTATCTATAACACCTGAAGATGTACAACATAGAATCACCTAACACCATTAAAAGTATATAAGAGAATTGCAATGCTAGAACTTTGGAAGGAGAAGAAATGCAAAGCATTTCTATAAATAGGTACATTTTTTAATCTCTTAAATACTTCTTTAATGCTCCATAATAGAGTTGAAATATCTAGATATATCATCTATAATCATCTCAATTAATATCCATAAACCAATTTCAACACATATACATGTTGGGATATTGTGCAAATATGTTTTTCAGAGATTGCTATCACATATTTGAGAGATGTGTTGTCATTGATGTCAATAGATTTCATTGTTGTGACAATGTTGTAGATATTACAATGGTGAGAAAGATTGATTGTGCCCTTGTTCTCCTTGTTGTTCAATGCAGTGGTGGTTCATGACATGGTTTAATAGCTTCCTATGTCTTCTATATGTCTAGTGGTTTTATCAGGAATTAACAGGTCGATCTATAGGTGCAATGACAACCGCTAGTTGTAACAAGTTGTATCTGAGCTTGGTCACATGTTTGAACCCCATGCTTGTGTTGGGGGTGATTGTTATAATGGTGAGAAATACTGATTGCACTCTTGATATCCTTAGTTTTTCAGATCAAAAATCATTCATGACATGGTTTAACAACCTCCTGTGTCTTTTATATGTCTAGTGGTTGTATTGAGCATTAATAGGTCGATCTTTTGGTGCAACAACAATCACTAGTTGTAACAACAAAGATCTTGTAGGAAATTTAGTGTTTTGATTTGATCAATGAGGATAATATGTTGCAAATATGTTTTTTGCAAAGTTATAGATATGTTGAGGAATGTCTATAGTTGACTTATGTCAAGTTACAATGGTTCAAAGTGAGAATTGTGTCAGTTATGGAAGATTTATTAGGGACTGGTCTTTTTATGTTCTAGATGTGTTCTGGTAGTGACAGTGTTTGGATCAGTGTGAGATGAAAATGTTAATATTATTTAGAACAATAGAGGGGGGGGGGCATGAATCAGTTGTTCTCAAGTCTAGATGTACCAATTGAACTTTTAAACAATTCAACACTATCAGATCTAATCACCAACACAACTCGGTCTCTAAAAATATGTATACTAGAAACATATAACATGCAGTCCACTATCCAACAGTAATTAACTTGCAGAATATAGAAACATTCACAACAATCATTCACACAAGTATAACACCAGATTTATAGTGGAATCCCAACATGGGAAAAACCACTTTGTAACATGTTACTGATATTTTCACTCTTTTGAAGTGAGCTCTATGAAAAGCCAACCTTGTTAAAGGTTACAAACACACTGCTAGGTGTGACCCTATTAAAGGATTTAAAAACACTTTGTCAAAAGTGACTTGGTTAAAGGATTTAAGTACATTCCATTATAATGCCACCTTGATTAAAGGATTTAAAAATGATTGTTAGGTCAACCTTGATTAAAGGATTTATACTGATACAATGTTAGAAAGTAGCAATAATATATGATATGTAAACTATACAACTCACTTTGCAAATATTAGATCCAACTCACACATGTATGCTGATTTAATGACTGATTACTATTTCCATCTCCATCTTTGATCTTCTTGGAATTCACTTCAAGCAATCATAACTCTGATCAACTCTTTCACCTTTAGCCTCCTGCTTAGAATTATCAGTCAATAACATCAACAACTCCAACATCCTCTGTAACCTCACAATTAGGTTTTCCTTTATACCTCTCCAATAGATAGATCTATCTTTTGCCTCTTAATCTCCTTCGTAGATCTTAGGTTAGATTAGATTCATCAAATCCTTCCATCATTTAAGTTCTTCATCCATCTTTCTAGAAACATCTTCAATCTTCTCATTGAATCCATAAAATGATTTACTATGCATTAAATTATCCATACAATTAATTAATAAAGTCAACACGATTTACATAACCCAAGAATTCAATTGTGTCGGCTGGAAATTTGAATTCTTCCTCCAAATGTAAATTACTGACGCTCGGTCAATACTGTGTTCATCTCCTCAGTCATCACTGTGTAACTCGATCATCTCTTCAAACTGTCTTCCTTAGCTAACACTATTTTTCTCAGTAATTTCCTGTCACTCGACGCTTGACATAAACTGATGTTTGGTCAACACTAAAGTTACTCAGCATATACTGGCACTCGATCGACACTAACATCACTCAGCTTAAACTTGATTTCTTCACTTTTTCTCAGTTAAGCCTACTTCTTCAATGTTTCTTCTTACTTAGATAAACAATACATTATGTTGTCATAGTGCCAAATAATCAAGTACTCATTGAAGTATCAAATAACTCAACCTTTCCCTAGGTGTTATTGTTATCTCCCTTGCCCTAATCCTTTTCACCAATCAATAGATATAGTACTTTCATAGATAACAACTGTCTTACCAATTAAGGTTTGACATCAATGATAATACAACAATTGCTTCAATTGCAGTTTCCAACAATCTCCCTCTTTGGCATTGATGACAACATCACATGAAAAACACATGATTTACCAACCAATCTAAAATTTTGTCATGCATCATAAATATTTAAAATATCCTTAGCTTCATTCTGATTCTCAATAACTTATCCTTGTTTGACCGTTCACATAGTTACTCCCTCTAAATCTTTTTTGTCTCTCTCGCTCTGATTCTCTGAATCTGTGTTTCCATTTATGATCATACTTAATCTATGTTTTCATCTCTGAAACCCTCCCTCTTTGACAATAATGCCAAAGCAATATTACATCTTTCATATGTAAATGTCATCTTGTCAGTTTAGTAATAGTATTACTCCCTCTGTCATCTTGCTTATGACTAATTATCAACTTTGATGTTCTTGTTTTTCTTTTCAAAAATCTAAGCAACTCCTTAAGTGTGACCTTTCATGCATCAATTTGTCAGATACTCTGTGCAACTCATTTGATGCAGTGCTCCTAGCTTGACTAGGCAACATCAGTTACGGGAAGCACCCCTAATTTACCTCTCAGATATTCATGAGCATCCTTAGGTAAAGATTTTATGAATATGTCTACTAATTGTTCCTTTATGCTCACATATTCCATTCTTACTTCTTTTCCTTGTACCAATTCCCTCAAGTAATGATACTTGATAGCAATATGTTTGATCTTTGTGTGCATCACTAGATTATTTGATATGTTAATAGCACTTGTGTTATGACAATATATAACAATTGGTTCAGTGATCTCCTCTTTCATTCCTTTCAACAATTGCTTGATCCATACCAGATTTGAACAGTTCACACCAGCTGCCACATACAAAGCTTTTGCTGTAGATTGGGAAATGCAGTTTTGTTTCTTGCTTGTCCAGGAGACTAGGCTTTGTCCAAGAAAGAAAGCTCCACCACTTGTACTTTTCATGTCATCAACATTTCCTGCCCAATCAACATCAGTGTAGACTCTCAGTTCAAATTTCTCATTCCTCTTGTAGTATAATCCATACTCTTCTATCCCTTTTAGATATCTCAGTATTCTCTTCACAACCATCATGTGATTTTCCTTAGGATTGGCGGAGAATCTTTCCAAATCCCAACTGCTAGGGATATATCCGGTCTAATGTGGACAACATATTGTAGCTTACCAATCATGGATCTATATAGGGTTTGATTCACTTCAGCGGTATCATCAGTCTTAGATAGTTTCTATCCAGTAGCCATAGGAGTACTCAATGGCCTTGAATCCTCCATTCCAAAAGTTTTTTGTATCTCTTTGATATATTTAGATTGTGAAATAAAGATACCTTTCTCATCAGATTTTTGAAATGCATCAGATTTTTCTTTCAAAAATATTACAGTCATCATTATAGTGTAATCATCAAAAAATAAAATAAAATACTTAGCACTACAATATATTTGTACACCCATAGGTCCAAAAAGGTCAGTATGAACCAAATCCAAAATATTCTCAGAAGTAAATGTCTTGCTCTTGAAACTAGACTTTGTCATTTTTCCCAACTGACATTATTTACACACCACATTATCGGGTTTCTTCAATCTCGACGAACCTCTAACTTTCTTCTTTTTGCTAATACTCACTAGATTCTCAAAGTTAACATGACATAGCCTCTTATGCCATAGCCATACATCATCAGATTGTGCAAACAAACATGTCTCTTTAGATAGATCTAGATAGAACAAGTTACCTCTAGTTTGTTCTCCACCAATCAGTTCACCAGTAGCATCAAATATTTTATCCTTCCTGTGATGAAATGCCACTCGGTAACCAGTGCTATTAAGCTGTGCAACACTTAGAAAATTATAGTTAAGACCTTAAACCCAATAATCATTTTCAAAAGTGATCTTATTAGTTAGCTTAATTGATCCTTTACCTCTCACATGATATGGTGCATCATTACCAAACTTAACACTTCTACCTTTGTAATGATCTAGGGTTTCAAACTTACTTTTATCACCAATCATGTGATGTGAGCAACCACTATCAATAATCCATTTATCACCTTTACTCACATAAGAGATAAGTGAAGTTTTCTCATCTTCATGTAAATCATCTTTCATAGCAACATAAACTAATTCAATGTCAAAATCATCACCTTCACTATCAGTTTCCTCTTTGGCAATATAGCAAGATTTCTTACCTTTATCCTTGTAGTCTCTATACCATCGATGATCTTTGTGACCTATCTTATCCTTGTACTTTCTTTCTCTTTCCTCATCCTTGTCATTCCTATTAGGACATCTTGCAGCAATATGGACAACTTTATTACATAAAAAATAGATTATAGGAAGTTTACCTTTATGTTTTCCTTTTCCTCTTTTCAATCTTCTAGCCATGATTACCTCAAGATAATCTAGTTCCTCATCACAAGTGTCACTATCACCTCCACTATCACTTTCACTTTTCACACATTTTCCTTTTTCTCTCTTAGACTTATGCAAAACCATTTGTGACTTGAATGCAGATTCAATATTAGGAACAATGTAGTTATCATAGTTAGAAAGCTCAAAAGCAGTAAGCTTACCAACAAGACTTTCCAGAGTTAGAACATTACTAGGGTTACATCTTGATTCTTGAATTGCAAAATTTTTGATAGCATAGATAGGAAGCAAAGTCATCAATACTTTACTAATACTAGTCTCTTCCTCAATTATTCAATTAGCTCCTCTAATAGAATTCACTACCTCCTTAATTCTACCACAATATTGAGCAATATTCTCACCTTCTTGCATTTTCATTTCATCAAACTTACCTCTCAAGATTTTAGCTTTTTTCCTTAGAATATTAACATCTCCACCATAGATGGTTGCAAGAGTATCCCACATTTTCTTTGCAGTAGTGCAATCCTTGATATCTTCAAATTCAGGGTAGCTTAAGGTAGATGCAATCTCCAACATTGCATGATTGTGCTCCTATTTTTCTTTCATCTCCTTGGCAGTCAAAGGTGCATCAGGTATGACATAGTCATGTTCAACATAGTATTTCACCAAATCACCAATACTAGCTAGATGCAGTTTCATCAAAATTTTCCATGTAGGGAAGTTCTCCTTGTTCAACTTCGATACCTCCTTTTTATACATCTTGATCATTAGCTTCAATTACCTTTAAATTTTTTCTCTATAAGCACCAATAGATCTGATACCAATTGTTAATATTATTTAGAACAATAGAGAGGGGGGGTGAATTAGTTATTCTCAGCTCCAGATGTACCAATTGAACTTTCAAACACTTCAACAATCTTAGATCTAATCACCAACACAACTCAGTCTCTAAAAATGTGTATACCAGAAACATATAACATGCAGTCCACTATCCAATAGTAATTAACTTGCAGAATATAAAAACATTCACAACAATCATTCACACAAGTATAACACTAGATTTATAGTGGAAACCCAACATGGGAAAAACCACTTTGTAACATGTTACTGGTATTTTCACTCTTCTGAAGTGAGCTATGTGAAAATCCAACCTTGTTAAAGGTTACAAACACACTGCTAGGTGTGACCCTGTTAAAGGATTTAAAAACACTTTGTCAGAAGTGACTTGGTTAAAGGATTTAAGTACATTCCATTAGAATGCCACCTTGATTAAAGGATTTAACAATGACTGTTAGGTCAACCTTGATTAAAGGATTTAGATTGATACAATGGTTAGAAAGTAGCAGTAATATCTAATCTGTAAAACATACAACTCACTTTGCAAATATCAGATCTAATTTGCACATGTATGCTGATTTACTGATTGAGTACCATTTCCATCTCCATCTTTGGTCTGCTCAAAAATTGCTTCAAGCAATCATAACTCCGATCAACTCCTTCATCTTTAGCCTTCTGCTTAGACTTATCAGTCAATAACATCAACAACTCCAGTATCCTTTGCAACCTCACAATTAGGTTTTCCTTTATACCTCTCCAATAGATAGATCTGTCTTTTGCCTCTTAATCTTCTTCGTAGATCTTAGGTTAGGTTAGATTCATTGAATCCTTCCATCATTTAAGTTCTTCATCCATCCTTCTAGAAACATCTTCAATATTCTCATTGAATACATAAAATGATTTATCGTGCATTACATTCTCCATACAATTAATTAATAAAGTCAACATGATTTACATAACCCAAGAATTCAACTGTGTCGGCTAGAAATATGAATTCTTCCTCCAAATGTAAATTACTTATGCTCAGTCAATACTGTGTTCATCTCCTCAGTCATCACTACATAACTCAGTCATCTCTTCAAACTGTCTTCCTCGGCTAACACTATTTTTCTTGGTAATTTCCTATCGCTCAACATAAACTAATGTTTGGTCAACACTAAAGTTACTCAGCATATACTAGCGCTCGGTCGACAACTAACATCACTAAGCTTAAACTAGATTTCTTCACTTTTTCTCGGTTAAGCCTACTTCTTCAGTATTTCTTCTTACTTAGATAAACAATACATTATCTTGTCATAGTGCCAAATAATCAAGTACACATTGAAGTATCAAATAAATCAACCTTTTCCCTAGGTGCTATTGTTATCTCCCTTGCCCTAATCCTTTTCACCAATCAATAGATATAGTACTTTCATAGATAACAACTATCTTACCAATTAAGGTTTGACATCAATGAAAATACAACAATTGCTTCAATTATAGTTTCCAATAGAAAAGGATTTGGTAAGTTTAGGAACTGGCATTGTGTCCTTGACATGATTTCTTCATTGATTTGAGGATTGCAAGCTATGTTTCTAGAATGATAGTTTACTGATTGTTGTTCCTAATGAACAATGTAGATATGGTAATGAATTCTAAGTTAGAGGTGTTGTTGATGTTTCTAAGGTACTTAATGTTTCTTATTGACACCTTATGATCATTTTCTAATCATGTTTGTGATAATTTTCCTATGGCAAAGAATAAAATGTCAAGATCTAGAAGCTTAATGATAGAAAAACAAGAGAGACAAAATGATATGATCCTCAAATGAATGGATTCAATGATGATCACTAATCAAATGACAATGGATGAAATCAATCCATAAATCAATCCAAGTAAAATGTAGATATACCTAAATATATAGGCAATGAAATAAGACTACATGATAAGGAGATGATAAGCTATCAACCACACTAGGTAGAATCACATGTCCACCAAAGGTGGATTATCGTCTATTGTACATCAAAGTATGTGCAAAAATGAGAGGATGATAATTTGATAAGAGCACTAAAGGTGCATCTCACACCTAAAGTGGAAATTTTCCTACACCATGTGCTAAAATGAAATGCAAACTCCTAGGTGTCTCAATGACAACCAATATGAAAATGCATTATCCTAAGTAAATTGAAGTAAAGTGTAATTAATGAATACATAATTACAATAACATTTTATTTCATTTTCCAATCATTTTTTGCATTATAATCCACATTAGGACCAATTGGTTCTTTAATTGTGCCATTTACATAAAGCTTTAAACATTTTCCCATTATTTTACTCCATACTTTATCTTCCATGTAGCATAGTTATTTGAAGTTAACAATGGACATCTAGGTGAACCCATGATGCAAAAATGAATAAGCACAAGAGAGAAAGAGACAAAAGCACATAGGACACCCCCAAATTCACTCAATCAAAGAACCCCCCCCCCCCACCCAAAAAAATAAAAATAAAAAAATGATACTTTTGACACTTTATATTTAGTGCGTGTACAATTGCTACTTGCCAAAATAGACCAAAGTAGACTTCTGATTTTGATGTTTACAACCAACTCAATGAGGCCAAAAGAGACTCAAATCAATATAGCTCAGAATCAAATCAAGATGCAAGCATTACAATGATCATATAAGGCCAAAAAGGACCTAGATCTAAAAGTGATATTTTTTCCCAAATAAGGCTACAATCTGATAGAAAATCTAGAAAGTACTTGAAAAATTATACACTTTAAAAAAAATGGCACTTGAAAATGTGTATGTATGAACCTAAACGGGGCCTCTAAAGTTGCAAAAACATGGATCAGATAGGTACAATCACCAAAAAATACAATTTCTACAAAATTCGTGAACCAAAACTAGAAAATAACACCACCACTAAAAATTTTAGGAAATTCTAGCCAAAATAAAAAACAATTGCACTCAATTTGGAGCCCGGATGACCAAGTTATGGCCTCTCAAAGTTGGAATGCAAAATCAAAACTGTAAATGGTGAGGGATGCTAAATTTTCAAATCTTATGAAATCAACAAAAATATTGTCATAAATTTGATGGTCAAACAATTGTCACAACAATACAAAATCACCAAAAATGATGGTCAAACAACTGTCAAAATTAATGCCCAAATAAGATGACACAGGTAGTATGTTAAATTTGACATCTTAAGGTCATTAATGCAAAACAAAAAATGCCTAGATGTGACTTCTAGATGATCATCAAATTTACACTAGTGAAATGTGACGTGTTAGAAAAACAAACCTCCAAGTTGATGTGGGAATGCTGACTCAGTGTATGAATGGTGACATGTCAAACCATACAAGTTGACATGGTGTGTGTTGATGTGGTAGAGGGTGTGAGGTGGCATATGTGCCACATGGCATACTATGAACTATTTTGTTGCTAACATGGCAGGGCTAACACTAACATAAACCAATTCGTAGCTCAATTGGGGTCTGCGAGCTCAACTCAGATGAGCTCATCTGGGGTTCACAAGCTTGGCTCAAATGAGCTACAAAGTGGGGAGGAAGGAGTAGGAATTATCCCACATGCATGGTGGGAAGGTTCTATTAGGAATAACAGTCCACCAACACAACTGAGAGGGGGGGGGGGGGTGAATCAGTTGTGAGATAGATTATTGAACTTCAAACTTTAAATAGTAGCTACACCAAATCAAATGATAACACATTAAATGCCAACATAATAACACAATATTTTTTTATCGAGGAAACCCTGTTAAAGGTAAAACCCCGATGGGAATTAGCACCAAAAAATGATGTACTAAGAGTATAGTATCCCTAGTAAAAGATCTATCCCTATCAGGAGCTTATTAAAACATTACAATACACAATCCCTATTAAAAAATAGACCCTGTTAGGAATCAAAGAAATGTAGGCTCACTGCTCAAAGAAGGTTATGTCTACCTCCAGAGCTCACTTTTCACAACAAAAGTGTATATAAAGGAAATAGACAATCCTTGTGAATTGTCTGATAGCAACTATCTTTGCTTGATCAGTTCTAATGAAGTATAAACTATCCTCTACTCTACATATAGTAGATACAAGCTCACAGCTTCCACAATCCTCTTTTACATTTCTTACACACTACCTATCTTTTTAAAAGAAAAGATCTTACATATATACCCTATTAAAATAAATGATTAGGTCGGCCAATTAGGCTTTCCTAATGTACAAATAATTACATAAACCCTTGCTAAGATATACATGAGATCTATAACAAGTATACAATAATTACATTTCAAAAATTGAGGTCCAACATCTGTAATCCATGCTCGCTATCCATAATACACGCTACAACTTTGAAGTCATCCCCAAATAGGCCTCCTCTAGAACACACACCATAGATGATGTCATCATGATTCCCATAACTTTCTAAGATCAAAGAACATTCCTCAATACATTATCTGACATCCCTTAAGCTCACATACACTGAATCCACATCGCTTGTAAGATACACTCAAAACACAAAGACTAACTCTATCAAATTCCACTGTCACAGTCTAGAAACCAATCTTCTATTACTCAACCAATATGAAATATTACAGAATGTGATCTTAGATATAAGATCACAACATCTCCCTATACACAAACCTATGTTCACTCATTCTGAATCAATTGTACAGTATCTGTACACTGTAATAACCAGTCTATTCTCTTCATAGAAACATATATTGACATCAATGACAAAAAAAGAATGACAACAACATTAGTAACCAATTCCAATTACATCCAACAGGTTCACACAACTATTTATATATACCCAATGACTGTTACCATGTTGGTGAACAACCAAAACTTGATCCACATGCTCGGTTGCTATTTGTCGGATTGTTGTTGCCCATAGGGTTTGGGTGCACCATTTGCCAAAACTTGTGTTGCTGAGGTTTGATTTGGATGTGTTTAATTGTAATTGATTTTTTGACATGTGGTGCTTACCGGATCAGGGGTTGATATCCTGAATCCGATCTTCACATCTGACAAGATATAGGGGAGGGGACTCCACAAACAAGCCCAAAATTTTACACACTATATGGTGAAAAATTGTAATAATACCCAGAAATATGTCTAGATTTAAAAATAAAAAAATTGAAAATCCAAAAATGGAAATAAATTACCAAATTTTCAGATTGGGCTACCCAAGTCCGATTTGCAAATTTTTTTTTGCCTTAGATTTGACTTTTGCCTAATATAGGCAAATTTATTGTCAAAATTCATCGGAATGGCCACTTAGACGCAATGGTGAGGTCATATATTTCTCTAGATGCTCCCACAAGATTTTTCACCTCCTGATATGAATCATGGCCCTCCAAAAGTTGAAGCAAAGAGCTCTCCAATGGCTATGCAATGAAATATTCTATCACTTTGATACCATGTAAGAATTTTCCTAAGGCAAAAAATAAAATGCCAAGATCTAGAAGCTCAATAGATAGCACAACAAGAGAGACAAAATGATATGATCCTCAAATGTTTGGATTCAATAATGATCAATAATCAAATGATAATGGATGCAACCAATCCATTAATCAATCCAAGTACAATGTAGATATGCCTGAATATATAGGCAATGCAATAAGACTACATGATAAGGAGACGATAGCTATCAACCACACCAGGTAGAATCACATGTCCACCAAAGGTGGATCATCCTCCATTGTACATCAAAGTATGTGCAACAATGAGATGATGATAATGTGATAAGAGCACTAAATGTGGATCTCACTCCTAAAGTGGAAATTCTACTACACTAAGTGCTAAAATGAAATGCAAACTCTTAGGTGTCTCAATGAAAACTAATATACATATGCATTATCCTAAGTAAACTTAAGTAAAGTGTAATTAGTGAATACTTAATTACAATAACAATGTTGATGGATCAAGATGATTTCTGTGATCACATTGAAGGATTTTCTGGAAGCATGTTAATGTTCTTAACATTCTTGGCTAACATGGTTGTTGTAATGTGTTGTGATGGATCATGGTGCAATTTATGGAGCTATTGCATATTAGAGGATGTTGTTATGGATCATTGATATATCTTAGCCAACATTCAATTGATCACATTGTATATTGAGCTATAATGAATTAATATTTTGTAATTAGGTATTAAGCTTGACCTGACCTTGTTTATCTTTATAAGGTTGATGAAATTTATAAAAAGATGTAGTCATTTATAAGTGTGAAGGTGTGTGTGTGTGTGCATATGAGCATGATGTATTGATGCTTATGTGAATAGGTATGAGTGGAATCTATAATTGAGGCATAAATTTGTTGTACTTCATTGGAGTTGTATTGACATATTAGAAATGCTATTAGTTAGTTCATAATTAGTGGATTGTTGTCCAAGTAAATCTATAAAGAAGTGAGCCTTCCCTTTTTGTAATTGAGTAGTGAGCTCTAGAAAGTGTGCCTGAATGCATGTGCATTACCCTTGTATCACCTTTAAAAAGGTATTTTTCTTCTAAAAAATTACATCATCTAGTTGGTTTTATCTACACTGTGGTTTTTCCCCTAATAGGGTTTCCATGTCAAAAATCTTGGTGTTAATGTGTTCATGTTTTGTTATGATTATGTGCTTTCATGTTTAACATTTAGATCTTTGGTTTAAATTTTTAATTCTATAAGTTGGGTTGATTTTCTTTGGTTAGGAAACAACTGGTTCAACCCCTCCCCCCTCTTAGTTGTGTGGTGCTACTATATTTCTATCAATTGGTATCAGATCTAGTGCCTCTTTGAAAAGTCTAACAACTTGAGGTGAACTGGGATGGAAGATTTCAAAAATGAAATTCTAGGATTTGATGGAACAAATAATGGATTTTGGAAAGGTCATATGGAGACACATTTGAGATTCCTTGGGAATGGGAAATGGGAGATCACAAAGAAAAACTAAAATCCTCCCATAGATCTTGTGAATGCTATAGTGGATGAGAAGGAATTTGATGTCAACATTAGAGCCAAGGAAGCTTTGTTGAATGCTTTAATGGATTCAAAATATTCTAATGTCATGGAATTGGAGACAAAAAATAAAATCTAGGAGAAATTAATGACTCTTCATGACAGAGATGCTTAGGTGAAGATGGTGAAGTTTAAGACCCTCAGAGGAAAGTATGAAGCACTGAAGATGAGAATATTGCATCCTACATACTAGAGGTAACCAAACTTGTTTTCAACATGAGATGTGCTAATGGAACAATTGAAGAAGATAAAATTATGGCTAAGGTTTTTAGATCATTACCTCCTACTTACAAACACAAGGTTGAAACTATAGAAGAGATAAAAATAGGAACTAAGGTAACAAAATAAATTTTACCATGTAATCTATCTTCCTTTGAGTCAAGTTAATTTGGTGATTCTCTTCCTAAAGTTGAGATTGCATTCAAAGCTCTACTGTATCTAAGAACAAGAATATATATGACCCTAGAAAGAGTTCATCAAAGTATGATAAGGAGATAGAAGAGTTTGAAGAGGAAGAAAGGAAGCTTGAAGAACTTGAATCCATAATTTCTAGGAGAATACCTAAAGGAGCTCATATGTATGAAGGAAAATTACCTTTGAAGTGTTTTTCTTGCAATAAAATTGGTCATTTTGCATAAAGATATACTGAGAGAGTTTCTAAAGAAAAACCTAGAAAGTATCAACCTAAATATTTGATGAAATATTATTTTTCTACTGATGATGATGTGACTAATGAAGAATCTAAAAATGATGGTGATAATGATGAAGAATTTGGATTCATTTCTATCCCTATGACTGAGGAGAGAGATTTGATTACACATGTTGAGGAGAATAGTGAATGAGTTATTGATAGTGTTTGTTCACATCATATGATTGGACATAAAAGAAAATTTGTGGAATTACAAAGGTGTGATGGTGGTGTAGTTAGATTCGGTGATGATACTCCTTATTTTATCCATGGTAGAGGATCCATTAATCTTGATGGTAAGAATAATACTAATGATATTTTTTAGGTTTAAGGACTAAAGCATAATATTTTGAGTGTTGGACAACTAGTCGATAAGGGATATGATCTACAATTCAAGGATGAAAAATGAAAAAAGTTTCAAATTACACAAGATGAGATTATCTTTAATTTGAGTAGTGTTGAAAAGAGGTGTTTGATAGCTCAAATTGATGACAGTTGGTTATGGCATAACAGGTTGTGTCATGTTAACTTTGATAAGATTGTGAAGATAATTGATACTAATACAGTAATGAATGTATGATACATAAGTTCTCTAAAACTAGATCTACTTTCAAGAGAAAAACTTTTACTTCAAAATGATTATTATATCTTGTGCATACTGATTTATGTGAACCATGTAGAACTAGAAGTTATCATAGAGATAGATATTTCATATTATTTGTTGATGACTATTCAAGGATGGTGTGGGTTACATTTTTGAGAGAGAAATATGAAGCCTTTAAAAGTTTAAGATCTTTGAAGCTATGGTTGATACTAAAACATGTTTAAAGATTAAATGTATGAGATCATATACAGGTAGTGAATTCACATTAGGTGAGATCTATGCATTTTATGAAGAACATGGTATAAAAAGACAAACATCTACTATGAGGAATCCAAATCAGAATGGTATTGCAGAAAGAAGGAACATATCAATCCTAGATATTGCTAGGACCATGATGATTGAATGCAATATTTTGCATATCTATTGGAGAGAAGAAGTTTCAATAGAAGTCTATACATTGAACCAAGTGCAAGTCAATAGGTGGAATTGATAATAATCCTTATGAACTTTGGTATAGTAACACTCCTACTGTGAAGTATTTTAGAATCTTTAGAAGTAAATTTTATATTAAGAGATATGAAGACTTAGGGAAGTTTGATCCTAGAAGTGATGAAGGTATATTTATTGGTTATTCTACCAAAAGTAAGGCATATAAGTGCTACAATAAGAGGTTAATGAAGATAGTTGAGAGTGGTAATGTAAGAGTTGATGAATATAATTAGAAACAATCTAGATATCGTGCTTATGATTTAGATGATTAAGATGTCATTGGAAATTGGGGAACACAAACTCAATCACATAATCCACTTTAGATTTCTCCTAGATTTTATGATGATCAATATGAGCCAGTTAATGTTGAGGAAGACACTCAAGAATCAAGTATTCATGCAAATATTAAGACTCTGGGGTATGTAATGCTAAATCATTTTGAAAATCATATCATAGGTGATATAGATAAAGGTGTTCAAACTAGAAGAAGGTTATAAGAGGTTAGAAATGAAATTAGTCTGGTTTATAAAGTTGAACCTAATGATGCACATGAGGAATGCAAAGATGAAAGTTGGGTAAAAGCTATGGAATAAGAACCATATCAGATTTATAAGAATAATAGATGTATCTTAGTTCCCATACCTAAGGATAAGAATGTGATTGGTACTAAATAGGTTTATAGAAATAAATTGAATGAGGATGGTAAATTTGTGAGGAATAAAGCTAGACTTGTTTGCAAGGGTTTTTCACAAATGGAAGGTATTGATTATGATGAAACTTTTTCTGCTATTGCCAGAATTAAGGCAGCCAGATTATTTTTTTGCTTATGCTACTTACAAGAACTTCAAAGTGTATCAGATGGATCAAATCTTCATTTTTGAATCATGATTTGAAAGAAGAAGTGTATGTAGATAAACCAAATGGTTTCTCTTGACAGATGTAGACAATATGGTGTGAAATTTGAAGATATCTTTGTATGAATTGAAATAGGCCCCTAGAGCATGGTATGAAAGGTTAGAAAAATATATTTTGAAACTTGGATTCAATAAAGGTACTGGAGATTGTAATTTGTATTTCAAAGTTAATCAAGATAACATTTTGATTGCTAAGTTATTTGTTGATGATATAATTTTGGAGTAAATGAAGAGTTGAGTCAAGAGTTTTCTAAAGAAATACAAAGTGAATTTGAGATGTCTATTATAGGTGAGATGTCTAAGTATGTGAAGGAATTGTTGAAGAACCTTGGTATGGAAGAATTTAGAATAGTTAGAAATCCTATGGTGATTGGCTGAAAGTTGGCAAAAGATGATGATACTCCTAAAGAAAATTAGACAAGATATATGCCCATGATTAGTGGCTTACTATAATTAACACAAATAAGACTTGACATTATGAGTGTAGTATGTATGGAAGATAGATTTCAAGTAGAACCAAAGGAATCTGATGTGGTTGTAGTGAAGAGGATATTTAGATATTTGGAAGGGATAGTTGATCATGGCTTATGGTATCCTAAGGATGATGACTTTAAATTATGTGCTTTTTATGATGCTAATAAGTTAATAAATATGGATGATAGGAAAACTGTTTGAATAACTAAGAGGGGGGTGAATTAGTTATCCAGTGTCCCAAAACAAAATGTATAATCCAAAACAAATTATTCAACTTCTGCTACTCGGTAAACATAAAATACTTTCATTGTCTGTGCTTTTACCGATTATCAGTCTAAAACTTATAGTAGTTACAAATCAAATCTAACATGTAATATGCAAAGTATGATAACAAACAAATATCACAATCAACACATAACACAAGAGATTTAACATGGAAACCTTGTGAAGGGAAAAACCACCTGGGACCAACAACCCAAAAATGTTCACTCTTCTGAAGTGAGGTCGATGAAGACCCAACCTTGTTAAAGGTTACAAACACACTGTTAGGTGTGACCTTGTTAGAGGATTTTAAACCAGTAGTTATCATCCAACCAACAGTCACTCTAGGGTTGACAGGATAACGATGTCTACTCTATGAATGAAACATAAAAATACTTTCTTAGTCCACTCGGTTAAGAGATTTGACTATATACAATGGTTAAATATGTAACAGTAGATGATCTACCTTGATACAACTTCAATTGCAGTTTACAGATCAATATTCAGATCATACAAATCTTTCTGATCAATATATCACTTCAGATTCAATACTATATCAACTTACTATCCATCGGTAATTACTCTCTGTAGCTCGGTAATTATTCTTCAGTTCAGTTCTCACTAACCAGTATGATCAGAATGCATGAAAACTTGTTCACATGATAATTCTGCAGTATCTTCTTCTTCCGACATAGTTTTAACAATGAAACCAATGTCTCTTATATAGATGAGTAAATCATTTTCTTTTTGTCCATCAGATTTTGCCGCTTAATCTCATTCATTGATTTTTCCGCTTTAACCTTCTTCGGCTGATGTGTTAGTAACAAATTTCAATCTGCTCCATTAAATCTTCCTTGAATTATGTTAGCCGTCGATCTTCATAACAAACCTTATCTGTTACCTAGATTTCATACACTTTCCAGCTCATCAATTTATCAGCTAAACTAATCATTTAATTCCTTTTCATTCTGATTGGTTAACAAAGAAATGTGTCGGTGAACACAAGATTGGTTAACACTACACTCGGTATACACTACACTCCATCAGTGTATATTGGAATGCTTCATTTTTTGACAACATTGCTTTGTGTCTTTCAGCTCTATTCTTCATCATAGATGAATGCAACATAATAAAGTCAATATCATCAAGTCATAGACTCATCAACAAGTTACTCAGTGTATTCCTTATCCTCATCTGACATATACATCTTCCTCATGTAGATACTTTTGTTCTTCATCTCTTTCACCTTTCTTCAGATGTTTCGGTATAGTAACTTACAAGATAAGTACTATCAAGCTAGTTGACATCAATGACAACACAATACTAATTTAATCATCTTACATATCTAATCAACAAATCCTCAGTGATCTTTAATCACAGATTCTTCATTCAGGTTCTAAATTAGTTGTAGTTCATAAAAAACTACTAGTGGTGGTGCATTCTTCTTGGGTAAGAGATTGATTTCGTGGGCATGCAAGAAACAAAATTGCATATCACAGTCTACTTCTAAGACAAAATATGTTGCTCTTCTATGAATTGTACACAAGTGGTGTGGATGAAGAAAATGTTGAAATACATTAGGGTAAGTATAGATAAGCCTATTACTATTTATTGTGATAATTCAAGTGCTATCAATATTTCTGAAAATCAAGTGTTACATTCAAAGTCAAAACATATATCTATCAAGTATCACTTTTTGAAAGACAAGGTAGCTGAAAAGGAAGTCATTACTACCGAGCAAGTCAGAGGTCACTGAGTACTTCAGTAATTTCCTAATAGTTTATACTGAGTTGTATAGAAGTGTCAGTACCGAGCACCAGTATATGAAGAACATTTAATGCCGAGTGTCAGAGACTTCATATGCTGAGCAAGCCAATTTTGATATATGTGTTTGTAATGGCATAAATAATTAGGTAAACCATTTTGGATGACATCTATACGATATTTAATGTTTGTTGAGGGAATCACGGAGTTGATTATGCTTTACATTTGTAATCATTAATCCCTATGTAAGCTATGTACCCTATCAGATTAAGGGAATGCTTAAGCGGCATAAGTAGTGAATCTAGATCATTGATTTTGATCTAGAAGTTTGATTTGTTATCTATATAAGATGAGATATGAACCCTAAAATGATATAATAGAGTATGAGAAGAGTATCAATATGTATGTGAAATGAAGGGGATCTCATATATTCTGAACATAGAATTAATTTGATATAGGTAGAGATCAGTCAGAAGTGATGGAGCTAAGCAGTGAAGGGAAGAACATAAATATAGTTGATTGAGGATATCAAACAAGTATTGGAATGAGAAGATATGTTATCAACATCATAGTGCAAACTGAAGGATCAGGTACTGATACATTTTAATAGGTGAATCAAGGTACATCTCTTAACATAGTGGTCCTAACAGGCCTATGTAAATCTATTAATCGAGTGCTTACTTTGTTGTAAGTTTAAATCCTTTTACCAAGGTAGATTGAATAAGTAAGCTCTTAATAGGGCATACCCCTCATAGGGTAGATGATACGAACATGATTGTTGATGATTCAGAGGAGGCTGGTTGATGTGTATATTGAAGTTTGGTTTTTCAGTATTTTTCTATGTTTTAGTAATTTGCAATTTTAGAGGTCTTTAGAGAATTTCTGGGCCCATCTTCTTTCTAGAAGTCATGTCTCCTAAATGTTTCCTCTAGATAATTGGATTATCTTTCCAACGATGTAAATGACATGCATTTTTGAGCTACATGTAAAAAGTTATGCCTTCTACAAGTAGGCATAAATTTCAAAATAGTTTTTTGATTTTATTAGTTTTTGAAGTTTTAGTTTTTAATTATTATTTTGTAATAAACATAATGTGGACTGTTCATTTCATTTTGAAGGGATTTTGGTGACCCTTCATATCCTTCGTACATTGTATAAACTTGAGGTTTGATCTAAAATGAAAACCAATTTTTGGCTTGCATAATTTGTGATCTAGAAATTATTCTATTTCTAATTTACAATACCACAGGTAACATCTCACACTAGGTATTGTACTCTAAATTTTAATTTAGATCAATAGATCATTAGTTTATGATCAAATTTTTTAGTCCTAACAGGCAAACTTTAATACTGTAGTAGTGAAGATTTGTGGGTGTCATCCCCACCCTAGTTTTACCTTTCAAGAGTTTCTAGGTAACCAAAATTTGTGTTATGAGTTTTATTTTCATGGATGAAGATTAGAACATTAGATCTATTTTAATGTTAAATTTTATGTTTAAGTTATGCAAATGTAATTCATGTCAAATTAAAAAAATTGGTAGATATCTGATTCACCCCCCAGTATCTCACTTCCCATATAATTAGATTTCCAACAATTGGTATCAGAGCTTGGTCTCTTAAAAGAAGTCTAATCACTTGTGAGTTAAGGTATTGGAAATGGAGATCTATAAGTTGGGAAAGATCATAGATAATTAGAAGATTGACATTCATCTTGCATTACATTAGCTTGAAGTAGCCATAGGTGAATTGAATAAATCCTTAAGTAGAAGGAAAGAATTGGCAATTCAACAGAATGAAACACAATACCAAGAAGAGGATACTAGAGGTCTATTTGACAATGGTTATTCTATTGAAAGTCACAAAGCTATAATAGATCTTCTAGAGAAAAATAACATACTGAGTGAGGGCATCAAAAATATGAAGAGAGAAGAAGAATTACAATCAGTAAGATTTTGTGAGGTAATTGAACAAAAAAAGAAACCTGAAGAAGACAAGACAATGGCTAAAGAATACAAAAGACAAATATCTATAAGACTTGATGAAAGGACACGTGACATGAAAAATATGACAAACAATCAATTGGACATGGTGAATCAATTGGTACTTGCTAATCAAGAACTGAGCAGGAAAGATATGGAAATCACAAATTTGAGATTAGAAAATAGTCAACTGAAGAATGAACTAAGATCTGAGAAGGAACTAAATGAAAGGATGAACAAACCAAATGAAGATGTGAAATACTTTGAAGAAATATTAAGGTCACCAAGAAGATCCATTGGTACTTCTGGAATTGGACATGATGAGCACCTGTCATCCATTGAAGAAGGAGAATCATCAAAAAGTGGAGAACAAAGGAATGCAAAGACAAAGATCAAGAAACCTACATGCCATCATTGTGGAAATCTAGGACACACAACAAACATCTACAGAAGCAAGAATGGTAAGTCCAATCCTAAACCAAAGTTTAATGGAAATTGTTTTAATTGCAAGAAACATGGGCATCAAACACATGAATGCAGGTCAAAGGTCAGTAATCCACCTACTTCACCTAGATTTCAAGGACATTGTTTTAACTGTCAGAAAGATGGACATAGAGCACAAGAGTGTAGATCCAAAGCTAAGTGGACATCTAATAAATATAAAAAAGAGCCTAGGAAGGGTAACACATTCAATTGGGACTACAATACATGGTATAGTTGTCATTATTGTGGAGAATATGGTGATATTGGAGTGAACTATTTGAAGACACACTTTAGAGGAAAATTCAAGAGTTGGATGAGTGGAAGTTTGGTATGTTAAAAATGCAATAAGCTTGGTCACATAAAAAGAGACTACAAAGCACATGCACTGAGCAATGAACAAGTCCAGAATGAAGAGATTGTTGAAAAAATGAGGAACCAAATGAATAAGACATGGAAAAAGAAAGATGAAGCAAGCAGTAGTAGAGCCAGTGAACTTGAGGTCACACAGTTCAATAGATTAGGTGATCACACTACTTAAAACTAAGCAACAAAGGTATGTGAGGAACTAAATCTTCTAATGATTTATTTTACATCAGTTCCTAACATTTGATATGTTAAATTCCATATCTACATAAATTGAGATGCATTAGGACAAATTTGAGAAAGAAGCTATATTGCATACTTGATGTCGAGCATAAGTATTTAAGCTCATAGTGACTGAATCACTAGTGTATGTTGAGCTCCTATGATAGCTGAGATATGGTATGTACTAAACTAAAACTGAATGTTATTATTGACCGAGCATAGGTTTACTGAGTTGACATGAGAAGGTTGAGACAATTGTATTTCACCTAGAAAATGTATGGGTCATTTAATGAAGCCTTAATCTGATTGTTTGAAGTCTATAAAGCTAAATGTTACTATTTATTCTCATTTCACTAGCGATTTGAGAGATTGTAGAGTAATTTCAAGGTGATTAACTAGAGCTATTTGTGCTAAGTAAAATTTGTGAAGATCTTTACAAGCATGCTATCGACAAACATCAAAGGATTGTTGAAATAAGGTACTATCAAGAAATTTGAATTCATAATTCAAGCCCTAGTTTCAGAGATATGGCATCTACTTCATCTGCTATAGCCAAGAAGTAAGGAAAGGAAGTGTTAAATCTTCAACTTGTAAGGAATGATGCATGCAAACCACATAAATTTTAAGCCATTATAGAAAGTGCAGTGATGGGAGATCTTATGGGTGCCATGTCATCGATCCCACCCAAGGTCCTAATGATTAATGATGTCCACACATGCTACATGTGTAAGATCAGGAAAATAAGATATTATGAGCTTAGAGAGGCATATGACAAGTTATGCAACAATGGAGTGTTGAAGGGTGAACACTAGAAAATTTCCAAGCAAGTGTTAGTGCGTGCCCTCGATTTCCTACAAAAAATTAAGATTGAATGGATTAAATTTGTGTTAAGCATAGTCCATGACATGAAGATATGGCTAGAGGATGGGTTGGTCAAGATTTATAAGGAGATGTTAGAGTAAGGAAATTATACAATCAAACACTTAGGTAGTGTGAAATAAGAGAGGAATGACTATTTCCACAATCACTGATCTAGAAATAGATTTTGTAGTGAGAGTGATTTCTCACAAATTCTATCAGTCTAATAGGTTAGACAGTTTTCCTTGTATTTTAGTCGACCAAGCATGGAAGATGGTGAAGAAAGATCACACTTATGATCTTGCCGAGCTGCAATTGACCCAACTTGCCGAGAACCTTAGTTTAATAAGAAAGGCAAATAATTCAATATGTAAGTTCAGTTCTCTTCTTACTTGTTTATTCTTTTATGTTCATAATAGTTTCCCTACCATTGGAGATGTATGGGATGAGGACCGATTAGTCACCCAATAGATAAATGAGTTTTTTGATCAATTAGGAGAGAAATTTGAGAGTGTTATGGATAGTTATTTTGTATAATTCAAAAATAAAATGAGGAAGAGGAGTGGGATTTGTGTATCCCTAGTGGAGAAGTACTATAATGATATATGTTTCCTAGTGGATACTGACCATACTTATGCTCAGGCTATTATACCAAGAGTAGCATCGCTTAGGCCATTACTTATCAGGTCAATGTAGATGAGACAACAACTTCCATAACTACTTTACTAGCTAAGGAAATAGATAGGAAGGCTAAAAATTTTGGGACTTATGAAGAATCTAAGTCTAAGATAACTATGGGTTTGAAATCTGCAACCACTGAGAGAAAGAGGAAGAAGATAGTTAAGAACGTAGAAAAGATTCTAGGAGAAGGAGAAGAGGAAAATGCACCTCTTGAGATAACACAAGGACTAGGAGAAGATAAGTCTAGTGAGTCAAAAGGAGATGATGAGGAGGAGACTAAAATTCCTAAGAAGGGCAAAAAGGCATCAATTGTCGAGCCAAGCAAGAGACAATTACAAAAACCAAATCCCACTCCTCTTATAGTACTTAGACTGAGAAAAACGGTGACATCTACTATCATAGCTGCTGAGCCATAAAGAAAAACACCAGCATTAGGAAAAATAAAATTAGTTCAAGCTAAGGATGTGTTCAGTAACCCTAGGAAGAAACTAAGAAGGAAGCTAATTTTGGAGAAAGATGATGATGAGGAGATAGATACTGATGATAAAACAAAAGTAAAGGCATCATCACACAGAAAAAAATTGACTGTGGATGAAATATGCCACAATATCAAGAGCACTGCTAGATTAGCAGGCTTCAAACAAATAAAATTTGACAAGCTCAATAGTGAAGATAAAGAGAAAGTTGATGAGGAAATGCTTGAGATGATATTTACATTCAAGATGACACCTTTACAGATGGGGAATCTCATCCCTAAAGAGTTATATAAGAGAATTGATCAGAAATGGTAGGATGCCATGATAATAGAAAAATAGATAAGGGAGACAATATTAGCTTAGATCATGCTAGATCTATCCCCACAATACATAAAGAAATATATGGAGTAGTATAGGAATGGATTTGTACCCAAGCTTTAGGAATATTCTATTCTACAACATAAGGTTGAAGATGTTGTGTAATAGAGCACAAGATTGTGGAAAATTATTTTTGGACTGATCACTGAGAAGAGTTCACAACCTAGTGAAGGTACATCCAGTCAATTGGAGTTAGATAATAAGGAAGATATTGATGAAAAATATAATGTAGAAGAAGAAATAGGAAAGAAGGTAGATGTTAATGAATCACAAGATGTGATCGCAATTGTGGATATCACTAAGGATACCCCAGTCAAGACAAATGTATTAAATGAGTTGGAAATCAAGAGTCATTTACTTGCCAAGGAAGCCACAGATAAATTTCTTTCAAGCATCAATCCAGTACTAATTTAGGTACAAGACTATCCAAGAATTGAGAGTACAAAAAATGTGGACACTACACCTACAAGCTCTCATACATTCATAGTTGAACCACAAGTCTCATAGAGTACCAGTGCCAAGAAACAAGAGAAGTCGACACTCACAACTAAGAATGCACTTGCCGAGGAGGAAAAGAAAGACCAAGAAGAGGAGATTCTAAAGGATCAAGCATATACGTTTGCATTAGTAATAAAAGGTCCTCATATGGAAGAAAAGAAGAAGGTAGAAGAAGAAATACCAAAGGAAAAACCAGAGCCTAAGGAACAAGAGGCCATAAAAGCCCTAATACAGATGTCGAGTGGGAATACACCTAGGAAGAAATCAAAGAAGAAGAAGGAGAAATATCCTAGAACACACATACACTCAATGAAGTTATAGTGATTCCTAAGTGGGACACTGATAAATTAACTTATGAGAAAATACAGATATGACAAGATCTCTTGAAGAAGAAGATCAAGCAAGAAGAGTTAAGAAGAGAGCATCAACAAAAACAAGTCTTGCATGAGATTAAAGGTATATTTATTGAAGCTTTTGAAATGGATGATGTGAATGATTCAACACCTATCTTGGAACAACTAGTACAAATTTTTAAGAAGGTGAATAGTGATGAAAGTGAGGTAAATAAAAAAATTATGTAGTGGTTTGAGAGAAAGTTTGAGACCAAAGTGCTTGAAAAGGTTTCCACTGAAATAGTAGTAAAATAGGTAGAACTTTCTACCTTAGTGACTAACTTAGAGGAAGTTGTGCAGAATGTTCATTCTCTGTAAAATAAGTTATGTAATGTGGAAGAGTTCACTAAGGATAATAAAGAGTTAATTGATAAACTGCAATTAGACTTAAAATATACTAGTCATTCACTGAGCATGGATGCGAGCTGTAGCTCTATTCACTTCATGAGACTACTTCATGCATAGGGAAGATTAGCTGAATTGATGGCTAATGATGGACACATAAGAGCTAGGCTAATTTCTATATAAACAATGTTAACACCTCATATAGAGGTTATGCAAAAGGAATTTGATGCAGGAGCATCCTGGGTGTAAGAGCAATCTTGCATCACCCAAAAATATTTCTATTTTTATATTCAATAAGGGCTATCTTGTGCAAAGCTGCTATTTATAGAAACTTGCTATTTTTAATAAGTTGGTCATATGATCTTGGAATGTTCTGATTTTACATGTGGAGGTTCATCTCAGTCATATCAGCCCCAGTAAAGTTTCATGGCTAGATCAAGTCTAGTTTTGAAGATATTGAAGATTTTTGGTATTGGCAGAAAGGTACAAAAACTTTGAACTCACTTTTGAAGGCTTTAGAGGCCTCGAATGAGGTCAAATTTTGGGCTGAATGAAGCTTGATCAATTTAGGTGTTGTAGAGCTCCTCTTGCCCTTTCTGAAATGGGGTTATACTAGTCAATCGGGTCAACGGGTGATGACTTATGGTCTCCGGAAGTTGGGTCACCTGGAATGGCGAAAAATGATTTTCCTTCAAAATTTCCGTTTGGGTTTCAAAAGTTATTTTGAGCTGACTTTGATGTAATAAAATGAAAAATAAAATAATTCTAAGTTTGGTCAACCTTATTAGCTAAAATTCTGGAACCTTCCCAGGCGGTGGAAAATTGCCTATATAAGGAAGGTTGTAGTGTTGTCTTAGGCAGTTCGGGATAGTTCTGGGTAGTAGATCTAGGTATTGATTTTAGGCTTTGTCCTACAGAATATTGTAAGGGAATGCCCATGTGGCTTTGCATATTGTAATTTTGAAAGTTTGTAATTCCACATTTGTAGAGATAATAAGAAGCCAATTTTCTATTCTTGCATATTGTTGTTGTTTCTCTATTTCTGTTATGTGTTTATGGTATTAAGGGGAGCACCCTTCATCAAGTGGTATCAGAGTAGGAGTTCCTGAGTGTGTAAATAGATCATTGACTGTGAGGTAGTTTGCACTAGGACCATGGTTAGGGTTTCAGCACGCATCGCAAATAATGCCTCCACGAAGGGAACATGGTGGAAGAGCTAGTGTTGTAACACCTGAGGTTAGAGTGCTCCAGAGACAAGTGCGAGCATTGCAATAAGAGATTCACAGAGGAATGAATCTTAATGTCAGAGACAAAAGTGAGGATGAAGTCGAAGAAGGAAATGATGATCAAGAAGAAGAAGATGAAATTTTGAATCGAGAAGAAGAAAGGCTTTTTCGGGCCATTTCCAAGATCGGGAAAAGACCTAAGATTGAGGTTCCTGCATTTTTAGGAAATCTTAACCCAGAAGAATTGATTGACTAGATCAATGAATGTGAAGAATATTTTGAGTATGAAGATATTGAGGATCCTGATAGGGTCAAATTTGCGAAGGCTAGACTGAAGGGTCATGCAAAGATCTGGTGGCAAGAGATTCAATTGGAGTGAAATAGAAGAGGGAAAGATAAAATCACAAGATGAGATCGGATGGTGGATAAATTTAAGTGACAGTTCATCCCTATTGATTATGAGCTTGACCTATTGAAGAAAATGCAAAGTTTGAAGCAAGTGGGATGATCTGTTCAGGAGTATACAGAGGAGTTCTATCGAATCCTCATCAAAATAGGCCATGTGAAAGCTGATAAGGAGAAATTTTCTCGTTACCTTAATGGGTTGAGGCCAAGCATTTAGGAGGAGCTAAATCTGGTTCGAATGAACAATATTGAAGAGGCATACCAGTTTGCCCTAAAAGTAGAGGAAAAGTTGAACAAGAAGTTTGAGAGTAGACAAAATGGAAGAGGTCGTGGTGGATGATCTGGTGGATGGTCATATAGAGGCCGAAATGAAGATCCGAAAAAGAAGTATGAGGCCAGTAGCAGTCAAAATTAGAGAGGAAACAATTCCAATCGTTTCCAAGATCAGAATAATAGAGATCAGAGAGGAAGAGGACAAGGTTCAGGAAGAGAAGGCTTCCGTGGAACATGTTTTCATTGTGGAGAAGAAGGTCATAGGGCATTTGAATGTCCTAAACTCTAAGGAAGGATGGATAGGAGGAATGAAGGCTAGGCCAGAGTGGCACATGTAGATGAAGATGCCAGATCCTCAAATTTTGAAGATGCTGAAAGAGGAGAAACACTGATTAATAGAAGAGTCCCGCTGAGTGGTGAGAATGAACTTGGACAAAGGAGGAGCCTATTTCACACTAGATGCAAGTGTGAGGGTAAATGCTATGATGTGATTATTGATAGTGGAAGCACTGAAAATTTGGTGTCAGAAGAGATGGTTACAAAGTTGAAGCTCAAAAGATAGAAACACCCACATCCATATCAGATTGCCTGGGTGCGAGATGACCACAAGGTCATGGTCAGTGAATAGTGCCTAGTAAAGTTCAAGATTGGTGGGTACCATGATGAGGTACTATGTGATATCATACCTATGGATGCATGTCACATGTTGTTGGGTAGGCCATGGCAGTTTGACAGATGTGATGTACATGATGGTTGTGCGAATACCTATTCCCTGACAAAGGATGAAGTGCGACATAAGCTAAAGCCATTGAAGGAGACCAAAGAAAAAGTATGTGGTAATGCGAGAATAACTTTGGTTGATGGAAGAAAATTACTAGATGGTATGAGGCATGAGCATGTGTGTTTTGCTTTAATTCCAAAAGCTGGTAAAGAGGAAGTAGAGGATGTACCTGTAGAGGTTGCAAATTTGTTGAATGAGTTTCAGGATATTGTATCTGATAATGTACTTGATGGATTACCACCGGTAAGGAAGATCAGTCATCAGATGGATTTGATTGTGGGAGCCAGTTTTCCAAACAAGGCAGCACACAGAATGACACCAGCAGAAAGTGAAGAGTTGAACAGACAAGTACATGAGTTGTTATATAAGGGATTGATTCGAGAGAGCCTGAGTCCATGTGATGTACTAGTAGTATTAGCACCAAATAATAATGGAGAATGGAGGATGTGTATAGATTCCAAAGCAATAAAAAAGATCACAATCAAGTATAGGTTTCCATTGCCATGAATGGATGATATTATGGATTGTTTGAGTGGAGCTGTGTATTTCTCAAAGATAGATTTGAAGAGTGGATATCACCAGATTCAGATTAGAGAAGGAGATGAATGGAAGACTGCCTTCAAGACAAAAGAAGGACTGTATGAGTGGTTAGTCATGCCTTTTGGGCTAACTAATGCACCGAGCACATTCATGCGGCTCATGAACGAGGTTTTGAAAGAGTTTTTGGGTAATTTTGTCATTATGTACCTAGATGATATTTTGATATTTAGTAAGACATTGGAAGAGCATATGATGCATATTCGTATGGTGTTTGAGAAGTTAAGAGATGAAAAATTATTGATTAATTTGAAGAAGTGCAGTTTTGTGAAGAAAGAGTTAGTGTATTTGGGATTTGTAGTTTCAATAGAAGGTCTAAAAATGGACCCAGAGAAGGTACAGGTTATCCTTGAATGGCCTACTCCAAGGAGTGCTACTGAGGTAAAATATTTTCATGGTCTAGCTAGTTTTTATAGAAAGTTTATCATAAATTTTAGCAGTATTTGTGGTCCCTTGACTGAAACAATGAGAGGGGATAGAAAAGAGTTTAAGTCAACTAATGGGGTAGAAAAGAGTTTTCAATTGTTGAAACAAAAAGTTACAGAACAACCTATTTTAGCACTTCTAGATTTTAATAAGGTGTTTCAGGTAGATTGTGATGTTAGTGGTACTGCAATAGGAGCCAGGTTTGATCCTCAATGATAAAAGGCTTGTTGGGCAGATTGCCAAACGCCAGGCTGTTGTAAATCCTGAGAATACATTCTTTTCAGTAAAAATATTTATTGGGTGAAAGATGAATGAGGTGGATGAAGAGTCGAAGCAGGTCTCTTATAGGGTTGTTCATGATGAGAACAGGAATGTTAAACTATATTGTCCAGCTATTGGGTAGTAGTTAGTAGCTGAAGAGATTTCTGCTCAGGTTTTGAGAAAACTTGTGGATGATGCCTCCAATTTTTTGAATGATAAGGTTAACAAGGCTGTAGTCACTATTCCTACATACTTCAATGAATTCTAGAGAATAGCTACTAAGGATGCCTATCGAATTGCTGGGTTGGAAGTTTTGAGAATTATCAATGAACCAACTGCTACCTCTTTGGCATATGGATTTGAGAGAAAGAACAATGGAACTATACTTGTTTTTGATCTTGGCAGTGGAACATTTGATGTTTCGGTGCTTGAGGTTGGAGATGGTGTGTTTGAGGTGCTCTCTACATCAGGTGACACTCATCTAGGAGGAGATGATTTTGACAAGAGAATGATTGGAAAAGAACCCAATGTTACTATTAATCCAGATGAAGTTGTTGCACTTGCGGCAGCTATTCAGGCTGGAGTGTTGGCTGGCGATGTCAGTGATATTTTGCTTCTGGATGTTACCCCACTATCAATTGGTTTAAAAACACTTGGTGGTGTAATGGCCAAGATTGTTCCATGGAATACCACTCTACCCATTTCAAAATCTGAGGTGTTTTCTACTATTGCTGATGGTCAGACAAGTGTTGAAATCAATGTTTTGCAAGGGGAGTGTGAGTTTGTGAGAGACAATAAGTCTCTTGGGAGTTTACGGTTGGATGGCATACCACCTGCTCCTCAAGGGGTGCCTCAAATAGAAGTTAAGTTTGATATTGATGCAAATGGTATCCTCTCAGTCACTACTGCAGATGAACCATCATTAGTAGATCAACTTCTACATGTTTTGGATAGCTTATAGCCAGTAAGTTTTCATTGGCAATGGGTTGAGCTTCGGTTACTTCTCACTGAACAAGTACTTATTGAAAAAGTCAGGGAATGTGAATCGATTTGGAAGTTGTTCATGAGTTTCTTGGTTTGGTGTATCTGAAATGGTTTCCAAGAAACTGTTATCAATGATAATGATCAATATAGCCGTCGGCTATCAGTTTTGCAAATAGAGAAGTGGTAGAGCTGACATTCATGTCACAGCATGACTACCGGCTTGCTCTTTGCTGCGAGGCTGGGTGACAGACATTGGATATACATGTATAGAAGAAAAGGTGGTAGTTTTTGCCAATGACTAAGCAGGAATCGGTTGCAAGGTGAAGGGGTCCAATTGTGATCCATGGTAGAGGTAAAACATGTGTTGGTGAGATTGATAGCAATGTGGATATTATTATATCGAGTAGATGCACTATTATGTGAAGTTATTAGTGTTGTTATTAAGATACCAAGAGAATAAGAGCATCTAATGAATGTTTTAAGAGAAAGAAAGAATGAGAATATGCAAATTTATGAGTAACATTGATGCCGTCTACATCAGATTGGTCGAGGATTGCTCAGACGTGCATTTTGTTGAAATCGACCCACGGGTTGTGGAGAAAGTCTTGCCACCAAATTTGATACATACAGGATTTGAGGAACAATCAATTATACATATGGTCCAAGTTGAGGCATTGCTGAAATAGTCTGAGAAGATAGCTAGTAAACATGGGCTAAAAAAATGAAGAACTCATCGTATCAATTTCACCATGGTTGAGTATAGCACATCTAAGAGAGCACATTAAAGTTAGCATGAATTTGGAAGGTGATAAGGCAATGGGGCACATTGCCTTCTAAGAGGGGAGGAATGATCAGAATTAAAGTGGCATATCATATTAAATAATATATATTTAATTAATTGTTGTCTTTATTCAATTGTAATGACTTTACAAATTTTGAATTGTCTATTCAATTTCTATTGAGGATGTAGACAGTGCAACCTTTCAGCTTCCTTGAAGATATATAAAGAAATTCATTTCAAAGCAAATGGGAGGAGGAAGATTTTGGACATACATCTCATTTACAGAGATTGCCAATTTACATCTTTTGAGTTCATAGGCATACATCTCCATCACGGGATTGCCCAATTTACATGAACTTAGGCATACAACCTCACCACGGGTTTGTCGGGCACACAACCTCACCATGGGTTTGCCCAAATAGATTGATTTGTAGGATAACATCTCCATTACGAGATTGTCCAAATTTGTATGGATGTTCTACATTTTTTTTAATAAAAAGGAAGTTCGTTTGCATCATTGTTTCATTTTATAATTCTATTTGTATTTTGTTAAGTATTTTACATGTATTGTTACATATCACAATACCATTAATCTTTTCATGGGTATTGTCCTCTGAATTGACAAAACAATTCAGATCATGTTATGAGCCAAGAAGGTAAACCTATTGCTTATTTTAGTGAGAAGTTGAATGATGCCAAGAGAAAATATCCTATTTATGATCAGGAATTTTATGCTATAGTTCAGGCATTGAAGAAGTGGAGACATTATCTGCTTCCTAAGGAGTTTGTTTTATATACTGATCATCAAGCTTTGCAATATTTGAATAGTCAAGGAAAGTTGAATCAAAGGCATTTGAAATGGGTTGAGTTTTTGCAGAGTTATACATTTGTTTTGAAACATAAGAGTGGAAAGTCTAACAGGGTTGTAGATGCTCTTAGCAGAAGGCAACTATTGCTGACAGAAATGTAGATTGAAGTGGTTGGGTTCAAGGAACTCAAGAATTTGTATCCAGAGGATCCTGATTTTGGTGAAGCTTGGAAAGCTTGTAAAGAACCTATTACTCTAGACAGAACGAAGTGGCTGGATTTTATCATCTAGGATGATATGCTATTTAGAGGGAGTCAGTTGTGCATTCCACAAAGTTCTATGAGGGAGAACCTCATCAAGGAGAAGCATAGCGGAGGATTGGCTGGAGATTTTGGTCATGATAAAACCCTTGCTTTGGTTAGTGAGAATTATTATTGGCCACAGTTGTAGCAAGATGTCAAGAAGTTTGTACAAAGTTGTAGAGTATGTCAGATGGAAAAAGGAGTGAAGCAGAATACTGGGTTGTATCAGCCATTACCTATACCAGAGAAGCCTTGGGAGGATATCAGTATGGACTTTGTTCTTGGTTTACCAAGGAAACATCAGGAACATGATTCAATTTTTGTGGTAGTTGATAGATTTTCAAAGATGACACGTTTCATTCCCTACAAGAAGACTAATGATGCTGTTCATATAGCAGAATTGTTTTTCAGAGAAGTAGTGAGACTACATGGTTTTCCAAAGACCATAGTTTCAGACCGAGACACCAAGTTTGTAGGCTATTTCTGCCGAACATTGTGGAAGAAGTTGAAGATAGATTTGAAATTTAGTTCATCACATCATCCACAGACTGATGGAAAAATGGAGGTGGTGAATAGGAGTTTGGGAAATTTGCTGAGATGTTTGGTTAGAGATAAGCCGATAGGATGAGATTTGATTTTACCACAGGTAGAATTTGCATACAATAATTCTATCAACAGGAGCACTGGTAAATCACCATTCTAGATTGTATATGGGAGTAGTCCGAGAAATGCATTTGAGTTGAGAAAGATAGATAAAGGATAAATAAGTAGTGTTGAAGCTGAGGATTTTGCAGAACATTTGAAGAAAGTCCATGAGGAGTTGAGGAAGCACATTACCAAGATGAATGCACAGTATAAGGCTAAGGTGGATGAGAAAATGAGGCATAAGGAATTTTAGGTTGGAGATGAAGTCATGGTTCATTTATGGAAGGAGCGATTTCCAGTTGGTACATATAACTACACACACCTAAAAATCCTTTAGAAAATAAATTATTTTTATTTTCTGAAAAATCCCTGATGACATCATCATTTATTAATTTATTAATTAATTAATTTTTATATCATTAAATCCCTTTACCTTAATTAAAAATATTTAATTAAGGAATCCCTCCCAAAAATATTTAAATCTTATTTAAACATTATCTCCCTATTTATTAATTATTTAATTAATAAATTGACCAAAAATTTTAAAATAAATAATTTATTTATTTTTTGCCCAAAACCTTGCCAAATTCCTAAAGACCACTAACCTCTTCTAGAATCTTCTAATCCTTCTTTAATTTTGATTAAAGACTAATCCCATCATTTCCTAATCCTAATCCCAACTCAAGAATATTTAATTAAGATTAAATATTAATCCTCAATTCCTAATTTACCCTAGGAAAACTCTAGACTCTTCTAGAACTTTCCTAATCCTTCCCTAAACCCATTTAGGGGAAATTACCTACTTTCCCTAAGCTAATCCAAGTTTCCTTTGACTCCTATTCAAACCCTACCCCTAATGAGCCTCAAACTCATTAAAGCCTTTGAGATAAATAAAACTTTATTTATTTCCTAAATTCCATATTTATCCTTAGAAAGCCTAGACTTTTCTAGAAAGTTTTTATCCTCATCCAAAGCCTAGACTCTTCTAGAAAGTCTTCATCCTTATCCCCTTGACTCAAACTCTAACCTTACCTCAAACTCTAACCTATCCTCTTAACCCAAACCTTTCCAAAAGCCTATAAATACTCTTATTTCTAAGAGCAAATCCATCCACTTTTATTTTCAAGTAATAGTAATCTTATAATGCCATTTTCATGTTAGATCATAGCTTAAAATCAACTAATAGTTAGATTTCTTTATTTTCTTCAAGCTTTTTAGCACATCATAGCTTAGCAATAAATGGATTAACATAGTTTCTTTTTTTATTTAGAATAGCATATAGCATCAAATCTCCATTAAAGCATTATTTTGAGTTCTTGAAGCCTTAGGGGCAATTTTGGGTGTTCTACCCAATATTGTGCCACTTTTTGGGGTTTTCATGAGTCTCAAATTATCTTAGAATGCATTAGAGTATGCTTCCAGTGCTTAGAGAGCACACCCACATCCCCTTAAGCAAGAGAAAATCAAACAGTGCTTAAGTGCACCTGTTTTAGCTCAATCTAAGGTGGCTTAGCTTAGAGTTTCCTTGTTTTGGATTGATTTTATGTTAGATTAAAATCTTACTGTTTGATTGATTTGAGCCTTTCAAAATAGATACAGGATCTTCAAAAGCCTTGCTCACATTCTGGCACGCTCGGTGGGACCCACTTCATGGGTTCTTTGCAAACATTCTGATGGGTTTTGGAGTTTTTTCAAATTTTTCAAGCTTATAGGTGGACAGAGTGCTTCAAATTCTTCTTCCTCTTCTTGTCTATATTCTTCTTCTATTCCATCCACTTCTTCTTCTTCTTCTTGTAGGATCTTGGCCAATTTTTTTTCAAAAAAATCCTTAAGGAAGTAAAATCATACACACCTTGTTTTAGTGCATAAAATGAACCCCCAAATCATTCTTGAATGCATTAAGGACTAAAATTTGCAAAATTTGTTCTAACAAACAAGAAAAATCAATCAAAACATTTGCATCCTTGCAACATCAAGGTTTTAGAAGCATTCATGCAAAAATTAGGAATATTTCAAGTTTTGGGTACTTAAAAAAAAAGAAAAAGAGAACCTCAAATTTGCATCTCATTTCTAAAAACATTCAAAATCAATCCTAAAAATGCATGCAAAAGTTCCTAAAATCAATCTTAAAAACTTTGTTTTTAAAAAAAAACTAACTTCATTTTACAAAATCTTGAATGCCTTCTTTTTCAAATTTCACGCATCAAAGCTAAATTAGGAACTTGTCTTTTGGAGCTAAAAAATCAAAGCAAAGGTCAAAACAAATCTTGAATGAAACTAAAGGAATGAAGCTAAGTCCTAAGAGTCATTGTCATTTTGAAAATCAAACGCACTCTTGAATGCATTAAAAGAAAAAAATCTCTATTCCTTCCTTTTCAATTCAAGCAAACGCATAATCAAATCTTGAATGCCTTAAAGGATCAAAACAAAGCACTTCAAAGTTCTTAAATCAACACGCAAATCTCAATCTTGAATGATCAAAGAAAGAACTTGCAATCGCTCAAATCGTTTACTTTTTGGAGAAAGAACAAAACAAACCTTAAACACTTGTGTCTTCAAATTCAAAAGTTCAAATCACACTTAATTCATTTTGGAAAAAGAACAAAATTGCTTGATGTGCATTTAGGAGTTTTTCAATTCTTGCAAAATCCTTGTTAAAGTAAGCAACGTAGAACATTTGAACTTGGACAAGTTCACTTGTTCTACTTTTAGCGAGGCCTATCCAGGGAGAAAAGTGCTTCCTCCTCGGAGAATCACCTCAAACTGGTATCCCCCCCGACCGGTATATAAATAAAGTGAAGGCAAAAAGTACTCACTTATATCTCCTAATCCATGGGCATTTTGTGCCAAATGCAAATGTCTGGGGATGGTAAATATTCCTTCCCCAGTGTTGTTGGCTAGGCTCTTAAGTGAGTCACAGGTGGTCAGCATAACCGGGTATGGAGACTCCACAGAACTATTAAAAAATTTGATAAAATAGAGGCTACCCTATCTACATCCAGAAGTATCAAAATCCTTGTGCAAGGACCGATTCCAAGGGGTTTACCGGGTTGCCTCAAGATTACTCACCATTTGTATTCCCTTCTAGGGGGTACCAAGCTATGGGCAAGCAATTTTGATACTCACCTTCCTTAGGTAGATCTGTTTGAAGTGCTTGACAGTCAATACTTCGTGAAAACATTGTTGGAACATACACTTTCAAAGCTTTATTAGAGTTAGTTATCCTATTTGTATCCCACAAGGTTGCTTTGTCCCTTGTGGAGATTGCTTTTCCAAAAGTCTTGTTTATCTATCCTTTACCATTGGGAAACATCAAACTGATCAACAAACCCAGTTTGAGATACTCAGAACATTTTGCAGAGAAACCCTTGGAATCAGATATCCAAAGAGATTTTGTCTCAAACCAAATTATCAGAATTTCCCCAAGTTATGCCAAATTTGATCAAACATCTAAAAGCTAAGTTGCCCAAATCCAAAGCTTATCAAGAGAAGAAAGTTTCAGAAAGAAACCTTAAGAGCCATCAATCCTCTATCTAAGAAACCCAAGCAAAAGAAAAATATCAAGAAAAGCTTGATAATATTGGCTATAACAGAAGAGTCAAACAGTTTGCCTACCGATTCCAAGTGAACCATCGCTACATCAATCTTGAAAGAGAAGATTAGCTAGGATCCATCACATGTCCATTCTACCTTTAGATCTCAAAATCCTATCTCGACAATCCTTCATCCTAGTCTCATCCTAGTTACATCCCCGCATCATCACCAGACCTTAGTTGCATCCTAGAAACCTTCTTAGTTGCATACACCGTCATCTTCCTAGCAGCATCATAGATCATCCATCTCAATTGCATTTGCATCATCCTTTTAGAAAGAGCATTGTTCCATCATCCTTCACTATCATTTCATCAGCAATCCATAATCAGAATCCCAAATCCTTGATCCAAATCCAGCATCCATCATCCAAAATAGAATCCACCATCCTTTGCACCAAATCCAGAGATCCAAATCCATAAGCACTTAGTGTTCAAAACCTTTGAGTTGTTTCCATCCCTTATCCTAAATTAGAAATCATCCCCTTTTTGACAAAGCATTGTCTAAAGGAAATCCAACTTGTCCTTGCATAGCCTCATCATCTCGAGCAAGATATTGGCTTGTATTGATAAGAATCCAGTTGACTAAAGATCATTAGGCTATCGTAGGTTGGCCAAATCCTATCACTGATCCTCCATCAGAAAAAATAGCATCTCATTGTTAACACTTAGTAATCTTCCACCAGCATCCCACCAATCCTCCACCTAATCTTGACCCAAATCAGAGCATCCCACCAAATCTCCATCATCACCAAGCATTTCACTAAGCTACCACCATCTTCCATCAAATCTTCCGCCATCTTTGATTCATATCCAAGCATCTTACCAATCCTTGCATTATAGAAATTTCATCATCCTTAGAAGTTCCTTAAGCTTGCATCCATCATCCTTTAGAGTCTTTTAGGAAACATCTTGCATCCATCTAGCATCTACATCTCCATGCCTATCGAGACAAGATCTGAATCTAGAAAAAGAAGGAACATGAATCCTTATCCAATCACTAGTTCATCTGATCCCAACATTTTTACCAGTGCAATGATAGCCTATGATCCCCAAATACAAACTAGAAATACATGGGATGATCCCAATATCCCCTTGGCTCCTCTGGCAATAGAAACATTTGTGAATCATCTAGAGAATCCACCAGTAGTCAATGCACTCATGGCCCAAAACTAGGAAAGCATGTTCACTAACTTTGTACAAGCGCAGACTTCCATTCCACTATATCTCCATCCTCACATTCCCATAAGTACTATCCAAATCCCAGTACAAGTATACTCTCCGTTCATCAAACCATTCCTTGATCCAACCTTGCAAACATCTCAAGCAACCTCCACCATTCCCCTTCTTCTGTAAGGAAGCTTCACAAATCCCGTAACACAAGCTGTAACACCATCTGCTCCATTCCCTATCACAAGTACTTCATCATCTACCATGGCCGCCCAAGCTCTTGCATAAATCCAATGCTTGTCACAAAATCAACTCCCACCTCTCACACAAACCTTTACACAAGCAATTCCGCCATCTTCCATAGGCCAAGTAGCACCTTTCACTTTGGGAGGGATGCAATCATCCTTCCCCTTCACTTCACAAGCTTCCATATCCACACCTTTTGTGCCAAGAGGGACACAATCATCTTTTCCTTTCAATCCCAAAGCTTCAGCATCCACACCATCATTTCAGGGGTCAACGCAATTATTTCCCTCTTTCACCCAACAAACCTCTACATCATCTACTCCGGGGGCAGCACAATCGTTCCCCTTTGAAAATCAACAAACTTTCACATCACCTTTTCCATGGGGAACACAAGCATCCTCTTCATTCTCCCCCTAGCAAGCATCTACCCAGGCACAAGCCTAGCAAAATTCCTTCACCACAGGAATGCCTTCTATGGGTTTTTCCAATTCACCATTCATATCCCAAACTCCCATTACATCTACCTTCCAGGCATCTGCTGCAACACAATTCCCACCTCACACTGGTTCTCGTTGGGGTCTCACTCAAGAAGACATGAAATCCTTTGGAATACCAACTCACTCTCCTACATCCATGTTTGAAAACCAACAAGCCACCTTCTCACAAGCAGCACAACAACAACCATCTCAACCTCCACCAACTTCATCCTTCACAAGCTATCCATTCCCAACACCCAGTGCTTTCCAGCAAGTTCCTCCACCTCAGCAGCAAAGTTCCTCCCATTTCACAAGTCATCTTTCCCAGCCCCCCTTTACTTCAAGCTTCCCTACATTAGTTCCACCCTTAAGCAATGTAGGAATGCACCTGACCTATATCGGTCAACCACAGAGCCAAGTTTAGTAAGGACCATCTTATCAACAAGCTACATCATTCCACCAGCCCACCCCACAGCAACCATACTTCTAGTCATAGCAACAAACCCCCATCATTCCCCAACAGCAACAAGTTTTCTCCTATTAGTTACAGCAGCAAGTCCCTATCATCCAACAACACCAGCAAGCAGTCCCGTATCCTCCACCGCAATATCCCCCTATGCTACATCAACAATATCCCTAGAAAACATCACTCCAAAATCCACTCCAATCTACCTATCCTACTGGGCCATCTCTATATCCCACTCTGCAATACCCACCTCAAATGGAAACACCCACTCCAACACTGATCAATGCCGAGTGGGAAGCCATGAAAAATGCTCTTAAGGAGCTTCAAACTGGTACCAATAGAAAAACCTACAAGTTTGAGGAGGTGTGTCCTTATCTGTTTGACCGATCCATTGCCGCTATACCTTTCCCCAAGAACTTTGAGACACCTAAATTTGATAAATATCAGGAGAAAGGAGATCTAGTCAACCATATTAAAGAATTCTATATGGCATGCCAAGAAGTAGCTTACAGTGATAACTATCTCTTACGCCTATTCCCCAAATGCTTGGGGGGAACTGCTATTGAATGGTTTTACAAAATACCATGTGGGACTATCACAACTTTTGCTAAACTCTCTAAGAAGTTCATTGCCCATTATCCCACAATGTTGAGAATGAGTTGACCTTGTTAGATCTTTGCAACTCAAAACAGAAAGAAGGAGAAAGCTTAGCAGAATACTTGCAATGATGGCAAAATCTTACCACCAGGTTATCATACCAGCCACCTGAAAAACATTTGACCAAAATCTTTATTGATAATCTGTATCCTAAGCTGTCCCACTTCATGAGGATGAATTGTCTCCAAACCTATCAAGATATCAAGAGCTAGGGGATAGGTATTGAAAAGGCCCTCCTAGATGAAGGCACTATTTGGCACTTCAAAAATGAGGCCCAAAAACCCAGCAATGATAAAGCCTGTTACTGGAATCGTAACAAGAGCGTTGTTACTGATGGAGCCACTGATACCAAGCATGTCCAATTTTTCATGGCTAGTCCTCCATCAACTCCTGCATACCAACAACAACAAGCGCCCATCTATCAGCAACCTCCTCAAGTCCATCAACAACCCACACAACAATATCATTCTCAGAATAATCAGCAGAATTATCAGCAGCAAGCCCATCAAGCTTATCAAGGTAATCCAAACAATCAGGTCAATGCCGTTAATGTTGCTCCCAAAAAACACAAGCCCAGAGCTTAGAACAATCCAAGGAAGACCTTCACACCACTAGGTGAACCTTTGGATGTTATCTTTCACCGAATGGCTAAGGCCAACTTGATTACATACCCACCAATCCAGCCGGTTGATGATAGCACTCCTAAGCCCGATTGGTACAAAGATCATGAATACTGTGATTATCATCATGTCAAAGGACACACTAGCCTGAAGTGTATGAGACTCAAAAACTATATCCAAGATCTCATTGACCAAAAAGAGATTCAAGTAGATACACCTGCTCAAGCCTCGCCAAATGCCAATTTGCAAATTTATCAGAATGTGTTCCCACAACACAATGTTGGGAACAACCAAGCCAATACCAATCATCCCCAGAATCATGGCAAAGGCAAGCAAGAAGATCAAACTACCACCTACATCAATTATGATAAATTTTTTGGATGTATAACCCAAGTTGAGCCCATAGTCAATGCCATCCATGTCAGAGGAGTGGATCATCAATGTGTTGTTACTACTCGCAGAGGCTAGATCACTATTGATGGTGCCCATCCAAGGCCAGTACACAATGCACACAATGCATAGTATAAACTCATAGAACATCTTGGGAACACACCAACCCAAATATCCATCTTGGACCTTCTCCTCACTTCACCTCTCCATCAGGAGATCCTTGACCGAGCTCTCAAAGAAGGACATGTCTCCACAGACATTAACACCACCCAGTTTGAGACCCTTGTGGGACATCTATCTATAGCCTATGCTTTATCCTTCAAAACATCTAACATGCCAGATGTTGCACCTGACCATAATCTCCCTCTCCACATTTCCATCATGGTCAGAGACTTTGCCATCAAACGGGTCTTAATAGATAATGGCTCAGCCCTGAACTTGTGTACTTTGAAATTCATTCAGCAGATTGGGTTCACCAGGTTGATATAGCACATGAAGTAATCACTATCAAAGCCTATGACAACTTGGAGCATACCTCTGAAGGTACCATTACTTTTCTTATTCAACTAGGCCCAGCAACACAAGATACCATTTGTCATGTTGTTGATCTTGACCTACCATTCAATATCCTCCTCGGCCGACCATGGATTCATTCCATCAAGGCTGTAACATCCACGTACCATCAGTGCATCAAATTTCCACATCAAGGCACTGAGGTTACCATCCATGCTGATCCCCAACCCTTTGCATATTGTCATGCAATGGAAGCATCATTCCCTCACTCCACTCATTGTCTTGGAATTGACATTGGTACTTCTATTGCCAGCTTGTCCCAATCCCATTGCGATCCAGAAACCATTCTCACCTCCACCCTCTCTTCCATCAAGATCAATAACTAGGGCTATGGTGAATATAGCCTACATGATGCATTTGCCATAGGGGCCCTCCCATGTGATCCACATACTCAAGGGCGCCCGAGTCACCAAAGCAAGCCTATTGAAGAGCATCATGAAATCAAGAGAATGGGACCTATGAATTTTGAATCCCATGGCACATTAAACAATTAAGAAATGGATCCTAACATTAATAGGTGGTTGTACAAAGATCCCCCACCACTTGACACTCAACTCCTTGGCTACTTCAAAGATAAATACCCACAATCACACAAGTACACTACTGAGCAATGGAACTACCAAGGTGGTGGTCTAGGACCACAAGAAGGTAGAAGCAAAGACCCAATTACAACATCCAAAAACCCACAACATCAGGGTCTTTGCTTTAATACCCCTTGCCTGCATTTACAAGGGCCCAATATTGCAACTGGGGGCACCAACATGACTAGCGTTCCCCTCTTGAATAGCTAGGACAACCTCATAGAAATCGAAGATATCCCTAAAGAGAAAGAAATCAAATCCTATGATGATATCTTTGACAATGACACCCTCCTGGGGACTTCTTTCCTCCAACAACTTGCCATCAATCTCATATAACTTCCCCTCATTCACCCTCAACTTATAGATTGGGACCAACCAAGAATTGCACACATCGATGAGTTCCAAAGCACGGAAGCACTCCTAGAATTCATGGGGGCATCAAGCCCACAATCAGTTCACAATTCAGAGTCAACTCACATCTATAAGCTTGACCTAGAAGGATACTTTGGGGAGGAGGCAAGCTTTAGCTACAAAAGAGAAATAGAAAAAGTAAAACATGAGTCTTTATGTGAAAACCCTTCTGGGGCACATTCTAATTCCAAAATAGTAAAAATAAAGAGCGTATCTTCTAGTGAAAACTTGGCAATTCAAGCGCTAGAAGATGAAGACTTGCCTCTTCCTCCCATCTAGGATTATAGACCAGAGTAGTCACCTATCATCATAGAAGAAACCAAGCCAGTCAACTTGGGTATAGAGGAATGTCTGAGGACCACCTACATTGCAGCCAACATGATAGAAGGTGAAGAAATGGCTTTGATTGCACTCCTTAGAAAATCAATTATAAATTTTGCATGGTCATATGCACACATGCCTGGGCTTGATCCTAATCTTGTCATCCATCATCTAGTAGTGGATCCTAATGTCAAGCCAGTAAAATAGAAGCTAAGAAAAATGCACCCAAAGGTAGCCTTATTAGTCAAAGCAGAGCTTGAAAAACTCCTCCAAGCCAAGATTATTAGAGCTATAGATTACTCCGATTGGATCTCTAACATGGTGCTTGTCACAAAGCCTTTAAGCAACATCAAAATATGCATAGATTTTAGGGACTTGAACAAGGCATGTCCTAAAGATGACTTTTCGCTAACAAATATAGACATGATTGTAGATCTTACAGCGAGTCATGAAATGTGTTCACTAATGGATGGCTTTTCAGGCTACAATCAGATTCATATAGCAAAAGTAGATCAACATAAAACATCATTCACAACTCCATGGGGTACCTTCTGCTACAACATGATGCCATTCGGGCTAAAGAATGCAGGAGCCACATATCAAAGAGCGATGACAACAATCTTCCATGACATGATCCACAAGATTCTAGAAGACTATGTGGATGATATTCTTGCAAAATCAAAGACACGCCATGCACACCTTGACATTCTTGAGAGTGTGTTTGATCACCTGCAACACTATGGGTTAAAGCTCAATCCAAAGAAATGTGTCTTTGGTGTTACATCTGGAAAGCTCCTAGGTTTCATAGTATCACGATGAGGCATAGAGATTGACCCTAAAAAGGTCAAAGTAATAACAAAAATGCCTCCACCAAGAACACTCAAATAGCTCATAAGCCTGCAAGGAAAGCTTCAATCAGTGTGTCAGTTCATTTCTCAACTAGTGGACAAGTGCCAACCTTTTACACATCTCTTATGCAAAGACACAAGCTTCAAATGGGATCCCATATGTCAGAGAAGCTTTGATAAGCTCAAGGAGTATCTAGCCAATTCTCCAATCCTAGTACCACTAGTTCCAGGATGCCCTCTCATACTCTACATCTCGGCAACCACTATAGCACTGGGGGCACTCCTAGCTCAGCATGATGATGAAAATAAAGAGAGAGCCATCTACTACATTAGTCGAACTCTTGTTAGCTATGAGCTTAATTACTCACCCATGGAAAAAGCATGCCTTGTAGTGGTTTTTTCCACTCAAAAGCTTAGACATTACATGCTTAGTCACACAATCAGGCTCATTTCAAAGGTGGACCCCCTCAAATATCTACTATCAAGGACAACTCTCACAGGCCGTATGGAAAAATGGGTCATGTTACTCAGCGAGTTTGACATCCAGTACATAGATCAGAAAGCAATCAAAGGGCAAGTCATTGCTGATCAGCTAGCAAAAGAACCACTGGTGGATGCTTATCCACTAATCATGGAATTCCCTGATGAACACTTATGTATGATCGAAGAACAACCCATGTGGAAGCTATACTTTGATGGCTCCTACACATTACATGGATCAGGGGCAGGAATCCTATTTGTCACACCTCAAGGTGACTACATCCCAAAGTCATTCAAGTTGGGATTTTCATGTACCAATAACATTGCAGAATATGAGGCACTCATCTCAAGTCTCAAAACAACCATTCAGTGGAATATCACAGAACTGCAAGTGTTTGGAGATTCATAGTTGATTATCAAGCAAGTCCTAGATGAATATCAGATGAAGGATGACAAGCTGCTACCCTACAAAGAACTAGTGGATAGATTGAAAGAGCATTTCCTGAATCTACAATTCACATAGATACCTAGACTTCAGAACAAAGCAGCAGACGCAATGGAAACTATTGGATCTTTGTTAGAAATCCCTCGTGATGCATCGCAATATGAATTCCTAGTCAAGCAACTACATACACCAGCTTATGAGAACGTCTATGTAGAAATGGTGTGTGTCTTGGTTGGTCCTCAATCCCCGTGGTACCACAACATCCATGCATATCTAAAGAATGGTTTCATATCTCCCCATCTCACCAATAACCAACACCAAAACCTTATTCGCAGAGCTTCCCGCTACACTCTTGTAGCCAACACCCTTTATCGTCGAGGGTATCACAATATCCTCTCTAGGTGTTTAGATTCAAATGAGGCCATCCTGGCTTTACAAGAGGTCCACACTGGAATTTGTGGTGCCCACACGAGTGGCATGGTTCTAGCTGAGCAGTTGCTTTGAGTTGGGTATTATTGGCCAACCATGGAACATGATGCTTGTGAGTTTGTTAGAAAATGTTTACCATGTCAGTAGCATGCAAATTTGATTCATGCACTAGCACAAGACTTGTAGACCATTGCGCCACCTTGGCCATTTTCATGTTGGGGTTTTGACCTTGTTAGCTTAATCACTCCCCTTTCCTCAGATGGACACAAGTACATAATAATTCCCACAAAGTACTTCACCAAATGGGTTGAAGTGATTCCGCTCACCCTAACTACTGGCATTCAAATATCCAAGTTCATCCTGTACCACATCATTTGTCGCTTTGGCATACCATTTACCATCTTCACAGACCATGGCACACCTTTTGAAAACTAGCATTTGGATGATCTGTGTGCCAGACTCCACATCCATCACCATTTCTCTAGTCCATATTTACCTCAAGGAAATGGCCAGGCTGAGACAACCAACAAAAATATCTTGAAAATCCTCAAGAAGGTTGTCAATGATTCTAGTCGTGACTGGCACCTCCAAATCAATCCCGCCCTTTGGGCCTATCGTACTTCTTATCGCACTCCCATAGGCACCACCCCATATTCCCTTGTATATGGTGCCAAAGCCATTCTACCGATCGAGGTCAAACTCCCATCCTTGAGAGTCTCCATGAAGAACTACACCACTGATGAAGACTATCGTGTGGCCTGTCTCACACAGCTAGACCTATTAGATGAAAAGAGACAACAAGCCTATGATCACCTGGTTGCCTACCAAAATTGAGTCAAAAGGAGTTATAACAAGAAGGTCCATCCTAGATAGTTCTAGGTCGGTGACATGGTTCTTAAAGAAAATCAAAAAGTCCAAGCAAACAAAGAAAAGAAAGGCAAGTTTGAGCCTACTTGGCTAGGCCCCTATATTGTCACAGCATGCTTCAGCTCTGAAGCTTATCAGCTATCTACACCAGAAGGTGAGCCTTTGAATGATCCAATCAACATCATACATCTTAAGAGGTTCTATGCCTGAACCAGATCCTACATATTCAGAAAATCCATAAAAATTGGAAAAAGCAAAACAAAAACAAAAAAACAATCATCAAAAAAGCAAAAAAGAAAAGAAAATAATCGTCCAATGGTGAAAACTTGGCAATTCAAGTGCCTTGGACAAGTATGTTGGTGAAAACCTGGCAAATAGGCACCATACATAGTGGACCGAGTCATTATCTATCAAACTCCCATCCCCCCATCCCAACATCTCAGTCCTTTTTCTACCATCCCCATCCCCATCCACCATCCCCCATCATTCCTCTTTTTCATAATCCTCCAACAAATCTGCAATCCTCCCTGCACATATCTTGTACCATATCCTGTATATCCTATATAGCACCATCCTTCTTGTACCATATCCTGTATAGTGATCTTCCTATCCCCAATCCTGAGCTTCTGTACATATCCATTGTATCTCTTTTCCCATTCATTGTACATAACCTCATGTCTTTTTGTACATAGTCCTCGTCAGTCCTGCAGTAGCATTTGATTAGAACACTTTGTCCTACCCAACCTTGTACTTTAACAATATCAATTGTCAACTATTCTTGATCATTGTGATTATTCTTTGACTTCATCATTTGCCAGTGAACAACACCACTCATTCTCCCATCAATCAGCGGGTCCTTGAGGATGTATCCTTCCTCCTGTTAGATCCAATCTTCCACCAATCACACCCGGTCTGTGTCGATGCATCCTTCCACACATTCAGACCAATCTTCTCACCATCAATCAAATCCCTCACATCACATCTCTCTCCTTGGAAAAGGATGTCTTTTTGGAGTTCTCATTTTGGTCTTGGATTTTGTCCTTTGGATCTTGTTAATCTTTTATGGCTTCTCATTGTTCTCTACTCAAAGTCACCATGATCCTTTATATCATGGTGCACTGTGAATGAGGACAATCTGGGGCAAGGTCTTTTGGTCTTTTGATTTTGCCTGTGAGTCAATTAGATGTGACCCTTGCACGGTTCACATGTGATCTTTTGGGTTACATGGTGCACTTGGGAAATATCATTTGTTTGTGGTTTCTCCCACATCGTTTCCACCATGCTTCCTCTTGGGTTCATGCGTGATGCTAGGGCAACCCTGCGTGTCTTTTTAGTGTCAGTCCTATGCAACACTAGTGACAAGGCCTCGTGATCCTAGTATCCTTGGCAAGTCTCTAGCATTGCTATATTAAACTAGGTTATGCTCTCCACATTTGCACTTGGAGCTTCCCCCAATCCCCTACATCTTGCATCATCTTGATTAATCTTGCATCTTGCATTTTCATATAATTGCATGTTGCATTCTGCATTTCATCTCATCTTGCATTCACCCATCTTTGCTCTTGGAAGCTTGATTCTTTATCCTCCCTTCTTCCTTTCTTCTTTCTTCATGTTTCCTTTCGAGAAAATTCCACCAAGTTTCCTCTTTGCATTGTTTTCTCGAGGGGGCACAACCCATCATTTCTCTAAATTGTAGCCTGGGGCATCTTATTTTCTTGTCTTTGACGCCACGCCACTTGCGGCATCACATCAAAGAGGGGCAAAATGTAGACACCTAAAAATCCTTGAAAATAAATTATTTTTATTTTCTAAAAAATCCCTGATGACATCATCATTTATTAATTAATTAATTATTTAATTAATTATTTTATTTTTATGTCATTAAATTCCTTTACCTTAATTAAAAATATTTAATTAAGGAATCCCTCCCAAAAATGTTTAAATCTTATTTAAACATTATCTCCCTATTTATTAATTATTTAATTAATAAATTGACCAAAAATCCCAAAATAAATAATTTATTTATTTTTTGCCCAAAACCTTGCCAAATTTCTAAAGACCACTAACCTCTTCTAGAATCTTCTAATCCTTCTTTAATTTTGATTAAAGACTAATCCCATCATTTCCTAATCCTAATCCCAACTCAAGAATATTTAATTAAGATTAAATATTAATCCTCAATTCCTAATTTACCCTAGGAAAACTCTAGACTCTTCTAGAACTTTCCTAATCCTTCCCTAAACCCATTTAGGGGAAATTACCTACTTTCCCTAAGCTAATCCAAGTCTCCTTTGACTCCTAGTCAAACCCTACCCCTAATGAGCCTCAAACTCATTAAAGCCTTTGAGATAAATAAAACTATATTTATTTCCTAAATTCCATATTTATCCTTAGAAAGCCTAGAATTTTCTAGAAAGTCTTTATCCTCATCCAAAGCCTAGACTCTTCTAGAAAGTCTTCATCCTTATCCCCTTGACTCAAACTCTAACCTTGCCCCAAACTCTAACCTATCCTCTTAACCCAAACCTTTCCAAAAGCCTATAAATACTCTCATTTCTAATAGCAAATCCATCCACTTTTATTTTCAAGTAATAGTAATCTTATAATGCCATTTTCATGTTAGATCATAGCTTAAAATCAACTAATTTTTAGATTTCTTTGTTTTTTTCAAGCTTTTTAGCACATCATAGCTTAGCAATAAATGGATTAACATAGTTTCTTTCTTTATTTAGAATAGCATATAGCATCAAATCTCCATTAAAGCATTATTTTGAGTTCTTGAAGCCTTAGGGGCAATTTTGGGTGTTCTACCCAATATTGTGCCACTTTTTAGGGGTTTTCATGAGTCTCAAATTATCTTAGAATGCATTAGAGTATGCTCCAAGTGCTTAGAGAGCACACCCACATCCCCTTAAGCAAGAGCAAATCAAACAGTGCTTGAGTGCACCTGTTTTAGCTCAATCTGAGGTGGCTTAGCTTAGAGTTTCCTTGTTTTGGATTGATTTCATGTTAGATTAAAATCTTAATGTTTGATTGATTTGAGCCTTTCAAAATAGATACAGGATCCTCAAAAGCCTTGCTCACAATAACAAATTGAAAATGAAGGACCATGTAAAATACTAAAGAAGCATGATTCAGGAAATGCATATGAAGTAGAATTGCCTACTGAGTTGAATATTTCACTAATGTTTAACATTTTAGATCTGACAGAGTATCATGAGGGAGATGTTGAAGATGAGATCATCACAACATAGTGGAGTATTCCAGCAACTAGTTCAGATACCAAAGAGATTGAGTATATACTGGATAGTTGTGTTGGCAAAAGCACAAGGAACAAGACATGAAGAATATCTGGTCAAGTTGAAAGGATGACCTATTAAAGATTCATCATGGCTGACAAAGGAGGAGGTTAATTGTCTTGGTTTTCCTCTACACACCTAAGACGTGACGGGGTCACTTCTCAAATTACCTCGGGTGTTTGATGCAGGAGCATCCTGGGTGTAAGAGCAATCTTGCATTACCCAAAAATATTTTTATTTTTGTATTCAATAAGGGCTATCTTGTGCAGAGCTGCTATTTACAGAAACTTTCTATTTTTAATAAGTTGGTCATATGATCTCGAAATGTTTTGATTTTACATGTGGAGGTTCATCTCAGTCATATCAGCCTGCCAGAAAAGTTTCATGGCTAGATCAGGTCTAGTTTTGAAGATATTGAAGATTTTTGGTATTGGTAGCAGGGTATAGAAACTTTGAACTCAGTTTTGAAGGCTTTAGAGGCCCTGGATGAGGTCAAATTTTGGGCCAAATGAATCTTTCTTGATTTATTCATTGTAGAGCTCCTCTTGCCCTTTCTGAAATGGGGTTATAATAGTCAATCGGGTCAACGGGTGATGACTTATGGTCTCCAGAAGTTGGGTCACCTGAAATGGTGAAAAATGATTTTCCTTCAAAATTTCTATTTGGGTTTCAAAAGTTATTTTGAGCCGACTTTGATGTAATAAAATGAAAAATAAAATAATTCTAAGTTTGGTTGGCCTTATTGGCTAAAATTCTGGAACCTTCCCAGGCGGTGGAAAATTGCCTATATAAGGAAGGTTGTAATGTTGTCTTAGGCAGTTTGGGATAGTTCTGGGTAGTAGATCTGGGTATTGATTCGAGGCTTTGTCCTATAGAATATTGTAAGGGAATGCCCATGTGGCTTTGCATATTGTAATTCTGAAAGTTTGTAATTCCACATTTGTGGAGATAATAAGAAGCCAATTTTTTGTTCTTGCATATTTTTGTTGTTTCTCTATTTTTGTTATGTGTTTTTAGTATTAAGGGGAGCACCCTTCATTAGAATTAGCAATGAAAAAGGAGTTAGTACAGAGAGACCCTCATCTCTCTATTTCCAAAAGCTTAGTTGATCTATCTTCCAAGCTAGAAATAAAGGCACAAGTTTTGGATTATGTCAGGTCAGGATGGGACAATGCATTAGGTATGATAATGCAGCTCCATAAACCATTTTTGGATAAGTACTTTAATACCCCTACACCCCAACAACTTCAAGTGAAAAAAATAAGGGGGAAATGACATGCCATGACATGAGTAGTAGAAGGGGAAATGACAGAATTGAATAAGGGAAATGAAATATCACATACATAGATAATACAATGCGAATAACATAAAGATATGACATACTATTTTGTAATGTATATATTCAGTTGCATGTCAATATGAATCTTATGTATATATATGCAAAATATTTTGAAGACCGAGTCAAAGTCTTAGGGGGAGTATTTAGATTACTAAGTACTCTTATTGTAATGTAAATGTCATGACAAAGTGTTTTTTCCACTAATGTCAAAGGGGGAGATTGTTGATCCCTAAGTTTTGTTGTCTATTAGTGTCTTACACTTAGTTATTTTCTAGGAAATGTTGGTCAGTCATCACTATGACCGAGCCATCATGTAAAGGTTGAGTTAAGTCTAGAATTTTATCTTGTACAATTACCAAGAATCAGTTGCTGCCGAGCAAGTCAGAGGTCACCGAGTACTTCAGTAATTGCTGAGAAGTTTATGATGAGTTGTATAGAACTATCAGTGTTAAGCACCAGTATATGAAGAACATTTAATGCCGAGTGTCAAAGACTTCATATGCCGAGCAAGCCAGTTTTGACATATGTGTTTGTAATGGTACAAACACTTAGGTAAACTATTTTGGCTGACATCTATACAATATTTAATATTTGTTGAGGGAATCATGGAGGTGATTATTCTTTACATTTTTAATCATTAATCACTATGTAAGATATGTATCCTATCAGTTTAAGGGAATACTTAAGCAACATAAGTAGTGAATCTAGATTGTTGATTTTGATCTAGAAAGTTGATTTTTTGTCTATATAAGATGAGATATGAACCCTAAAATGATATAAGAGAGTATGAGAAGAGTATGAGAATGTATGTGAAATGAAGGGGATCTCATATTCATAGAACATAGAAGTATTTTGATATAGGTAGAGATCAGTCAAGAGTGACCAAGCTAAGTAGTGAAGGGAAGAACAAAAATGTATTTGATTGAGGAGATCAAACAAGTATTGGAAGGAGAAGATCTATTATCAACATCACAGTGCAAACTGAAGGATCTGGTACTGATACATTTTAATAGGTGAATCAGGGTAAATCTCTTAACAAAGTGGTCCTAATAGGCCTATGTAAATCTCTTAACCAAGTGCTTACTTTTTTGTGAGTTTAAATCCTTTTACCAAGGTAGATCGAATAAGTTTGTAAGCTCTTAACAAGGCAGACCCCTCATAGGGTATATCATTAGTGTGTGTGTGAAAATTTTACCTACTAAGAAGTCACAACACTTAAAGTAAAATATTACAGATCAGTGATAAGAAAATAAGCAATTAATGAATATATCATCAATCAGGTGATCTACTACCTTCTAAGAGATGTGAGTATGATATTCTCAGATTTGACCGAGATCAATGACAATGCAATGTCTAGAAGAAGGATTTAAAATGCAAAAAATAGTGAAATGAATGCAAGATTAAGCTATATTTTTGTGATTTTCAATGCAATAATAAGAATTTAATCTAGATGAATTCTCTAAAACAATGATAGCTATGAATTGAAATTGATCTAAGAATGCAAAAATAAGAAAATGAATGAATAGCAATTGATTTCAAATGGCACAATCTCTCAAGAATTCAATAGTATAGCATTGTTGTTCTCAAGATTGCACACTGATTTGTGAGGAATTGAGGGTCGTTTATATAGAAATCCCAAGATTTGGAAACTCATGGAGAAGCCAAAAATCACTCCCTGATTAACTCAAATTGATTGGAAAGTTATCATGGAATTAGAAATAGTCAACTTTAGATGATCATGCAAATCTACTTTTTAACTCACAATTAGAAGTTGAGATAATGCAAATTTGCTTTTTAACTCATAATCACATGTTGAGTTTAGAAACTTAATAGAATGAGTCAAGAGGTTGATTCTAAGTTAATTGACCTTCTGATTTTTGCATAGATAAATATGGATTTGTTTAATCTCCATGTGTTTTATTCTCAACCCATTTGATTTAATCAATTAAATAATTGATTTGTGGGTTAATTAATTATTAAATCAAATTTTATTCAAAAATCATATTATTAATTTGATAATTCAAGTTTAATGAATTAAATAAATATTCAATCAATTATCTTTGACTTTTTGATTTATTGTCAAATAAACAATATTAATTAAGAGCAATCTAATTAAAATGATTAAGTGGCTAAATTAAGTTTAATTAATTAAATATTCGACATATTCAATCAATTGTACTTAGGATAAATAATATAAAATCATTTATCACCAAATAATATTTAATTAGAGATAATTAGGAATATTCTTCGATGCAGATTTGTGATAAGATCGATTAGGGTTTTGATTGCTTGATGCGTAGATGTGCCTTGGGTTAGGACTTTAGGGTCAATTTTTATCGATTTTTCGATGTAGGAGGTTAATGGTATTGAAGCTCATTTTGGGGTGTTACATTTTTCCCCTCTTTGGATTACTATACAAAGCATAGTGGTTCAAAGATAAATCTATTTGTTGAGACCCTGACTCAGTTATGTGGTGGAAATTAATTGATTTTGAGATAGAAATTGATTGAAAGATTTGAAGATGTTGATTCAAGTCCCAATTGACCAAAAAATCAAAGATGATGTCAACAATAACTTTGAACCTATGATTATGAAGAAGTGATAAAATGCTTGATTCTAAACCTATGATTATGAGGAGATTGAATATCCTGACTCTAGACTTGCTTGTCCAAAGGAATCGAAAGGACACCAACTTTGAACCCTTCAATTATGAAGAATCAAGGAAATAACACATCTAAATCGATGGTTATGAAGAGCTAATATAGTTTACAAGGTTAAGAGAATACTAGATTGATATGGATTTTGATGAATCTAATATGCCCCAAGCAACGAGGAGTTTGATTAAGTTGACAATTAGACTTGGTTGTTGTCTTGATTGATGAAGGAGATTTGACATATAGATTTGAATAATGATGTGTAATACCATGCCCTCTTTGGGATGAAAATCAAAATCTATGGAGAAAGCCAGTTTGAATTGATGTGTAAGCAATGTGAGCGACTTTAGAAGTGGTTGTCTATGTCTAGGGACGCATTCTGCATCATTTTAGAGGTCCTATTGACCATGTTTGACTAGGTTTGACCATGAGTTGACCATGGTTGACCAATTTGAAAATATGAAAATATGATTTTAGATGATGAAATAGGTTGAGAAATGGATTTTGTTAATGTTATGAAGGTCGATTATGCAAGCAGTCAACCGTCTTGCATCCAAAATTTTAAATCACATTTTTGACAAATGAAACAATCTCAGATTTAGATTTTGATCCCAAAAATGGATTCAAGACATTGAAATTAGCTAGGGGTGCTATTTTCATGTAAATTAGAGCACTTTTGAAAATCAGGTCAAAAGCTATATAAGGCCGAAAGAGGTCATTTTCAAATCATTTGCACCGTTTGACTTTTGAGACTTCGTGGAGCCCTTTGAGAGATAAAATGCTGATTCCAGTCTACTCACACCGGTTTGAGAAATCTCATCGGTACCAGTGACCCTGGACATACAAGAACCTGATAAGTGGACTTTCTACTCCCTTTTGCATTGAATTTAGCACATGTTAATTGAATTTTAGGATTGTTTAGCCTTTTAATTTGTGTCCTTAAATTTTGCTTCATGGGTTGTCATATGGAACTTGGTTCATTGTTGTACGATAATCCAAATTCATTTCAATTGTCACGTGTGTTTGCATAGGGTGTCGTATGGGAGACACCCATTTCTTGTACGACATTTCTTTGCATCCCACAATTGTCGTATGACAACCTGTCTAGAGTCTTTTATGATTAAATGTCATATGGGTGCTTGTATAGTGTTGTACGATTATTGACATGACTTTTTAATTTCCTGAATTGTCGTATGAAAAAAAATGAGCATTTTTAGGGTAGTTAACAAATTTTTTCAAAATATTTGATTTCTCAGCTAGTTTTAATGACATTTAATGCACCTTTCAGAATGTTTACTTTATCAATTTTCATGCATTTAGCATTAATTTGGATCATGTTACTAATGTCGCTCTCACCTTTTGTCTTTGTAGATTAAGTATCCCAACATACATGTTAGAGTCTCACACCCAGCCACACAGAGGCTGTGTATTTCTCTAGTTGACCCTCTTAGAGTACATATTGCTTCATGAAGATTTGAGAACTTGATAGGTTTGCCCAAGGTTAGGGAAAATCATGGCCTCCTTACAACACTGAGAGAGTGGTTCCACTAGGAGACGCAGAATTTCCATCTTCCTACAAGGGAGATTACAATCACACCCGAGGATGTATAGCACATCCTCATGATTCCTTTCCATGGTCCTCACCCTGACTACATTATCTTAGAAAACATAGGGCTGCAGGCATTTCATACAATTTTTGGTGTGGATGAGCAGATTTTTCCATAGATCTCTTGGGAGACCTTGGTGCAATGGTATGATCAGACACAGGTTAGAGTGCATCATTATAGGGATGATTGGAGGTATTATCATGTCTGATCATCAGTAGAATAATTTCTTGATGGGATGGGCCCTGGTGGTACAGTGCTTGATGACACGTCCTATAGGGCTCAGGTGGGGTCAGTGTCTATTGGCACACATATTTTCAAAGATGCACAAGGAAGTGTACCATGAGGGAAAGAGATTTTCCCATGGAGTGTTGGTTTTACAGTTTTGGGCATGGGAGAACATCCCTACTTCCAAGATGATATGTCAGGATGAGAGGTAACCATAATAGCCTCTGGTTTACAAATATGTAGGTTACGTCACCCAGGCTAGGATAGGGAAGAATGAGTACTGGAGACAAGTTCTTGATGATATGAAAGTCATTTTTTAGATACCATACTTACAGGTGGAGGCATGGCCCACTGCTAGGGCACAACTCAATTATTTTTACCAGAGCCACATACTGATTGGTCGATTGAATAACATTTTGGAGAGGTTTTTGATCACACAGGTATGGAGGTAGTATGGCCTCATGTAGGATGCCCCTCATGAGTTCACCTCCTATGCCCAAAATGTTTGTGAGATGGGGCTAGGATGAGATCCATGACTATCCTATGCCATATGCATGCAGGAGTACAATGGGCTATAGAGCCACGATTGGGATTACACGGTTCAGGTCACAGATGCCTATAGGACACACCTGGAAGAGCACCCATTTCATAGGTTCCTGATCCCATAGAGCCTATACTGACTATGGAGGAGATAGAGGATGTGATAGGTGCACCCCGTGATAGAGGTCAGAGGAGGAGGGACACCCAAATTATGACTACATAGAAGAATCCTTGAGTATAGAGGGTAGTTTGTGCTCAAGTGCAGTAGGTGCTTGATGTTAGACCTTCCCCTAGGCCACATGGAGTTCCATTTGTTAGGCCCTCAATTTTGTAGCGTAGGTATACGAGGGGTGAGAGTCAGTTATTAGGTGTCATGGATATCACCATAGGAGTAGAGGATGTGTTGGGAGAGGATCAGGATGTTCCCATGGGTGAGGCACAAGATGCATCGAATTTTGATCTTGAAGTTGAGGTGAGACACCATAAGGATAGGGGAGAGGCAATGGGAGGAGAGGAGGCAATGGATGAAGAGGAGGACATAGCAAAGGAGGGGTTGAGACATACACCCTAGGATACCATACGTTGACTCCACCATTAGATTAGGGGGCTTAGAGCCTAGAGACTCTCTCTAGAGGTTAGGCTAGCAGAGTGAGATAGACAACTGTGAGAGTCCCAGGCAAAGGCACAAAGCATGAGAGTAGAGATTGTGCATTGGAAGAGTAGGGCAACATACTATATTTTGGTATACTTTGCACTTGTTCCTCCTGGTGAGAGAGTGACATCTTATTCATAGTATATGCTATGCTCAGAGGGAGCGAGGGCACCATGGGAAGAGCCACCACTCAAGGCTGTGACTGGAGGAGGAGTCGCACCTGATGGCCAGGATCATGTAGAGAGTTGATATTATAGTGTCCTCATTTTGTAGATTTTTGACCGATTTTTGATGTATACTGATAGCTCATTGTAGCTCATTTTTGATGTATTGTACACACACAGTGTTCTAATTAAGATGTACCCCATGTACTATTTTGATATATATATATATATATATATATATATATATATATATATATATATATATATATATATATATATATATATATATATATATATATATATATATATATATATATATATATATATATATATATATATATATATATATATATATATATATATATATATATATATATATATATATATATATATATATAAGATATTTTTGGTTTGACTTCATCACACTTGTTATTTTGATTTATGATGTTGTTTATCATGTGATGCAAATGAATGAAATACTTATTTTAGTTTCAATGTATGTATGAAAATGTAGTATGAATGAAATGATGAATGTTATATGGAATATGAAAATGCACTTCTTTATTTATTTATGAAAATATATGTATGCAATGAATGAATGAAATGAATATGTAACTGTAAATACAATGATTCCTATGATGTTTTTTCAGGTACATGAATAATTCAAGTGCTTAGTCATTGTTAAAAAGGATGTTTAACTCAAGATGATGACTGCTTGCTTGTCAGTTGAAGTGACCTTCACATTTCCCTCAGTTCTAGGTTGATGTTTTAAGTGAAAAATATTAGAATAACTGAGAGAGGGGTGAATCAATTATCCACAGTCCCAAATACAAAATGTAAAACTTCTAAACAAATTCATCTTAATCTGCAGCTCGGTAACAATAATACTAAATTGTCTGTGCATTTTACTGATTACCAATTCATTGTTCATAGTGATTACCGACCAAATCGGATATGCAATATGTAAAGTATGAGAATCAAACAATCACCACAATAAACACATACCACAAGAGATTTAACGTGGAAACCCTGTTAAGGGAAAAACCACCTGGGACTGGTAACCCAAAATATTTTCACTCTTCTAAAGTGAGCTCGGTGAAGAGCCAACCCTGTTAAAGGTTACAAAACACACTGTAAGGTGTGACCTTGTTAGAGGGTTTAACACTAACAATTATCATCCAACCAACATTCACTATGGGGTTGACAAGATAATAATGTACATTCTATGAATGGCATATAAGACTTTTAAGTCTACTTAGTTAAGAGATTTTATCTTATTACAATGGTTAAACTATAACAACAGGTGATATGAATACAACACAACTTGATTTGTAGATGTTCAAATCTATTCTTAAGCTCATAAAATCCTCTGATCAATATTTCTATTCAATTCATCAACATTTAGTAACTTACTGTCCCTCGGTAAAAGTTTTCTGACGCTCTCTTAACTCTGCAGTTCAGTTCTCCTTTAACCACTATGATCAGGCATGCATGAAGCTTGTTCACATGATATCTCTATAGTTATCTTCCTCCGGCATTAGTTTCATTGTGAAACCCTAGTCTCTTAAATAGACAAGTAAACCATTTTATTTTCATCCATCAGATTTTGCTGCTTAATCTCGTTCATTGATTTTGCCACTTAAACCTTCCTCAGCTGATGTTTCAGTAACACATTTCAATCCCATCCTTTAGATCTTCTCCAAATTTTTCTAGTCGTTGATCTTATAATAGACTTTATCTTTCCATCTTGATTACGAGGTACTTTCTAGCTCATCAATATTATTGGCTAAAATCATCATTTAGTTCTTTTGTCCATACTTGGTTAACAAAGGAATGTGTTGGTGAACGCAAGATCTATTTATACTATGGTCATTATACACTACACTGCTCAATGTATACTGGAATGCTTCATTAACTGACCACACTGCTTTGTAACATTTTTCTTCTATCTCCATAACAGATTAATGTAACATAATCAAGTCAACCATATGAAGTCATAAAATCATCAATAAGTTACCAAGAGTATTCCTTGTCCTCATCTATCATATCCATCTTCCTCAATGTAGATAACTTGGTTCTTCATCTTTCTCTTCTCTTCTACAGACGTGTTAGATATTTGCAACTACCATGATAAGTACTATCAAAACTAGTTGACATCAATGACAACATAAAACTGATTCAATTATCTTACATAACACTTCAGTATTCAGTGATCTCTAATCACTTGTAGTTCTTCAACCATGTTCTCAATCAGTTTTAGTTCATCAATCATGTTTTGAATCAGTTATAGTTCATCAATCTCTCCCTTTTGCATTGATGGAAACTTACGTAATATGAAGTATACCATACACATACCAAACATGTATTCTACAACTCTGTAAACAAATGTTGTAGCTCGGTATAAGCTCTCCCTATCTTAATATGTTTAATTACTACGTTGCATAACAACATTGCAAGTGCAGACTATCTTCTATAGATATGATCTTTGCAGCTCTCAAATTTCTTCTTCTGTTCTCAGCAAATGATCTTCAACACTATCCCTAACTTTCTCAGATTGTCTCTCCCTTAGATAGATGTTCCAGTATTCTCCTTAGTTATCATATTGTTTATCTCTCCCTTTGACAACAATGCCAAAGAAACACATAAACATACAACTATATAGTAGCCATGTAACTCTCTATTGTCCAGTTCATTTACTATATCTCAGTATATTGATTATGCCACTGATTTCTCAAATCTTTCGCAACCTTAGAAAAAATCCATAGTGTGAACTATGCTGCATCAACATGAATGATCTTCTGATAAGATTAGGCTGATGCAACCTCTAGATCACATTAGTGACCAGTAGACAGGGGACGAACCCCAAGTCTAGTCCTCAAGTATTCAAATGTATCTTTCGGTAGAGGCTTGGTAAATATGTCTGCAAGTTTCTCTTTAGATGTAACAAATTCTAGCTTTACTTGCTTCTCTTGTACTTGTTCTCTTAAGTAGTGATACTTGATAGATATGTGCTTTGTTTTTTAATGCATCACTAGATTCTTTGAAATGTTTATAGCACTAGTGTTATCACAATATATAATCATCAACTCAGTGATTACCTCATTCATCCCTTCCAACACTTGCTTAATATATGCAATATTTGAATAGTTTGTAGTAGTAGCAATATACTCTACTTCGGCTATAGACTGGGAAATACAAGAATGCTTCTTACTTGTCTAGGTAACAAGTCTTTCACGGAAGAAAAATGCTCCTCCGGTTGTGCTTTTTTTGTCATCCACATTTCCAGGCCAATCAACGTTGGTGTAGACTCTTAGTTCAAATTTTCCATCCTGAGGATACCATAATCCATAGTCCTCTATTTTCTTCAGCTATCTTAAGATTCTCTTTATAGAAACCATGTGTGACTCTCTAGGTTTGTAGAAAATCTTGCAACAATCCCCACAACATGTGCAATATCTGGTCTACTATGTAGTACATACATTAATTTACCAATCATAGATCGGTACAGTGTCTGGTTCACCTCTGTAGTTTCATCATCTTTAGTCAGTTTTTAGCTTGTGACCATTGGTGTTCCAATTGGTTTAGCATCTTCCATGCCAAATGTTTTTAGTACTTCTTTGATATACTTGGATTGTGTGATGAATATCCCATCATTCTATTGAATAACATGTAGTACTAGAAAGAACTTAATCTCTCCAAACATAGACATTTCAAATTCTTTTCTCATCTCATCAGCAAATGATTTACAAATGTGATCTTGTCCTCCAAAGATAATATCATCCATAAATATTTCAGCAATCAGGATAGCATCATCTGATTCTCCTTTCATATACAGATTGTTGTTCTCACTAGTTCTAACAAATCCAATACTTAACAAATAAGTATGCAGCCTTTCATACCAGGTTCTCAGTGCTTTCTTTAAACCATATAAATCTTTATGTAATCTACATACCATGTCTTTCTTGTATGGATCTACAAACCCTTCTAGTTGTTCTATGTAGACTTCTTCTTCAAGTATCCCATTCATAAATGCAGACTTAACATCCATTTGATAAACTTTGAATTTCTTATGTGCTGCATAGGCCAATAACATTTAAACTCCGTCTAGTCTAGCAATAGGTGCAAAGGTCTCACCATAATCAATTCCTTCCTCCTGTGCATATCCCTTGCAAACTAGTCTGGCTTTATTCCTTGTAACCTCTCCATTTTCATTCAACTTGTTTCTGAAGATCCACTTAGTACCGATAACATTCTTATTCTTAGGTCTAGGTACTAAGGTCCATGTCTTGTTTTTCTCTATCTATTCAATCTCCTCAGTCATTGCATTTATCCATTCATCATTCTCCAATGCAACTTTAACATTTTTCGGTTCAAACTCACAAACTAAGCATGTACCTTATCTTGACTTACTTCTCATTTGCATGCCAGCTTGCTTGTCACCAATGATTTGGTTCTCAGGATGATGTCTCCTGACAAATCTTTCTAGTACCTAATCTCTTCTTTGTTGTTCATCCTGTTCAGGTTCAATTTCTTGCTTGGTAGCCTCTTCCTACTCGTCGGTGTTCCTTTCCTATTCCTCGACATTATTTTCTTGATGCCCGGTTGACATAGTTTGCAACTTTGGTTGGTACTCTAGATGTTCAATGTAAGTGAATCTACCATAATCTTCAGGTTCCCTGATGCTCTCTTCACCATTCTTATCATCAAGCTCATCAAACCTGACATTAGTACTTTCAATCATTTTATTAGTAACTCTGTTTAGACACTTATATGCTTTGCTTTTAGTGGAATATCCAAGAAATATCCCTTCATCACCTTTTGAGTCAAACTTTCCATTTCTTTCATCTTTCAAAATAAAGTATTTACTTCCAAAAATTCTAAAATAACTTATAGTGGGTTTGTGACCAAACCATAACTCATAGGGTGTTTTGTTAGTGTCCTTCTTTAGTTGTACTCGGTTTAGAACATAAATAGGTTTGCTAACTGCTTCTCTCTAGTATGTCTGAGCTACATTCTTCTCTATCATGAGTGTCCTTGCATAATCAACAATTGATCTATTCCTCCTTCCAGCAATGCCATTTTGCTGAGGTGTTCTTGGTGCAGAAACCTATCTTTTAATACCATGCTCATTACAATAGTTAGTAAATTCATCAGAAATAAATTCACCACCTCTATCAGATCTTAAGCATTTTAGTTCCTTCCTGATTTATTTCTCTACTTTTTCTTTATACCACTTAAACATTTTAAATGCCTCTGATTTTTCTTTTAAGAACACCATAGTCATCAATCTAGTATAATCATCAACAAAAAAAATGAAATACCTATCTCCATAGTAGCTCTGTGTTCTCATGGGACCACATAGGTTGGTGTGAAATACCTCCAAAATTCTCTTTGTTGAATAATATTTTCTCTTAAAACTAGATCTTGTCATCTTACCTTTTTGACATTGATGACACATTGCATGATCCGACTTTGTTAGGCTAGGAATACCTCTAACCCTTTTCTTTCTACTGATCTTGATCATGTTGTCAAAGTTTACATGGCATAACCTTTTATGCCATAGAAATGCATCCTCATCTTTCATCATTAAACAAGAAGACTTATCATTATCAAGATAAAACAAGTTACCTTTCTTTTGTGCTCCTGTTCCAACAAGTTTTCCTCTTTCATCAAATATCTTCACTGTCTTGCTCTCAAAAGCTACATGGTGGCTTGAATTGTTAAGCTGTGCCACACTTAGAAAATTATAATTTAGTACTTCTACCCAATAAGAATTATCACATTTTATCATTTATCAATAAGGATCCCTTTCCTCTAACCATACAAGGTGTATCATTGCCCATTTTTACAGATCCTCCATTATATTGCTCAAGATGATCAAAATTTTCTTCATCACCAGTCATGTGATGGGTACAACCACTATCAATGATCCATGTATCATTTTTATTAGCCTTAGAGATAAGAGCTGTCTCTACATACCTTTCTCCTTCCTCACAATCATCCTTCATTGCAACAAACACTACTTCCACATCATCATCTATGTTGATCTTGGTATCATTCTCTTCAGAAATGTAACATACCTTCTTGCCTTTATCATTGTTGTCTTGGTTGTCTCTATTGTATAGTTGGTAACTCCTATTATTTCTTCTCCAATAGCTTCCTTCACCAAATTGATCCTTGTTTCTATCAGCTTCTTTACTATTTGGACATCTAGCAACAATATGACCAACTTCTTTGTAGTTAAAACATGCTAAAGGTAATTTACCTCTATATCTACCTTTTCCTTTAGGTAACCTCCTAGCCATAAGAGCTTCAAGCTGATCAAGATCATCATTACTATTACTGTCATTATCATCATTATTGCTTCTACTACTAGATTTACCAATCTTCAGAGAAGTCATGAAAGTAGACTCAACAGATGGTACAATGCTATTATCAAAGTTATCATGTTCAAAAGTTGTAAGCTTACCGATCAGACTATCAAGAGTGAGAGTACTGCCAGGTGCAGATCTCATTTCATGTATTGTAGATATTTTGATAGCATAAATAGGCAATAGGGTTCTCAAAAATTTGCTTACCACTGTTTCTTCTGAAATGACACCACAAGATCCTTTGATAGCATTAACTACTTCCTTTATTCGGTTTGTGTATTGCACTATATTCTCTCCTTCTTTCATTTTCATATCATCGAATCTTCCTCTTAAACTTTCAGCTCTAGCTCTTCTAAAATTTGCATCACCACTATAAAATAGAGTAAGTTTATCCCACATGTCCTTTGAGGTAGCACAATCCTTGACATCTTCAAATTCAACATTTGTAAGAGCAACATCAATCTCCATCATGCTAACATTGTGCTCATGTCTATCTCTTAACTGATCAAGAGTGAAAGGTCCTGTAGGTGGTGCTAAGTAGCCATTCTCCAATAGAGTGAGGGATAAATTCCCAATTCCAGATATATGTAGTTTCATTCGACTTTGCCATATTGTGAAATTATCCTTGTTCAGCTTTGGCACTTCCCTCTTATACATTTTTTGATCTTTCTGCTAAAGTCCTTAAAAATCTATTCCAAGCAACCAATGCTTTGATACCAATTGTTATAATAACTATCCATAGTCCCAAATACAAAATGTAAAACTTCTAAACAAATTCAGCTTAATCTGCAACTCGGTAGACAATAATACTAAATTGTCTGTGCATTTTATCGATTACCAGTTAATTGGTCATAGTGATTACCAACCAAATCAAATATGCAATATGTAAAGTATGAGAATCAAAAAATCACCACAATAAACACATAACACAAGAGATTTAACATGGAAACCTGTTAAGGGAAAAACCACCTGGGACCGGTAACCCAAAATATTTTCACTCTTCTAAAGTGAGCTCGGTGAAGAGCCAACCCTATTAAAGGTTACAAAACACACTATAAGGTGTGACCTTGTTAGAGGATTTAACACTAACAATTATCTTCCAACTAACATTCAGGGGTTGACAGGATAATAATGTACATTCTATGAATGACATATAAGAATTTCAAGTCTACTCGGTTAAGAGATTTTATCTTATTACAATGGTTAAATTGTAACAACAGGTGATCTAAATATAATAAAAATTGATTTGTAGATGTTCAGATATATTCTTAAGCTCATAAAATCCTCTGATCAATATTTCTATTCAATTCATCAACATTTAGTAACTTACTATCCCTCAGTAAAAGTTATCGGATGCTCGGTTACCTCTACGGTTTGGTTCTCCTTTAACCAATATGATCAGGCATGCATGAAGCTTGTTCACATGATATCTTTGTAGTTATCTTCCTTTAGCATTAGTTTCATTGTGAAACCCAAGTCTCTTAAATAGACAAGTAAACCATTTTCTTTTCATTCATCAGATTTTGCTGCTTAATCTCCTTCATTGATTTTGCCGCTTAAACCTTCCTCAGCTGATGTGTCAGTAACATGTTTCAATTATGTCCTTTAGATCTTCTCCAAATTTTTCTAGCCATTGATCTTATAACAAACTTTATCTTTCCATCCTGATTACGAGGTACTTTCTAGATCATCAATATTATCGACTAAACTCATCATTTAGTTATTTTGTCCATACTTGGTTAACAAAGGAATGTGTCAGTGAATGCAAGCTCAGTTTATACTGTGCTCGGTATACACTACACTACTTAGTGTATACTAGAATGCTTTATTAACCGACCACACTGCTTTGTAACATTTTTATTCTATCTCAATAATAGATTAATGTAATATAATCAAGTCAACCTTATGAAGTCATAGAATCATCAATAAGTTACCAAGAGTATTCCTTGTCCTCATTTGTCATATCCATCTTCCTCAATGTAGATATCTTAGTTCTTCATCTTTCTCTTCTCTTCTATAGATGTGTTAGATACTTGCAACTACCATGATAAGTACTATCAAAACTAGTTGACATCAATGATAACATAAAACTGATTCAATTATCTTACATAACACTTTAGTGTTTGGTGATCTCTAATCACTTGTAGTTATTCAATCATGTTCTCAATCAATTGTAGTTCATCAATGATGTTCTATGAGGCCTCACCCTGACCCATTATAGCATTTTTGATTATTCACATTTTGATACATTAATACACTTGTTGATTATTCTGACAGAGACTTGAGACATTATGTTTGATGATTATTATTATATTATGTGGATTAGAATCTAGAGTATGTCATGATTTTGATTATGCAGGCTTAGTAAAGTGAATTGATGAGAATATTGGATCATGTTTAGATTTGATCACATCATAAATGACATGTCATGATGATTATGTACTTATGATGTTCAAACATTATTGAATGAAAAATTGCAATTAGGATTGAATTCTGCATATGGATTTACGTGTTAAATAATGAATTAGATATGTATATTTAATGTGATTTACTATCTTGAACTACTGATGCTTGATGTTTAGTGTGCAGGTAAGAGAACCATGGAATTATTCAAAGAACCAAGGTCAAACATATCTGAACTGAGTAAGCCAAGGTTTAATCTGATATGGGATTAAAAGCCTTGTTGTAATGTGAACTCGTTGTAAATGTGAATTTGCATGTGTTATTAGGTAACTTCATGTTGTTGTTCAGGACATGACATTTTTTATGTAATGTGCAATCATTAGTGTCACTTGACACTTGTTATGTGCTTATTTAAATTCATCTTTTTTTTCTAGCCACTTCTAGAGGCCAATAAGAGGTTCTAAGGGTCATTTTGACATTATTTAAGCACCTAAGTGTTAGGGGTATGGGTTAGGAAGGTTTTTAGCATGTCCATAAACCCCTAGTGACCTTGGTAACCTATTTTATGACCCAATTACCATTAGCTACGAAATTGGATGAAGTCTTGACCTTTACCCAACTCCACCCTTCTTTTCAATCATGTATTTATAATGGGGGACAAGGAAAAGGCAATAGGACCATGGGTTCAAGTCTGCATTTATGGATGGTGGGTGGGTAGGAATTGGAGGTCTTTTTAGAGGCCCTTGGTAGAGTTAGTAGGTGTTCACCCACTCTCTACTTTTAGAGACATTAGGGTTTGGATTGAGGAAGGATAAGTGGATTAGCTCTTCTCAAATTTCATTTGCCATAACACTTGTGAAGGTTGGTTACTCCTTGCCATGGAAGCTTACTTGTTGGTTACAATAGATTAGCATGTTGTTTCTTGCTCTCTTATGTATATGAATTTTATGCTTGTTGTGACATTGTGTTGTATGGGATGGGATTTGGGTTTGAATTCATGTTCTTTTTTGTTATTTTTCTTGAATGAGGGAGTATTGTTCATGGGAGTGAGGCATTACTCACCCTTTGGGAAGGGAAGAAGTGGCCTTGGGTGAAGAGGTTAGTTGGGCTCTCCATTGAGGTGAGAGTATCTTCTCTTGGAGAAGAGGGATAAATTCATGGTGTATTGGCACCATGAAGCCATTTGTATCCTTGCATCTTGAGGATGTTGATAAGCATAGTATGTGTATGGAGGTTTTGATTATGTAGCCTTGAAGAGGCAATGAGATACTCATGTTGAGAAATGTTGAATGCAATGGCATTCTCCCCTTGGAAAATCCCACCTTCAACCTCTTTCAATGAGCTTATATGACTCATTTGTGTAGCCTTGGGAGGGAGTAAATTGTTTTATATGCATATGTGTACTATTGTGAGCATTTTGTTTGTTGAAGCATACCCGTTTAGCCTTGGTTCTCCAAGCTCGGGGGTGGTCTCATAGAGACCTTGGTTGGGAGGTGAGAATTCCATGGTTCTCCCCTTTTTATTGTAGGTATTGATGTCAAGACTCATGTAGAAGAAGCTTTGAAAGAGTTCACTCTTGGATGTGATTGTGTGGAAACACCTTATGTTGTAGTAATGTTGTTCTTTGTGGAAAGATCTTTCTCTTATTGCACATTGTAATGTATTGAAAAGCATCTTCAAGTATCATGTGAAGAGTTTTCCTTATTATGAGTTGAAATATTATATGTTAGTCATGTATATGTATGAAGTCTTCCTCATTTTGAAATATATGTATTGGAAAGGTTACCATAATGAAAAAAATGCTACCATAATGAGAGCAATGACTCATTACTTTCATGCTTAGAGAAATCCATTCTTGTAATAGAAATGCTATTCTTCTTTGAGAAATGATTTTTAAGGTTGATATAATAGATAATGGAATAATTGAATTAGATTACATATCTTGATTGATGAGTGAATATAGTATTTTCTCTAAATGTAGATTGTAAACTTTCACATTCATTATAATCAATCTCCATTGAACAAGATCTCATACTTATTCCTCCAAATTGTAGTATGAAACAATGAACAAATGAAATATTGGATTGCTATGTAGAAATCTCTTACAACTAATATTCAACCTATAAATATCCTTAGTATAATACACTAATTAATCAATGCATTTATATGGATCTAAAAAAAAAACAAAAAAACAAGCAAAGGAATGGAAGGAGAAATCACATTTTTACAATGACAATCTCCAGATTTTTAAAAGAAAAATGCTCTCTAGATTTTGTATGGGAAGGAAAATATTCCCATACCATAAAGAATATTCCTACCTAAGTAGGATTAACATAAACTAATCTCCTAGCTTAAGTTTATACTATTAACTAAATCCTAGTCAAATCATAATGATAATAAAACTAATATTATCTAAACAACAACTTGTCATAAAACTTCCCTTATCTTCTCACCACCCTACATAGGATGTGAAGGGCTATCATAACATTAAATTCTATTTCAAACTAGCAATTTATCTCCTTACCACATGTACTGGCAACTAACATGCATTGAACACATTCTTTGGAAAGGAAAACCTTCCCCAAGTCCTATGTGAGTTGACCTAGGGAATGGGTTGTCATACATTTAAAAGATTTCTTTATTAATGAATCCCATCCTTGCCCTTACGTGGGTTCATATTGAAGACTAGTTTATTTATTTCCTTAAAGTGTTTGGTGGGACCCACTACCAACTCTCACTTCATAACATAAATGCTTTTAGTGATATCAGATTTCCACAATCCATATTAACAATTCATGAGCATTTCTGGATTTGATTGTGTTAATTCTTGAATTCAATCTTATGATTCTTGCATTCTCTCTTTCCTGATGATGGATCACGGAGTGTGATCCGAAACGTTGATGCCAAGAATTCATTCTTATGATTCTTGCATTCTCTCTTTCCTGATGATGGATCACGGAGTGTGATCCGAAACGTTGATGCCAAAAATTAACACAATCAAATCCAGAAATGCTCATGAATTATAAATGCTTTTTTTCTTATTTTCTAAACAAACCATACTTTGCTGCAAATGGATGGAAGAGGATAAGGTGGATCCCACCTCCTCCTAAGCTAGGCGTGAGCTTCCTTCAAAAGGGCTTTTACTTTGCTAGCATACCATACGTAGGTTTAGGGAGCTTAGGAAATGCTGCAAATAGGAATAAGTAAAGTCTTGTAGTGGGACCACCTAAACTTCCTCAAATCCAACACATGCTTTGGGAAATTCTTTTGCTAGGTTTCTTTTTTTTGAACTTTATTTGTTGCCTCATTAGTTTTGAGACTCCCAACACCCACCCACTTGGCAAGTGGGCCATGATGGGATGGGGAGAGTAGGATAGGCTTAGAGTTATAGGGCTGGATTAGAAGCTTATAGGATTTGACATGTGTCCCTTGATTGTAATCATGTTTATCAACTTTATTGGGATAATTAACTTGTAGTTAAAATATGTTAATACTAATTATAATTCATAGGTAGTATGTCTTGTTAGCTAGTTAGTTTAATTAATTAATTTATTTTGGAACTTTCTTCTATAAACTAATCAAACAATTAGTGAGCAAGGGGTTTAGTGTTAACATGTTACACTTCCATATAATCTATTGATTACTAATTAACAGGCCTTAGGTTAGATTGGATAGGCTTGTAAGTTAGGGGATTTCTCTTAGTTGATAAGGGATAATTTTAGTTGATAGTTTAATTCAAGGGTTGATAATATTTCCCTCATTTTATTAGTATGTAATTATGAGCCTTGTTATAGATAGGATAGTGTAGTAAGTTATAGGTTTAGTGATTGATAGATTAGGGTTTAATTTGGATTTTAGCAATAAGCCCTTAGATGGTAGTTATATCTATTAGTCATTAACTTTATTTAAAAGACTAATGAAATTGATTATTATTAGTGGCATTATTGTTCAACTTAAAGGGTAATGGATCAAATTAGTAAATCAATAGTTTTAATGGGAACATGTTCAAACTTTTCTAGTAATATACTTCTTGCTAAACTTATAGTCACATTAATTATTGGATAACTAACTAATAGGATCTTCACTACTAATTAGTTAAAAGGTCTAGTATGTTAGACTTAATCGTAATGAAACAATTTAATGTCATAGTTCATTAACACTAGAATGTTGTTACTAAAAATTAGTTGGTTTAAATTAAGTTGTCAACTTGCTCTTGGTTAGTAGGGTCATTAATCATCGAATCAATGATCCTTAAGTAATCTCATTCCCCTAGAAGGAGATTAAAGGATGATAGTATAACCACAGTCCTTGGTTCAACTAGATAACATTGTATCCGGAATAACACCTATAAGTTCATTGTTGTATGTTATTTGGAATCCTATCGTTAATGTAATTATTCCTCAAACCTCCATCATAGGTCTAATAATCCTATCATTGAATTGAAACCCATTTAGGAATCATAACCTTAACAGGCATTAGTGATACCCTAGGTATCTTCGAAACCTTTAAAAAATTAAAAAAAAATTGTTGCATTTTTGGTCGGTTTATTTTGGGCATGACATGCTCTCAATTAGCTGTAGTTCATCACAAACTTGAGAACAATAATTGCCATGCTAAATTCAAATCCTAGATGATATGCAACCAGATGCAACACAAGACACCAATGAAATGAAATTTAACAAAATGAAATACATAAAGGACTACATGCAACCAAGCAAAATGAGATGAACCCTAGGACTTAGTCACTAATCTTTTGTCAGTCTTTTCTCATCACTAAATATTTGAGGTAATACCAGATTTTGATACAATGGTAACTGGTTATGCAACCATGAACATATGAATATTGACGTTTAGTCAAATTTGTCAGATTAGATATAAGCACCAAGGCACAAGAGCCAGAATGACCTGAATATCATATCCATTTTGATATAGAAATTTGTATAAGCATTAGAGCATAAAAAATGTGATTAGCTGAATACACCTTTCATACAAACACACCAAGCAATAGGGAGTTCACCCTTTCTCTAATGTGAATTACCCACAATGACCCTTTATCATTCACATCCTTGGGCAATGTCGCATTTCACAGTAAGAGTAAGAAATTAGTCAAAATAAGAAAATAAATAAAATATTATTCCCATGTCCTGGCCTCTTTTAATCTTGTAAAAGACATCATTAAGTAGCTCAAGGGACATAATATTTAAAAATCTCATGTGAAACAACCAGCATACAAAAAGATTGAAGCATATCACAGAGATTGTTTTGTTGTAGCAATACGTTTGGTTGTTTTGTTATCAGTAGAAAAAATCCTTTTCTGGTAGGGAGACAAAAGAAATGACTCAGATAAAGTATCAAAGGAATACTAACTTGATATGAATCATCTGAGGTACTGAGGATCATAGGATATGGCTAGGATTGCCCCCAAGTTCTAAATATTGACCGGTTTTAGACTCTTGTTGCATTGTGCTAGACCGACTTATTGAAAGAAAGATGCGAAAGCACCAAGAGATATGTAAAAACTAAAATAGTATTGAAAGCTAGGAGATTTACAAGATTGCATTGATAGATTTTTTATACAAGTGGCACCTATTTTTTGGGTTTTCACCATCTTGGCAGAGATTCTATTTTTGCTACCAAGGCGCCTGCTTACCAAGTTTTCACCAAGGCACTTTTTATTTTTCTTCTTTCTTTGTTCTTTCATTTTTTTTTTTTTTTTTTGTATTTTTCCTTTTTAAATTTTTTTTTGTGTGTACCATCAAGGTGCCTATTGCTAGGTTTTCACTAGGATGATCATTTTTTCAGGACTTTTTCTAATTTTTAGAATTTTTTTAGGACATTTTCTGCATGCTGAATGTCTAGGCATATAATTTCTTCAAATGAAGAATGTTGATTGATTCTTGGATATTTTCTCCTTTAGTTGTTGAGAGTTGATAGGCTCTAGAGCCAAAAGTAGTAGTGACAAAAAATGGACCCAGCCAGCTGGGTTCAAACTTCCTTTTGTGTTCTTGATGGGATTGATTTTTAGTGATCTCTCTCAAGACTAGATCACCAAACCAAAATTATTTGTGTCTAACCTTTTTGTTGTAGCCTCTAGAAATTCATTTTTGATATACTCCGAGATGATCATATGCAACTTTCCTGTGCTCATCTAGTAATTCAAGTTCTTTCAACCTAGACACTCTATAATCATCATCAGTTACTAGACCATGCATTCTGATTCTGAGAGATGGGATTTCAAATTCTATAGGTAGTACTGCTTTAGTCCTATATACTTAAGATAATGGAGTAGCCCAAGTGGGTGTTCTTATACTTGGTCTATAGGCCTAGCGAGTTGGATTTATCATCAGGTGCAAGTCTCTTCCTATTTTATTGACTGTGCGATGCAATATTTTTAATAAGTTCTTGTTGGACGCTTCAACTTGTCCATTTCCTTGTGGAACATAAGGAGTCTATGTCTTTGTTCTTGAATTGGCCTCCGTTGTCAGTGATGATTGAGTGTGGGATACCATATTAGAAAATTATGTATTTTAGAATGAACATAGAGATTTGTTTTCCAGTTGCTTGTGTCAATGACACTGCTTCAACCAATTTTATGAAGTAATCAGTTGTTGTGATTATATGGGTGTAACCATTTGATGAATGTGGATATATGGCTCCTATGAGATCAAATGCCCATTATTGAAAATGCCATTATGTTGTAAAGGGAATCAAATCTCTACCAGGTGCATGAATTAAGTTACCATGGACCTAGCATTTCTTATAGTTCTTAGCATATTTCATGGCCTCTTTCTCCATATTTGGCCAATAGTACCCCGCCCTAATGAGTTTTTGAGCTAGTGTTAAACCATTGGAATGTGACCCAATTCCTCTAATGCACATTTTGACTCTTCTCACTCTAAATATCTAAGGAGTGTACCATCCAAACTTTTTTTGTATAGATCATTACCAATGATGACATACCGTGATGAATTTTGGATAAGGTATCATTTTTCATGATGATTAAGGTTATCAGGAAAGAATTGGTCACAAAGGTAGGAATATATAGTCTTGTAATGTAAGGAATCATGACCAACAATAGTGCAAATCATGTGAGTTTCTAGGCTACAATCATAGGCAAGGAATGACAATGCTTCTACTAGGAACTCGTAGCATAGCTCATGTTCTAGTTGTTGTAGTAGAAATGATAGTGTAGCCATGGAATCAATTGCTTATTTCTCCATTCATGGTATTTGTTCAAATGTGATAGATATGAAGTATTTCTTGAGATCATCTACCATCCTCTTGTATGGAATGATCTTTTCATCTTTGGTTTGATACACATCATTGACTTGGTGAATGACCAGTTGGGAGTCTCCATGAATGTGTAATTCTATTACTTTCCACTCTATGGCTAGTTCCATTCCATTTAATAGAGCCTCATATTCTACTATGTTATTAGTGCAAGGGAATTTGATTTTGAATGCCTTTGGAATGGAGTATCCTTGTGGAGTTATAAATAAGATACCAGCTCCAAATCCATTTTACGTGTAAGACCCATCAAAGAATAATTGCCATGTTCTTGAAGATAGGATCATTATAGAAGCATCAAGAAACTCTATTTGCATTGGTTGATTATTAAACAGTGGAGCTTCAACTAGTTGACTGTGATGACTTGTCCTTTGATGGCTTTCCTTTGAACATACTCAATGTAGAATTTTCTCAATAGCATCACCCATTTTTCTAATCTACCTATGAGGGAAGCTTTGCTTAATAAGTATTTCAATAGATATATCTTTACTACTAAGTGTATGGTGTGAGCCAACATGTAGTGTCTTAGTTTATGTGATGCAAAGATCACAGCTAGACATACTTTCTCTATCATAGAGTAATTATTTTCATAGGCCGCCAATGTTCTACTGATGTAATAGATAGCTCTTTCCCATTTGTTCTTGTCATGTTGTGCCAACAATACCCCCAATGATGTATCTATTGCGAAAACATACAAAATCAATGGCTTTCCTTGAATAGGAGGCATGAGAATTGGTGGATTTTCCAAGTATTGCTTAATGTGGTTGAAATTCTTTTCACATTCCTCGCTCCATTTGTAGGTCACACCTTTATGCAATGTCTTAGTGAAAGGTTGTGATATATTAGCTAAATGAGAGATGAAGCATTTGATATATTGTACTCTTCCTTGAAAAGTACATATTTGACTGATGTTTTTAGGAGGTTGCATCTCTATGATTGCTTTAACCTTAACATTATCCACTTCTATTCCTTTCTTAGAAACAATGTATCCTATAAGTTTCCTTGAAGTGACACCAAAGACACATTTCTTAGGATTTAGTTAGAGATTAAATATTTTCATTCTATGCAGTATTGTACCTAGTTCAGATAAGTGTTTTGATATCTTCATTGATTTAGCCAAGGTGTCATCTACACAGTCCTCCATGTTTTTATGCATCATATCATGAAAGATAGATGTCATGGCCCTTTGATAAGTAGCACCAACATTTTTTAGATAAAATGGAATTACATTCTAGCAAAAAGTACCCCATGCACAAGTGAAAGTTATTTTCTCTTGATCTTCTGGAGCTATCTTTATTTGGTTATATCCAGAAAAGCCATCCAATAAGGAGTAAATTTCAAATTCCGTAGTCATGTCCACTATCATATCGATGTTTGGTAATGGAAAGTCATCTTTTGGGCATGCTTTGTTTACATCTATGACATTTGTGCATACTCAAATGGATTTATCTAGTTTTGACACTAGAACAATGTTTGATATCCATTTAGCATAGTCGATGAATCAGATGAATCCATATTTGAGTAATTTCTCTACAAGCTCAGCCTTGAAAAGAAGTGCAACATGTGGATGCATTTTTTGCAACTTATATTTGATTGGTTTAACTCTTGGAGCTATAGAAAGATGATGCATGATGAGATTAGGATCCAATCCTAGCATGTCTGAATACTTCCATGAAAATTTTATCTTTTTCTCTGTTAAGAATTTGGTAAATGCCTATTTTTCTTCTTCTGATAGAGATTGTGCAACATAAATCAACTAAGGTTCTTTCACTATTCCTAGATTTATATATTGAGTTGGTTCTATCAAAACTGGTGATCTTTCCTATAAATGACTTAGGACATTAAATATCTCATCCTTGGATGCCTCATAGAGGTTTTCACCTTTGGATATGTCTTTTGTTTTTACTATTTTAGGCTTTGAGACTGCCATATAGTGGTTTTCACCCTTAGAACTATTTTTCTTTTTATTTTTATTCTTTTGATTGAGATATTTGATATTAGACTCTATCATGCTGACACTTGATTCACTATGGAAGTTGTCATGGGTTCAATCATGTTAAGGTAACATGCTAAGGCATAGTCTATTTGGAAAGTATGGATATCATGGCTTGGGTCTCTAGATGTTTGGTCAATAAGCTCAAGATGTCTGATAGTAAGTGAAGGGAATGACTGTGTGACAATGATTACGTATATAGTGTTGTCATCATTGGTTCTGATCCAACTCTCAAATTCTAAGGTGATATTACTACTCAAGATGTTTAATTCATTAAGCATCTCAACATCATCGTTGGATCATGCGTTAGTGATAAGTGAATCAGACTCATGAGGTCTGTCACATATTTATACACTCACATCAATTTTAGGTGCGTATTGGTGAATAACATCAACATGTTTGTCTGTTATGAGCTCCTCTTCTTCTAGTTCTGGAATGACTCCCCATTCATAGTCATTAGATTCCTCATCAGGACCTCTGGGAAAATCAAGAACATGTGTGAAATCAAGATGAATTCCCCAAGCAAGGTTGCCTTTAGCATCTGAGTGGAGTTCATATTCATGTGAATCTGTCTCAAAATCACTAGAGTGTTCCAAATGTTTAGCTATGGTGATTGATATGTCTTCTTCTTTCTTATTTTCAAGATTATTAAATTCTTGTGTAGTAGTAGGTTCTTGTGTGTCTACTACATTGACTCTTTCCTTAGGTTTCTTTTAATCATTAAGAAGGTCTAAGATATGCCGACATATAATTTCATAAGGAAAAACATCTATCTTGTCCGAATCATCACTATCTGAATCATGTGTTTCTTCTACTTCTTGATTACCTGTCCCTATTTCTATTTGTTTAATGACATGAGTAGAATTTCTGCTGAGATGGAAGGGTTTTCTTTGATAAACTATGCCTGTTGTATCTTTGTTTGTCCTTCCATAATGCTCAATATGTTTTATGATACCTTTTCCTCTTGTCCCTAGAGGTCCTTTTCTAGTGTATCCCATTTTAGAAATTAGTTTGTGTACTGCTCCATGTGTCCTGCTCCATAAGATTTTGAAGGAATCTTAGTTGATTTAGAGTCACAATTTTGAACTATTTGTGATTGAGACTTGTCTTTGTATAACCAAGCTAGTATAGCCTTTCTTCATCTATTTCTTGTTTGGATACATTTTTTGTAATGAAAGTCCCATCATAGATGAACTTTGTTTCCTTAGTTGCAGGTCTCATTTTCTCTGAAGGTTGTCCATAAGATTTAGGTGAGAGTGGGAGAGAACTAGTTCCATTGTATATTCTCCCATACCTTTATCTTGGATTTTGACCTCTTTTGCTATGTATTCCATTTTGTATGTGGATGCTATATTACTCTATTTTGTAGGAGACTCTCTACTATTTGGAACAAGTTTTTCAGGGCTCTCTTTCAAAGCATTGCAAGATACTGACATATGTGTAGGTATTGTGACCTATAATCCATAATATGGGAACTTGACACATTGATGATATGTTGATGGAATTTATTGCATTTCTTGAATCTAGGGCCTTCCTAAAAGAATGTTATAGGCCAGAGGGAGGTCCAGTACTTGACAAGTGATGTCTCTGATTACAGGACTTGTTCTAATGGGTAGAATGATGACACCTTTTGAAGATCTTTCTTGCTCATCATGCGCTTTTATTTTTATTTTATTTTTTGGATAAATAGCATCTTTTGATAACCCCAGTTGGGTAACCATTTTAAATGAACAAATATTTAGACCATCTCCTCCATCTATCAATACATGTTTGACATGACGATTTTCAATCATGATTTCAATATGCAATGGCTGGTTATGTGGGTGACTGAGTGAATTGTCATCTTCCTCTAAAAAGGATATGTATTGAGGAGAGGTTAAGTGATGCACCATGCTCTGTAACCAATCAAGATCAAGATATTTTGGAACATTAGAATTGATGAGAGATTTTTCTAGAACTGCATGATGAGCAGGAGAAATTTGAAGTGACTCAAATATGGAAATATTTGCATTAGTTGGTTGCAGTTGTTTGATAATGCTGTAAGATGTTGTTTTGGACTCTTTAGAATCGATAGATTTGGATGAAGTCCTTTGTTTAGTTGTTGATGTAAGATTGAGTGGTGTTTTCAAGGCTTTTGTCTTAGAAGAGTTGCCTGAGCTTGAGATCGAGTGACCACATTGGCTGATCTATTGTCTTTGTCTTTATCGACAATGGTGATGACATTACAATGCTAAGATGAGCATGGATCTACCATATTGATGACATCATTATTATTGGATTATGTGTAATTGACCTTAACACCCATGGTTGGTTTGGAAGAAGATGATTCTCCCTGTTTATGCTTCAGAAAAGGTTCTATGAATGTCGTATGATCATTTTTGGATTTATGGTTGTCAATAAAAATTTCTCTAGCATCAATTTTATCTTGAATGAGATTTTTTAGGTGCATGCAATTATTGGTTTTATGACCCTTGTTTCGGTGAAAGTCATAAAAATTCATCTCTTTCCACCACTTAGGTTTGACTTTTGGATCATAAGTTTTTAGCTCAGCTAGTGTGATGATGTTATTTGCCAACAAAGTTTTCATGGAAGATTCCAAGGACTCACCCAAAGAAGTGAACTCGCGATTTGGTTTGTAACCCATAGTTTATAGTCATTTGAATTTTTAGGAAGCTCAGTTGCTTATTTCTCTAAGGTTTTTATGGCTTGAGTACCAATTGTGAGATTAAATACTGGTGCTTTGGATGGAACACTGATGTGATCTACAATATCATCTGTGACAACATTTTTGTTCTTGTTCCAAAATTTGACTTTATCTTTGTTGTTGGAACTGGAACCTGAATAATACTTATTCTCTTTGTAAAGTGTGATATCTCCCTTGTGAACAAGTATATCTTCTATTTTTATGGCACTATCTACCATTTTTTCAAATGAAGTATAATTTTGTATCTACAGATGATAGTTGATTTCTAGAACCAGATTATTGAAAAACATTTATAGTTTCTCACTTTTGGAATTTTTTGAGGATACAGTGAATTTTTTTTCCTCCAACATTTGAGAAAAATTAGGAATGGTTCTCCTGATTTCTACTTCAGGTTACATATGTCAATCATGGTGACAGGATGTTGGATATTGTAGGAGTATTGCTGATAGAACAATTTCATTAACTCCTCAAAAGTCTTGATTGTTGGAGGTATTATGGAGAGCCAATTTATGGCTGCCCCTCCCAAGGATCATGGGAATAGATGCATTAAGTAGGTTGGTTCATGCATGAGGTGAAAAAATCCCTGACATGATCTTGAGGATCTGAATTTCTATCATATTTTTCATACTTTGGTAATTCCACTCCTTGAGGAATTGGTGGCATATACAAGCTTCAATTGAATGGAAATGGACATAAGACATCCATTGCGAATTCTTTGGTTTCTTTCTCTTTTTCCATATTTTTAAGTTTGAATTGCATAACATGCATCTATGTCATCATGGCCATGATGGGGGTTTCTTCCTCTTGTATTATGATATATTTGACATTAAAGTTATGAGGAAGTTTAGCCCCTTTTTGGGCGAGCTCTAAGAAGTATGTCTCTTTATCTTCTTGTAAGAAGTGTTTCATAAGTTTCTTAAAGAGATCATCATCATAGTATTGTGCAATTTATGAAGGGGTGGGCTCTTGAGCACTTCTGTCATCAGAGTCATGGCCTTATGAACCATGGATGGCTTCTCTTTGAGACATGGTAGTGTGTTGATTGTTATTGTGAATTGATTCAAGAGGAGGTGTGTGACCTCTCTTGGGGCGTAGATTTCCTAGTTCATCTTCCTCATAAATATTAGAATCATAGGGTTGATGCAATGACTGGGCAATGAGAGAAGACAAGGATGATGTGTTCAGTTCTTCTCTTTGCTTTCTATGGAGGGAAGCTCTAGTTTCCACCATTAACGTTTAGGTGAATCTTGGAGCAAGATAAGACAACTAGAATGTGAATCTAATTTGGGAAGGCCAAGTGACGTAACCCTGTCAAAATGATTTTTGATTGCTAATGAAAAGATGACGTAAGTGAAGGATACAATATCCGAGATGTATGGTAGACACCAAAAAGGATAGTGAATACTAATACACAACACTTAATCTCTAAGTATTAATGAAAAATTGAAGGTTATTTGAAAAGGTTTTTGACACAAGATGAAATGTGTTCTAGATTGATGCCTCAGATGACAAATTGAGCAGAATAGACTACTTTAGAAAAATGAGTTAGCTTGCTATTTTTTGGGTTCTACACCTGACATAGTAACTTTTTGATAGATTCTTTGATCACAACAGGGGATTGACTAGCTTTGCTGTTAACAAGATGACTTTACTGACAATTTTGAAAAATTCTCATATGACAATATGCAGGCTCGTACAACACAAAATAGGCCCTAGCACGACAATTTGGAATCTCGTACGACAATTAACATTAGAAAAATGATTTTTTCTTGCAAAATGTGACAACACTTGTACGACAATAACATGCTTCTCATACAATAATATAGGGGTTATGATATGACAATTAAAAATCTTGGGCAATTGTCATACGACAATTATTAGGGTAAAATAACAATTGACACCAAAAAAGGATTTTGCTTCAAATTTTGGAATTTTGAGGTTTTTGTTTGTAGCTTGTTTTCCAAATTTTTTTCCAGTTTTCTTTTCAGTTTGCTTTCCATTTTTTAGGATCTATGTGTTTCTATTTGCCTGGGGATGTTTAACATAGATATAGGCTCACAATCACAAAATACACTTTGAAATGACTCAATGAATCAATCACACCTAGCTTAACCTAACTAGGAGAAGAGATGTATTACTTTATCATTGACTTAGGAACACATCTCCCAACTCCCCACCATATGAGAGGCTAATAACATGATCTAGATATTGAAGACCATGTCTGGGTGTTAACGTTGGAAGTGGCTTGATATGATGAGTTTATTAAGGTGATTACTATTCACCTTACACAAGTACTATAAATCCTTTGGAGGTAGATCGGTGGAAAACTACCTTAGGCTTTTAATCAAGGAATCCATTCAAAACTATCTCATGTAGTCTTTCAAGAAGGATTTAGACCATAAGCCCTACATGTACTCAAACTAGTGTAGTCTCGCAAGCAAGATTTAAGCAGCTCTGCCCTACACAAAATTCAAGCATGTTCGTGGAAAATATCAAATCAAGATTAAAGGAACAAGAAAAATCATGTCTTATGAGGCTTTAAACTCAAGAAGCATCAAATTTTATAGTGGGGTGGAAGAGTCAGGTTAAGACTTGTCTCCACTTGGGTCATTCCTAGGAGATTTTTACCTCAACCAACAGACCCTCTAAAGGTTTAATTTAAATGTGAGGTTGAGGACCATAGGATATGGGTTTATGATTCTCTTAAAAAGAAAAGAACATAATCCCCTAACCTTGTCCTTTTCCCTATCCAAGACACGCAAAATAGAATTAATCCAGAGACAATTCATACATTTCCAAGGGGGAGATCATATCTTCTGGGTTTTTGATTCTCTGAAAAGAGAAGAGCATAATATCCTCAATATCTACCACAATGTTAATATGCTGCACATAATTAATTACCTATGTACCTATGAAAAAGAGAATCTAACCAAACACAATATTTTATCGATGAAGATTCGGCAACCTACAAAACCACAAGTCAGAAATCTTTGTTGATTGAGCATTCTTTGGAAAGAGATTTCTGAGGGTTTTCTTGGAAACAAGGGCTTAGAAGTCAAGACATGAATAGTCCAAGAATAGGAAATTTTCAATTCTCAAGTCTTCTTCGCACATCCTGCAAAAAGTGTTAGTCTATCTAAAATGATCGTACACCAATAAATAATAGAGGTTAGGATTAGCGATAATCAAATTCTATGGCAAAAAACCTCAAAATTGATCACAAAAACTCATACGATAATTGAAATACTAGTGTTGAATGTTGTATGATAATGTATACCTTCCCACATGACAAATTTTCTCTGCTACGACATGGGGTTCAATCCTGCACTGTAAATTAAGACTGTCATTTGTTGTACTACAAATAATATGTTCTGAAATGATAATATGCAGAGTGTCGTATGATATTTCTTGGGAATAGTTCAAAAAATTCCAAAAACTTGACAAAAATTGATTAGAAAAATGATAAAAAATGAAATGGAAACTTGATATCAGGCCCCATGGTGGGTGCCATAAATGTGTGTGTAAAAATTGTACTTGCTAAGAAGCCACAACACTTCAGTAAAACATTATAAATCAATGATAAGCAAATAGGCAATTAATGAATATATCATCAATCAGGCAATATACTGCCTTCTAAGAGACGTGAGTATGATATTGTCATATTTGACCAAGATCAGTGACAATGCAACATCTAGACGAATGATTTAAAATGTAAAAACTAGTGAAATGAATGCAAGATTAAGCTATGTTTTTGTGATTTTCAATGCAATAACAAGAATTTAATCTACATGAATGCTCTAAAACAATGATAGCTATGAATTGAAATTGATCTAAGAATGCAAAACTAAGAAAATGAACGAATAACAATTGATCTCAAATGGCACAATCTCTCAAGAGGTTGATAGTATAGCGCTATTGTTCTCAAGATTGCATACTGATTTGTGTGGAACAAAGGGTCGTTTATATAGAAATCCTAGGATCTGGAAACTCACAGAGAAGCCAAAAATTACTGCCTGATTAACTCGAATTGATTGGAAAGTTATCATGGAATTAGAAACAGCCAACTTTTGATGATCATGCAAATCTTCTTTTTAACTCACATTAATTAGAAGTTGAGATCATGCAAATCTTCTTTTTAACTCATAATCACATGTTGAGTTTAGAAACTTAACAGAATGAGTCAAGAGGTTGATTCTAAATTAATTGACCTTCTGATTTTTGCATAGATAAATATGGATTTATTTAATTTCCATGTGTTTTATTCTCAGCTCATTTGATTTAACCAATTCAATAACTGATTTGTGGGTTAATCAATTATAAAAACAAATTTTATTCAAAAATGATATTATTAATTTGATAATTTAATTTTAATCAATTAAATAAATATTCAATCAATTATCTTTGAGTTTTTGATTTATTGTCAAATAAACAATATTAATTAGGAAGAATCTAATTAAAATGATTAAGTGGCTAAATTAATTTTAATTAATTAAATATTCAACAAATTCAATCAATTACACTTAGGATAAATAATATAAAATTATTTATCACCAAATAATATTTAATTAGAGATAATTAGGATAGATTAGGAATATTTAGGAATATTCCCCGATGTAGATATGTGATAAGAATGATTAGGATTTCGATTGCTTGATGTGTAGATGTGCCTTGGGTTAGGACTTTAGGTTTGATTTCAATCAATTTGTCGATGTAGGAGGTTAATGGTATTGAAGCCCATTTTTGGGGTATTACAATTAGTTTATGATCAAACTTTGTAGCCCTAATAGGCAAACTTTGTAGCCCTAATAGGAAAACTTTAATATTGTTGTAGTGAAGATTTGTGGGTGTCATCCCCACCCCAGTTTTACCTTTCAAAGGTTTCTGGGTAACCGAAATATTTATGTTATGAGTTTTATTTTCATGGATGAAGATTAGAACGTTAGATCTATTTTAGTATTAAATTTGATGTTTAAGTTATGCAAGTATAATTTATGTCAAATTGAAATAATTGGTAGATATCTGATTCACTTCCCCCTCTCAGTATCTTACTTCCCATATTAGATTTCCAACAGATGGAATGTGTATCTACTAAAGAGAATATTGAAGATATTTTCACAAAGCCCTTACCTAAAGATACTTTTGAGTATCTCAGATGTAATATTGAGGCAATTTCCCCTGCTAATCTGAATTGTGATGCATTAATTTGTATCAGTCCAAGACACTTAACATATATATTATTTTTTCTTGGATTTATGTGTAGTGGATCCTCCTTAGGGGGAGTTGTGGCTAGTAAATAGAGAGACATGTGGTAGATGATTAGAGCATATTATTCGGGTATGATATCAAATTTTCATGATGCATTTCTAGATATTCATGTGCAAATATGTGTCCTTTGTCATTGATGTTAAAGAGGGAGAAAAGTCATGTGAAAAAAAATGTATGCATATGAGAGTTTATTTTGATTGAGATAAGAGTATATTTTAGTATGTATCTAAGGATGATACATTGTTTCCCTAGGTGAGGAGATTTGTTAGAGAGAATTTGAAAGATAATGAAGATATTGTTGGTAGTAATTTTAGTATTGATTGGATTTTCACATCATATGTGTTAGCATAATTTTTGAAATGATGCTAAGTGTTGCATTGATGAAGATTGATACAGATTTAATGATAGGTGAATCAATTATTAGGTTGTCATTGATGTGAACTAATTGACTAAGTATTTTTAGTATGTTATCAAATATTGTGTGAGTAAATCATGAGTTGTAGTATGTTTCTGAAGTTTCTATTCTAATGAAATAATATGTTATGTGTTGTGATGTTAAGTTTGTAATCATGACTTTTGATATGAAGTATTGAGTTGGTTATATTTGAATGAAATCAAATTGGGTAACTGCTAAAATAGTTAGTGATAGATAGTAAGTGATTTGAACGATTATCTTAAATCGGTAAGGTATTTGATGGAGTGGTCATAGGATATGATTGATAACAATGTCTAGATACTATGTTGAGGATGACAACTCATATTATTGACCGATGAAGATGGTTTAATAGATTGGAAGTGGTATTAACAGAATGGACAGGTAAATAAGATAGATTTCTTGAACAGGTAATGAATATTTGTGAATCAGTGAATAAATTTGAAGTGGCAATGGGATCGATGATATTTTAGTGAATTAGTAAGGAAGTTTTTTGATTTTTGGAAATTATTTGACATCACATTGCCCGAGGTATTTGTTTGAGGTGGATTCTTCAAGAAGTTTCTTTTGGTCAAATGATTTTTTGAAGATGGTTCAATCTATGAGTTAAAATCCATATGGAAGATGATGGGGTCAGAGAAAAATGGTTTATGAGTTTTTAGATACATTTCATCTTACCTAATATAGTCTGGATTATTTGTATCTCAGATCTAGGGTTTATTTTAAGTCAATGGAAGAAAATCTATATATTGGAAAGTTGAAAAAGAAGTTAGTTGTTGATTGCAAATTGTAAAGGATGTGGTGACAAAGAAAGTGAAGGAATCAAGTATGATCAAGCCAAGGAAGATTATAGTGTGTGGAAAGAGTTCCATAATTTAATAGGATTTGATCATGCAAAGGTAGTACAATTTCATAGATCATTTTATTTGTTGCTTTGTAACAATTTTAATAGTAAAATCTCTTAATAGGGTTGATCCTAACGGATATTTGTTGTAAATCCTCTAATAAGGTGGCATTCGTATTGAACATTTAAAGTACTCTAAAAAGGATTCTCCCAACATGGAAAAGATCTTAATAGATATAAAGGAAAATCCCTTAATCGGGTAGCACCTAATAGGTCTTTTGTAAATAATTAATAGGGTAAGCTCCTCATAGGGTGTATTCCAGAAGAGTATAGATTTAGTGGGTACTAACTCCCACTATGGTTTTTCCCATTTTGGTTTCCATGAGAAAAATATGGTGTCTTCATTATGTGATTTAATATTTGTGGATGCATTCTTTGAAAGTTTGTATTTATATTAGTTGCTGTTGAATGTTTGGTGTATAAAGTTTAAGATTTTGAAATCAATGAATTTGTTGATTGATGATTCACCCCTCCCCTCTCAGTAATCAAACTTGTATTAACAATATGTTTCCATAAATGCCAAAGGGGGATATTTTTGGGATATTGTGAAAATATGTGTTTCAGAGATTGCTAGATCACATGTTTGAGAGATTTGTTGTCATTGATGTCAACACATTTCTTTATTTTGATAGTGTTGTAGAGATGTTGCATGAATGTTCATAGAGTTGATTGGATCATCGAGACTACTATATTGTAGATATGTTGTTGTGAAGTTGTTTGTAGTTTACTTATGTCAAGTTACAAAGGTTCACAATGAAAATCATGTCAATTATGGATGATTTATCAGATAATGGTATTTTGATATTCTGGACATATTTTGGTAGTGACAGTGTGAGAGTATTTGGATTATTGTGGATTAATGTGATAATATTTTGAGATGAAAATAATATGAAATGTTTATGAATTGGAATTATGTCCTTGACATGATTGGTTTTTCTATTTGAGGATCACAAGCTATGTTTCTAGAGTAACATCTAGTTTACTGATTAAATTATTACTAATGAATAGTGTAGATATGGTTATGAATTCTGATTTAGAGGTGTTGCACATGTTTTTGAGGTACTTAATGTTTCTTTTTAATGTCTTATGATCATTTTCTATTCATGTTGATAGATCAAGATGATTTGTGTTATAGCACTGAAGGATTTTCTGAAAGCATGTTAATGTTCTTAATAGTCTTGGCCAACATCATTGGTGTAACATGTTGCAATGGATTGTGGCATGATTTATGGAGTTGTTTCATATTCAAGCATGTTGTTATAGATAATTTCTATGTCTTAACCAATATTCAATGGATCTCATTGTATATTGAGCTATAATGAATTAATATTTTGTAATTAGGTGTTAAGGTTGAGTCAAACTTTTTTTATCTTTACAAGGTTGATGAAATGTATAAAAGAGGTAATCATTTGTAAGTGTAAAGGTGTGTGTGCATGTGTGTAAGCATGATGTATTGATTCTTGTGTGAAGAGGTATGAGTGGAATATGCAATTGAGGAAGAGATTTTTTGTACTTAATTGGAGTTTTATTGGCATATTGGAGATGATATGAGGTAGTTCATAATCAATGGATTGTTGTTGAAAAGTGGATTATTGTCCAAGTAAATCTATAAGGTATTGATCCTTCTCATATTTTAATTAAGAAGTGCCCATTTTTTTTCCCCTAACAGGGTTTCCACATCAAAAATCTTGGTGTTAATGTGTTCATGTGTTGTTGTGATTTCGTGCTTTCATGTTTAACATTCATATATGTGGTCTAAAGGTTTAATTGTGAAAGTTTATTAAAGTTTCTTTTGATTAGGGAACAACATATTCATCCCCCCTCTCAGTTGTGTAATGCTTTTATATTTTTATCAATATAAAATCCTATTATAGATCACTACAAAATAGACATGACACAACTAAACTCAACTTATGAACCTTATTTGACATCAATGACAAAAAAAACTCATATTTGCAATAAACTCCCCATTTTTCATAGATGGAAACACTTGTAATGCCTCCACACCATCAATATATTCTCCACCTTTCACACAAAAGACAAAAAGAGTCTCTACATTACTATAAAAAAATTATTTTCTACATCACTCCCCTTACGTACAATATTTTATATATACAACATACATATTTGTCAATACATATGTACAATACTTTTCTACAAGATCCCTTCAATACCCACTCTCTCCCACTAACTGTATCAATTCCCCCTTAGGGAATGAACAAAAATGAATGCAACGAAAGATGAAAACCATGCTCCAACAATCTTCTACTTATCCACATGTATATATAGGAACAAAATTGTCTTACTAAAAAATTGCATAACACACTTGGATGGGGTGTGATTCCCTTGTGGAAGAACTTGAGCTAAGTCCAAGTGGACTTCCATTCATCTCTAGTAGAGGCCAATAATTTGCACCAAATTTTAAATTTCAACAAAAGTCCCTTTGTCACTTTGCTCCTATTTGGTGCCTTTATCGATTGAGGAAGAGTACTCCCCTTATTTAGCCAAACACACAAAACAATAGAGAAATAAATATAAATTTGCAAGAAAGGATTAGTGGAAACAAAAACAATACTAGCCTTCTATTATCCTCAATTAAATGACATTACAATATTTAGAAAAACAAAATGCTACAACCATATGGGCATTTTTATTACAATAATATGCAAGGTAGAGCCACAATCTACACTTCTATAGCTCAACCCTAAAATCCCCCTTCAGCCCTAATAAAGTAGCACAATTATCTGCCTTAGAATTAGAAAGTAAAATTTACCATTTTGGTGCCCAATGGTTCAATTTACCACTTTAAGTGATGTTTCCCTATTTTCCTTTCTACATTGAAAATGGCATCCTAAAGGTACAACTTCCAAAAACTGTACTGTGTGAGTTGTTAAGTCGATTGGCTATTATAAATGCATTTCAAAAATGGCATGAATTGATCTACACCCTAGGAGTGCTAGTAGATCAAATTTTGACCCCTTTTCTGAGCTTCTAAAGACTTCAAAACTGAGCTCAAAGTTTTTGTACCACCCCACCAAAATAGAAAATGCAATAACTTCAAAATCAAACTTGATCTTGCGATGAATCTTTACCAATAGGATAATATATCAAAATGAACCTTTAGGGAAGAAAATGGAATGATTTTTGCACAAATGAATAACCTACTAAAAATAGTAACTTTGTCCTAAGATAGCCCTTATTGAAAACTAGACAATATTTTTCTTGGTTGATGCAAGATTGCTCTTACATCCTGGATGCTTTTGCATCAAATACCAAGGGTAATTTCAGAAGTGACCTTGTCACATCTTAGGTGTTCAGAGGAAAACTAAGGTGGTAAACCTCTTCGTTTGATAGCCATGATGAATCTTAAACATGTAGTCCCTTCCATTTGACCAGACACTCTTCATTTTTCATATTCCTCGTGCTTTTTCCAACATGACTATCCAAGATATATTTTATCTCCTCTATAGCTAAAGTAGGTGCTAGAATATTTGATTGTGCTTCTTTAATCTTATCTTCAATACTTCCTTCATCATACTTTTTCAAATTTGAAATATTAAACACAATTGAAATATTGAGTCCACTGGGAAACTCTACTTCATAAGCATTTCCTGAATCATTCTTCTTTAAGACTTTACATTGTCCAAATTTCTTCATCCTCAACTTGTTATATGTTTCCACTAGAAATATTTCCTTTCTCAAATGAGCCATAAATTTATCTCCAATCTGAAATTCCTTATGCCTTCTTTTGTAATTTATGTTAGCCTTGTACTATATATTCATATTATTTTTCACCTTTTCATGAAAATTCTTCAAGTGTTCTACAAAATCATCAACTTCAACACTACTCTTTTCTCCATTGTCCAACTTCCTTAATTTTGAAGCATTTCTAAGACTGCTCCTATATACAATATGGAATGGTGATTTTGTTTGCAATTAGGCTAAGTAGGATATTATAATGTTATCATTATGACAACATATACTCAACATGAAAATGGCATAATCAAAGGAAGAAATATTGTATGAGTGGATTATAAAACTGTCTAAGTACAACAATATTTTCCAATCTAATTGGAGATAGTTTTGATTAGCTTTGTTCACAGAAGAAGGTTTAGTGTATTCACACTTGAACATGGATCATTCTATGTTATCAAAGCCACATATGAGAGCACAAGTCTGTACGACATGTACGAAAGAAGATATTAAAGATTTAGAGTGTGTTAGCACTTAAACTTGTAGATGATTAAAAGGATTCAAAAAATCCTGAAATCAAAACTCTTATACTCCCAACAGATGCCTCTAACACAATTCAAATGCTAAGGTGCTAAGGTTAAAACCTCCTTCACTTCAAGTATGAAACTCAGGTGGGTTTACCTCTCTTAAAAGCTTCTACAAAGCATTACAACAGTGTCTATTTGCTTGACATAGATGATTCAATTCAGAAATATACAAAAAATGTAACTTGAATAGATTATTTGATTTTTGATGGTGAATACATGCAAATCAAGCAATAACCAGTGCCTTATTCATTGGGCATCAGAGTCAAACCCTACATCAATAGAATCCTATCAAAATAGAAATACTAAAACTTAAATGAAATGCCTGAAACTCCATTCTCCCAATTGTTAACCCTGCTATCAAATTCATACATGGATAATTAATTCCCAGAGACCTCCCTTAAGATTTATTTCTTTCCTTGAAAGAAACTTAAGTTTAACCCCTATATCTACCTTGTAAACAATGCATTAAAGAGCCTTACAGTCTAATGCATAAGAGAACTTAAACATCCATAAGTGAAGACAACCAAAATTAACAAAGAAGTTCCAGTATTTTTTTATTAATGTATCAACTACATCAGTACATTTTGACAAAGACTTGTAAGAAATAAGATCCTATAGTCAGAACTCTCTTTACAAAGTATAATCAACCTCCTCTACAAAAGAATAAAAATTTCTATTTATATCATTGGATATCTTGGAATCATCAAAGAATGGATGCAACAAACTTTGAATAGCCAGGAAAATGACTTGCACTACAAATAAAAAGTACAAAATATGATGACAAAGAGACTGGAGAAATCAAAAACAACTTCCAAACAAATGGAATCTTCATAGCTGGCACCTTCGTCTAAGGATATTTCAAAGCAGTTGCTTGAGTTTTTTGCATGAATGATGACTACCAATACAGGCTAACTTACATCATTCTTTGTTTGATACATGCTCTCCCAAAATTTTTAGATCAGGTGCCGGGTGTACTCTATCTTCTTCTTCTGCCTCCAGCTCCATGACACCTGACTTCTTTTTCTTTTGCTTTGTGCTTTTGTCCCAGGCTACTACATCATCATCAAAGGGCCAACTATAATCCCATAGGTCCTGTAACGACTTGATCTGCAACTCCCACCTGGAATCAATGATGCCTTTAACATATGCAACAAACTTTATGAAATCATTTTCAACTTTGATCAAGTTGTCTATTATGTTGTTACATCCTTCTAAGTCCAAAGAACCATCACTACCGAGAAAAGCCTCTTTCTTAATCATTATTTGGCCCATGGATGACTTCCACTCATCTACACTTACTATACTTCCAACATTATTGTAAACAGAGGGTAGATATTTACTATAATCTTTATCAAACATGGCCAACTTGGCCTTCACCTGATTTGATTTTCCTTTGAAAAAAATTGAAATGGCACTGACCAACCCTATCTTTTCAAACACTTCTATGACTATCTCAGGGAGATCAGGCCTATGTGGCTGCAAGCCATCAAGCTTCTCAAATAATGTACTTCTCCCAGATCAAGTACTGAAGAGTGGCTCACAAGTAGCCAATGATTCATTTACCTTTTCATTTCCTTTATGCAACAAGACAAATGACTAATGGACTGAGTCCATTTTCTCCTTTATCTTGTCAAGTTTGTGTTGCACAACATCTGACATGGTCTTTAAGGCTGCATCTAGCCTTACCTTTTCTAGATCCTCTGATGGCTTGTTAGGAATTTCTATCGTTGGCTAGGAGGGGGCCTCAATTTGAAAAGGTGGAGGAGGCATTGCCTTTGAAGCTTCTTCAAGCTTGGCCTTCAAATCCTCTAGTTCATTCTCCATTTTCTGGATCATCCTCAACCTTAAATCCTTGTCCTTGGAAACCTTCATTGAATTCTCAAACAACCTAGCATATTTGTCTGCCAACTAGGCTATCTTTGCTTCATTGAGGTGGGAAAAGTATGTCACTACCTTGGACACCTCAAGATTAGTGGTATTTTGAATAGTCCAAATAATTTTATCTCCCTCCATCTTATCTTCAATACTCACCAGAGATGGCTTTTGAGTTCTAGGAGCAAGAGACCATAATGCAATAGCCTAAGACTTAGGGTCATAGCCACTTCCTCTTATCATGTCTCCTATATGCACCTCATAGGACAAGCTACCCTCTGGCTATTTTATTATTTGATCAATGATGAAAATCGAGGTCAGGTCCCATCCAAGAGTTAGAAGAATTCCACTTGATTTTACCATCTCTCTGGCCTCTTCAACAATAATCTTGTCAAGGCTTGGGTCATAAGATGTGAGAGCCCTCATAGTCTCCTCACTCAGTTCCATTCCTTCAGGTAGAGCCTTTGTAACCTCTTGTGACTTCTTCCAGATGAGGAAGTTCCTAAATTCTTCACTTTTGATGAACTGGTCATCACTAAGAAACTCTTCTTGATATAATTCTCTCTCATCTTTTCCTAACAATAGAGGTAGTTCCTCTTCCTCTTTGGACACTATTTTCTTGCCCTCTCTGATATCTTTTCTCAAATGATGATGATAAGCCCTGTCACCAGGTACCAAAGTAGAAGCTCTATCAATTATCCTTCTCTATTTCTTCTCCTTAGAAGGTTCACCTACCTCAAGCTTCTATTTCTTCAATGGTGGCTCTGAGGTATCCCCTGCTTCTGGTGGATCTTGAGTCAAATCAATGATTGGTGAGTCCCTGGCTTGAGGCAGACTATCACCCTCCTGTGATTCATCAGTATACTCCTCATTTTTAGAAGTGGAGTAATCCCTTTTCACATCTAATTTTTCCTCAAGAAACCCTTCCATTTGACTAGACAGGGTGCCATACATTTCAATCATTCTTTCCATCCTTTTTAAATAAGGGAGATCAGGGAAAAACCCTCCAAAAGTAATCTTGGCCTCTTTGAGTTGGGTCTCCAGTCTTAGCAAATCAAAATACTTGGTCCATCTCCTACCAGCTTCATCTTGATCCAAGATGTTCCTTATTACATCTTCCTCAACAGAGCCTTCATGTTCCCTTATTGTCCTAATGTTGGGAAACAATGTCATCCAGCTAGTCTTGATGAAATCTTCAGGATCAACATACCTGCAAGTACCAAAAATCATTTTGAAATGATTGAGCCAACCACTAAGCTAGTCCAATGCTCTCTTCCTAATCAAGAAATAGCCTACCTTGAATTGCCTTGGCATGAACTTTCCCTTCCTGTGAGGTGCCAAGTGCTCCTTATTAGTCCATATCAATTGCCAAATGAATTCTAACATGGAAACCCTAGGAGGCACAAATCTTGGAAGTAGATGTGGGGGTTGGGGACAACCATAAACTTTGATAACAGTGAAATTATCCCCTAGGTAGAAGTCACCCCAATTGTGGTTTCCCTACCAATTATTTTGATACTGCATGGGCCTTAAAAGTTGTAGAACCTTGGCTTGCAACCTCATCACATTTGTCCCCAACACCCGCATAATTGGAAGAATGAAGAAATTCTGGAAAATGAAAAAATCATAGTCATTGGAAGTGTAATTCCACACCCTCATCCAATACTGCATTGGATTAGGATGACCTTCAAAAGTGAGCCTAAGCTTCAACATCCTTGCATCCAAACTATAGACATTGAAAAATAAAATCAGGTGCATCAGGAGGGAGTAATGCATGAACCTAATAGGCCTCTTATTATCTTTAATAGTCATCAAACCCTCATGCATTCTATCGATTACATACTAGATGTAATCATAATCAATGTTAGCATGGGAATTTAGAATGTCCAGAATTATCATCAGTAAGTTAGTAGGTAGTTTCTCTTCATCTCCATCTATCCCTAGAAATCTACACAATCCATGACATAAAAACTTCATATAGAAGTTGAGGGATTTGAATTCATATGGGGCATTCATGCTTGCAGGGAGAGGAGCTATGTATTTACCCTACTTTGGGATATGCCTAACCATTTGACTTTTCATTGATCCTATATGACTTGCATACTTTTGTTTTTCCTTCTTAAAATCAATCTCAGTAGAGGAGGAGGCAAAGAAATCAAAAGCCTTCATAAATGAACCCCTATCCAAGGTAACTAAGGAAGACTAGTCTTCACACCTGATGGTTTTTCAAATAGGGTCGCATAATCTAGCTAACTCAATGATTAGGTCTACATATAAGAAAACATCTGGCACAATTAATTTTGCCATCCCCAAAGCCCAAGCATTGCAAATTGGTATAGCTTTATGCCTATTATTGTAAAAGTAAGTAAAGATTATGTAACCTAAACTAGAGGGAGTGATAGGGTCTCTGCACTTGTCCATTATATCCTCAAAAGTCATATCAATAGCTTTCTTGTTCTGGTTAGACCTAGGAAGCAATTTGAGGAACTCATTTAAATAATTGGGCTTCCCTTTATCTTCACCACTCTGTTCTTTGGCTACTCCATTGGATGACACAACGCTCAGCTCTAGTTGACTCATCTTGGAATATGAATACTTCTCAACTCTGTAACTTCTTTTCACTTCACACTTTCTACCTTTGCTTCTGGAAATCACAATTCTCTTCAGAAAACTTTGTGCACAAAAAGTAAGGGAGTCCTATCTATTTATCATTGACAATTGGATGTGTGCAGTTTCCAAAATCATTACAAATCAAGCCTCAATCACCTCTACATTCAATTCTACATATTACCAACTTCAAATCAAGGCTAGCCATGGTGTGGATGTTGACAGTTTGATTTAAAAACTCAGAAATAAAGCACAAAAGAAATGATAACTGTTTAGCTTTAAAACCCTCATTTACTGATAAAAACCCTTAGTTAATTCTGATTTGATGAATTTTTAATTTTTTCCAACTCGGCAGAGTACTTTTCCATGTAGCAATGGCTATCATCACTTTTCATTAATGGAAACTTAACCAGACTTGACTTGGAGATCCAGCGAACAAAGGTTCTCGTGATCTTTAAAAGAAATGTTAATCCTGGGTTAAGCTTGGAGATTCAACGACAAGGTCATTCGCGTGATCTCAGAATGATTTTCTAACTCATGAATTTACTTGGAGATTTAGTGACCATCGTTGATCCCAAAGATGATCAATGGTCTTCAGATTATCATTTGAAACCCATCATAACCAAGCCCATTAAGAGATTAGGCGACTGAAGGCAATCTCTAGTTCTCAGAACACCTGGGTCAACTGTGGTTTAACTCAGAGAATGAGTGACCAAAGAATTCACTAGTTCTTGCAATCTTTTACTTAACCCAGTGACCATCTGGAGATCCAATGAACAAAGCCTTTCATAAACCCGTGAACTTGAAACCTTGACCATAGTCTTATTTGGAGAATCAATGACCACTTAATCTCATAATCTCCAAATGCCCTGCTTAACTCTTGATTCATCCTATGATTCAGCGAACAAAGGAATCTCGTATTCTCTAAAATAATTTCTTAACCATGGTCTCATTTTGAGATTGAGCAAACAACCTTAATCTCCCATTCGCTGAATACTTTTCATAACCCGAGTTACTTTATGAGATTAAACGCTGACCGTAGATCTTGAAAACAATCAGCGGCTATTGCTGAGTCACCCAATCTTTTAAACCTTTATCATTTAATCATGAGATTTAGTGAATAAAATATTCACTTAATCTCCCAAAGTTTGAAACATTAATCAATCTATTTCAAGATCAAGCGATTGAGGGAAATGTACCTTTACCATTTCTTTGTTCTTCAGATTGCTGAATAACTTAGGGCTTTACTAATTGATTCTGAGACTGTGTGAACACTTTATTTTCTAAGTCACCAAATGATTTGGAACTTCTCTATCCTTTCTTGAGACCCTATGACTGAATAAAGCTTCACCCTTTACCAAATTATTTTGTCGGAGCCACCAAACTTAGTGAACATGAGATTATGAACCAATCGCTGAATCACTATATAATTTGTTGTAGGGCCCATTCATTGTGACATTAAGACACCATCATTGATCTTAGAGATGATCAACGGTTCTTGCTGAGTTGCTAGAAAACTTAGAGCATGACCGCCTAATTCAGTGATTAAGAGATAACCACCATGCCTAGTCATTGAATGTTAAGAGCAAACTGCCAGGGGTTAAGAGAATAGGAGACCACACAGTCCCCAATTCGCTAAAAGAAACACTAACCATAGCCAGAACTGGGAGAATCAATGACCAAAAGAACACTTAACAAGGATTAACACATAGTCACTAGTTCGCTAAAAGACTTAGTGACATGAACAAATTATTGTGCGATTCAGAAAAGACTAAGGAAAAAGAATGACCATGTGCACAGTCTCAAAACTTAAATGGCCAAAAAGGTAACACAAAAATATAAGAACTAGGGCACACTTAGGATTTTTGAAGGATTAAAACCCTACCAAGGAAAAAAAGACCTAGGGAAAGGAATTACAAGCACAAACATGACTGATTTTGAGGAATTTTAAACCCTAGACTGGACAAAAACAATTTGCAGAGACATAGAACAAGGATCTAAAGCAAAAATCTCAGAAAACCTAAAATATACCCAACAGAGTGGTAGTGTTGAGCTGACCTGAACAAAGCATAAGATAGAATATGATTACATTGAGTTAAGGGATTATTTTGTTTATCAAAATAATGACTTAACTATGTAGGGATGAAATCCTATATGTTAACCCTAAGGCGTCATGAATTGATTTTGTATTTTGAAAAGAGTATAAGTATTGTAAGCTGATTGGAAGTTATTTTTTGTAATAGCTTGTATATATGTAAGTACAATGTAATGCAAAGTATGTATGAAAGATATAAAAATTGTAATAAGTTGATATATGATGCGAAGTTTTATATTGTAAGAAGAAAAGAAGTAAGTACTGTATATGAAAGTGAAGAGCCTACAAAGTTAAATACAAATAGAGAAGCTATTCGACAACAGTAAAAAGGTTTTTGTATCTTACCTTTGTATCTGAAGCTATCATTGTATATTGCATGTTTGGGCAGTGAGCTCATCTTGAAAACATTCTATTTTGTAATAGAAAATCCGAACAAGGTTGAGGCTTCTAACAAGGCCTAGAGTCCTTTAACTAGGACAGAGACACTATATGTATGTAACCAACTCCTAATAGGGTCAACATCCTTAACTAGATGCTTTTGATTAGTGGATCAGTTGTGGGTATCATCCCCATTGAGGTTTTTGCTTGGCTAGGGTTTCCTCAAGAAAAAAACATGGTGTTGTTTTATTGTTATGCTTGTTATTTATTATAATTAGTTTAGTTTCTTATGCAAGCTTTAAGTTAATTTATTATATCCATAATTGGGAAAAAGTAAAAGTTTTTGAAATACTGATTCATCCCCCCTCTCAGTATTTACTATTTCTAATAATTGGTATCAGAGCTTAGTTACTCAAAACAAAGTTATTCAGAGAAAGACTAACAACTTGAGTAAGATCTCTATGGATATGGATCAGTTGCAAAAGAATCTTGATAAAGCTCTTAAACAGAATGATATTCTTACTAAAGAAAGAGATACTCTGAAGAGAAATATGATGATGCAAAAAACTACATTGATAAACTAAAAGAAAAGATAGAAGATATGAAATCAAAGAAAGAACCTACAATTCAAGACAAGGACTGTGATGAAGTTTCAAGATTGAAGAAATAAAATGAGATCCTTAAACATGAACTAAAGATTGTAGATCTGAAGTTAAGCTTGAAATATGACAATAGAAAAGATGAATCAAATCTGAAATCTGAGAATGCAAATTTGAGATCTAAACTTACCAAAGTAACATCTGAACTTCAGAATTTTTTTTATAGTATTCTAAACTTGAGAAGTATAATACAATCGTCAAAGGAGAACTAACTCAGTCTAAACAACACCTTGAGAAATTGTATTCCAGTAGTGAAAATATTGATGAACAAATGTCTTATCAGAAACAATCTTATGATAAAACCGGTCTTGGATATCTTGAAGATATGTTCCCAAATAAGATTTAGGAGTGCAAGAAACCAGATCTAGAACACTCTGATAATAAAGATGAAAAGAAGATTGATGAAGCTAAAAAATCTAAAGATATACCTAATCCACCTAAGCTAGATGAACCACCTAAAGAAATGTGAAGAGAATTCAAAGGTAGATTTTTTCATGCAATTCTTTTGGACATATGAAAAGATATTATACAGGTAAGAAATTTAAACCTATCTCTGGTTATTGTTATAATTGTCATGGTTTTGGACATAGAGCTATTGATTGTAAGAAACCTAGATCTAATGATAATAATAATTGTAGAATGTTTAGAGATACTAACCTTGGAGATAAAAGACCTATTGGAGACATGAACACAAGGAATGAAGTTGTGTGTTATAGATGAAACAAAATTAGACATATTGCTAGAAATTGTAGATCACAAATCAGTCAGCCAGGACTAAGATATGGAAACAATGGAATAGTTTATCAGATATGCAACAATTTTGGTTGCACAATGATATTTTTCAGAATGAACAACATGAGAAACACTAATCCTAGAAACTACACAAGGAGAAATGTGAGCACAAACAATAGTCAGAGAGAATGCTATAGTAACTTAGAAGAAGTTGAGTTTGTTAAAGCTAAAGATCAAGCGAGAACACTTAGTATACCAGGAAACCAGATAGTTGAAGTACCTGAGAGTAAGTGTGAGTCATTTCCTAATTTATCTCAAAGAATTTAAGTATTTATTTCATGAATTATGTATTAGAATAAGGCATCAGAATAGTGTAAAAGTTAGAATTGATTGAATTAAGTCTTGTGAAGTTAATATAAGCTAGTATATGATATAATGAAGCTATGGTTAAGAGCGCATGAATTTATGTACGTGTATGTGAGTACATGAAAATAATGAATTTTTGTAGGTAACCAGGAACAACTTTTTGGCATGAAGCAGTTAAGAAATTTAATGCGATGTCAGTATCTTGAAAGATTTGCAGGATAAAAGTAGATGATCGATATTATCTAATCATTCAAGTGTTTACAAGAGATATAGAGAGCTAGCCAGTGGAGATTGAGAGTAGTTTCTAGGATTTGGAGATAGATTTCTTGCTAGATCTATGCAAAGCTCTAAATCATGATTTTGAGGTATTTTACTAAGTAGTCACTATCAAAGTAGTCGTATTATAATAGAATCATGGATGCATCACTAGTTCACAACATCAAAGATGCAGCTAGACTTTAGATGAAGAAGGAACCTATAGAACCATTAGAGGAAGACCCTAGTTTGGCTTTGTCAACCGTTCCAGATAGAGTTTTGTATTTGGAAGATGTAAAAGTTATCTAAAATGTAAGTTTGAGACTGTAGGGGATGGTAGTCTAATCATGGAGTATGATAAGATTTACAAAAAATACATGTCCTATGAAGAAGGGTTAGATCATTTAAGTGAAATAGATATTATCAAGTACACACTTCACTATGAGTTTCAGAATGATGAATGGACCAAGGTAATTTTGAATAGGATTCACAATGGAAAGTTTTGGTTAGATGATAGAGTCATAGACATCACCATAGACCTTATTCATGGAGTAATAAGATTATCTAAGTCAGGAGTAATTCCTCTGAATGAAAATAATGTTAAGAAAATAGTGTTAGACAACACCAAGTCTTCATATAATGGAAGAGGAATGATTATAAGTAAGATTGAACAAGATTATGTTAGATATGTATGAAAAATATTGACTTAAAAATTCTATGCGAGTTCAAGGGAAGATGATATGGCAGCTGGCATGTACATGCAACTTATCTTATGTGTGTAGAGAAAGTGGAAGTAGATATGTGTGGGATTTTAAGGATACAGTTGACTGAAACTCTTGAGAAGATAAAAAAGACTAAGAATTCATAGTTTGGATTCTCATCCCTAATAACCTACATGTTTTCCCATTTGTTAAGAAGATTCCCATATACTACAGGAGTTGATTGGAATGATAACAAAAATTCAGTGGACATGATTAACAAAGTATATTTAAGACACCCTATTGATAAAGTGAATGAGAGTGCCACTTTAGTAATAAGAATTTTTAGAATGAAATGAGGAAAATAACAAGGAAAGCACCATCTATTGTAGAGAAGTACAAAGAAGAGATACGCTTCTTAGTGGACACAGACTTTACCTATATTAAAGTAGTTGAGCCAAGAGTATAATTTATAGATCCTCTTGAGTAATGAGGTTTCAGAAGTAGAAATTGAAGGATATGTGAGCAAGTTACTTGAGAGTAATTTGGATGCAAAGAGTCCTAGATTTAGAACATTTGAAGAGAACTTTGATTCGGAAAAAAAGTCATAGGTGCATAAAATGGCAAAGAAGATAGTTGACAGTACTATTAAGAAAATATTGAAGGATACAAGTATGACCGAACATGAGTTTGACATTGTGAAGTAGACCATAGTAGTAATTAGAGACATTGGTCAGAAAGAAGTATTATCAGTTCCACCCTTAACATCCTATAAATCCCCTACTAAAGAAATCCAAGATATTGATGTAGAGATTGAGAAATTAGACATACTTGAAGTAAGGAAATCCATAAGATCCACCTCCACCACACCAACTAAGAGAGTGAAAGAAATGGCAAGTGGACTAGGAAAAAGACAAAATACTAACTCTCCACTAGTGCAAAGAGAAAAGACACCAGTAGAGAAGCCACAGGTAGATGAAGAGGCATGTAGCAGTAAGAAGAAACACTGGAAGCCCAAAATAGACAAAGTAAACCCTTTGATCTTAAATGAAGGGGATTTCACCAAGTTGAAGAAGTACTATGAGATGTATAATAATTTTGAGAAGTTAAACCTTGAGAATGTAGTTGTCAGACATATGATCCTTCCAGACAAGAAATTTGAAGACATTAAAGGCAAGATCCCTGACAATCTATATGAGAAATTGATAAATAGAAAGAAGAGAGCTATAGAAGAAGATAAAGGAGTAAGAGAAAGATATGTAAGAAAGATTTGTGAGATCAAAGATGAAGATCACTTTGGAGAAATCATGAAGAACTTAAGTACTCATTTGATAAGGAAGAGAATAAAAATATTGATAATGGGAAGAAATTATGAGGCGATAAACAAAGAATCAAAGGAAGCGGTTTTGAAGGCAATGACCTCTGGACTAGGAGAGTTAATCAGTGAATCTGATCAAGTGTTTGAAGAAGAACATCATATTGAATCATCACCAGCTCTACCACCCTCCATCAACATTACAAATGAATCTATGAACATTGAAGGCATGAATATCATCTTAGACAGTGAAGAGAACCCATTCAATGACCAAGGAGCCGATGTTGGCAATTTGACAGAATTTGATGAGCACAAAGTTGAAGCAGAAAAGAAGGTAGAATTACTAGAGACAAGGAAATAAGAGGAAAAGGAAGAAATTTAGATTAAGATTGCAGAAGTAGAGCATGTGATGCAACAAGAGCAGATAGAAATTATTTCAAAACCTAAAGTCACAGTAGAAATTCCATAGAGACCACCCTTTGAATCAGTGTTTGCAAGATTAGGAAAAGAAGTCAACGATGATGATCAAATAGAGTTGATCTCATCTTTGAATAAGATAATTAGAAAGAAAAAAAAGGTAAAAATCTTGGAAGGAGGACTACTTGAGGTAACCAGTACAATTCAAAGTGTGATATCAAGTCAAGTTAGTGAGGATGATCCCCAAGCCAGAGCTAAAGAAGTAATGGAAGCTTTTGACATGGAATTCACAAATTTATCAGACATTGCATCAGTCAAAGCTCAAGCAACCCATGATGCACAAGTATTTCAAGTTGTATGCTAGAATATCAAAAATGATTTAGATAACTTGGATGTATGCATGCAAAAATTGAGAAGATCCTTAGAGAGAGGAAAATCATTGTACATTCAGTGTACACAATCCCACAATCACACATCTAAAATATCAAAGAAGTTGAAGGACAAAGAATCATAACTACAAGTGACAATGAATGACTTGCAGAGCCCTAATGTGAAGATATTAGATATTGAGAAGAAAGAAAGAAAAATTTATGATGACATGAGACTTTTGAAGGATGAAAAGGAGAAGAAATTGAAGAGATTTTCTTTACTCGAAGAGCATTTATCACTAAAGATCAGTATTGTGGAGAATCAGCTAGAAGAATGTCTTTCATCAAAGACATCTTATGAAAAATTTACATATGATAATATGAAGGCAGTTGAAATAGTGTCCTTTGGCCTATGTGCATTACTAAGTGTTTCAGACTCAGTGAAGAAGGCATGGGACAAGGACTTAGAGAATATGAAAGCTAATTTTGCAGATTGTGTTGCAAGCCTTTCGACCTTGCAGTATTGAGATCATAGAGGTAAAACAATTTTGTCATACTTATAGATTTGACACCTTTGTCATTGTTGTCAAAGGGGGAGTAGTATAGTATGAAAATTTTATGTATATAGAAGATATAGATATACCAAAATTAAATATGAATACTCTTAGGGGAAGTATAAGTTTTGGAGAAATAAGTAGATATGTATAGACATATAGGATCCACATTTTTTAATGGCCACAATTTTTGTAATTTAAAGTTTTGGGACTTAGCCAATTTTACCATATGTTGCCACCAATGACAAAGGGGGAGATTGTTGGAAATTTGGCTAAGTAGGATATCAAAATGTTATCATTGTGGCAACATATACTCAGCATGAAGATAGCATAATAAAAAGAAGAAATCTTGTATGAGCACATTAGAAAATTTTCTTAGTACAATAGTGTTTTCCAGTCTAATTGGAGACGGTTTTGATTAGCGATGTTCACAAAAGAGGGTTCAATGCATGAAAACTTGAACATGGATCATTCTATGTATATCAAAGCCACATATGAGAGTGCAAGTCTATACGACATGTACAGAAGAAGATATTAAAGATTTACAGTGATAGTGTTGAGCCAACCTGAACAAAGCAGAAGACATAATATGATTACATTGAGTTAAGGGATTATTTTGTTTATCAAAATAATGACTTAACTATGTAGGGATGACATCCTAGATGTTAAACCTAAGGCAACATGAATTGATTTTGTATTTTAAAAAGAGTATAAGTGTGTGTGTGTGAATTTTGTACCTATCTGTAGAACACAACACTTCAGTAAAACATTAGAGGTTAGCTAAAATTGAAATCGTGCAATAAATGAAAAACTAAACTAACCAGGAGATTTACTGCCTTCTAATAGATGTGAGTATGTATTCTCAGATTGGACCGAGATTAGTGACCTTGATGACACCTAAATGAAGGATTTGAATGCAAAATCTAGATATGGAATGATGCAATTAATCTATTTTTTTGGTTTTTCTGTGTAATTATGATAATGAAAACTTGATATGAATCTATGCTAATATGAAAATTGATTTAACAATGATATGAAATAAAACTAAAATGAATTGAAAACAAGATTGATTCCACAAAAATTGTTGATTCACAAGAAGCTTCAATTCTTCAGATGTCGATTCTCTAGAGTAAGTATGCAAATTCTATGGATTCTGTGGATGATTTGTGAAGAGCTAACCCTTGATTTTATAGAAATCCAGGGCTTTGGAGGTGCATGAGAAAATCCCTAAATCACTCTTGATGAACTCAAGTTGATTTTTGAGTCAACAAGAATTAAATATTAATTAATCCATAAAAACATGCAAAATCATGCAAAAACAACCTTTTAACTCCAAATAGAGTTTAGTTCAATTTTCAACTCACAATTGAATGTTGAGTTTAAATTTAAACTTGATTGTTGATTTCTAGTTGACTTCTTTTTTGATTGTGCATAATTTAATATGAATTAATTAAATAAATAAAGTGATTTATCTTCAACTTAACTGATTTTAAATTTAAAAATACCTGATTTGTGGGTTAATCAATTATTTTAATCAAACTTTATTCAAAAATAATATCATTAAATATGACAACTTGCTTTAATTAATTAAATAAGAATTTAATCAATTAATGATAGGAATTTTGATTTATTGTGAAATTTAAATAATAATAATTAGGAATAAATATAATTAAATTCAATTAAATAATTAAGTGGCAGAATTAAACTTAATTAATTAAATATTCAGAATATTCAATTAATTAAACTTTAGGATAAATAGGATTTATCACCAAATAATCATTAAATTAAAGATAATTAAGATAAATAGGAATACTACTAGGAATATTCCTTGATGCAAAATTTATGATAATCAATTAGGATTCGATGATGTTTAGATGTGCCTTAGGTTAGGACTTTGATGTTGATTTCATTCGAATTGTCGATGTAGGAGATTAATGAACTTATAGCCCATTTTTGGGGTATTACAATAAGTATTGTAAGCTGACTGGAAGTTATTTTTTGTAATAGCTTGTATATATGTAAGTAAAATGTAATGCGAAGTATGTATCAAAGATATAGAAATCGTAATAAGTTGATATATGATGCAAAGTTGTATATTGTAAGAAGAAAGGAAGTAAGTACTGCATATGAAAGCGAAGAGCCTACAAAGCTAAATTAGAATAGAGAAGCTATTCGGGAGTAGTAAAAAAGATTTTTATATCTTACCTTTGTATCTGAAGCTATTATTGTATATTGCATGTTTGGGCAGTGAGCTCATCTGGAAAACATTCTATTTTGTAATAGCAACTCCTAACAGGGTTGAGGCTTCTAACAAGGCCTAGAGTCCTTTAACTAGGACAAAGAAACTATATGTATGTAACAAAATCCTAACAGGGTCAACATCCTTAACCAGATACTTTTGATTAGTGGATCAGTTGTGGGTATCATCCCCACCAGGGTTTTCCCTTGGCCAGGGTTTCCTCGAGAACAAAAATGGTGTTATGAGTTCAGTTGTTTTATTTTTATGCTTTTTATTCAGTGTACTTAGTTTAGTTTCTTATGCAAGCTTCAAGTTAATTTCTTATATCCATAATTGGGAAAGAGAAAAAGTTTGTGAAATACTAATTAACCCCCCTCTCAGTAAGTTTCTATTTGTAACAGATTTACCAGTGCTTCTATTAATAGAATTATTGTATGTAAATTCTTCCTATGGTAAAATCATATTCCTCCCCTTTGGTTTATCTCTGACTAAGCATATCAAAAGATTCCCCAAGCTCCTATTCACCACTTATGTTTATCCATCAGTTTGTGGATGGTGTGCTGAGCTAAACTTCAAATCTATCTTTAGCTTCTTCTACAATGTTCTAAAAAAACAAAAAACAAACTTAGTGTCTCTATTTTAAACTATTCTCTTTGGTAGGCTATGCAGCCTCACCGATTCTCCAGAAAAAAATTCTTCCACATGAATAGAATCATTAGTCTTTTTGTAAGGAATAAAATGTTCCATCTTCAAAAACTTGTCTACAACCACAAAAATGGAATCATACCCCCTCCAAGTCCTTGGTAAACCAAGAACAAAGTGGATAGTAATATCCTGCAATGGACTCTCTAGTACATGTAATGGTTGATATAACCTTGTATTTTGCTGGGTTCCTTTTTCCATCTGACATATTTTGTAACTTTGCACAAACTTCTTAACATCCTACTACAATTATGGCCAATAATAATTTTCACTAACCATAGCAATGGTTTTATCTCGATCAAAGTTTCCAACCAATCCTCCACTATGCTTCTCTTTGATTAGGTTCTCCCTCATTGAACTCCTGGAAACACATAATTCTCTCTCTTTGAATAACATTCCATCTTGGATTATAAAATCCAACCACCTAGTCCTATCTAGAGTAATATATTCTGTGGAATCTCTCTAGGCCTTACCAAAACTAGGATCCTTAGGATACAAACTCTTTAGTTCTCAGAACCTAAAAAATCATATCTATATCTTTGTCAACAAATTATGCCTCCTACTCAGGGCATCTGCAACCCTATTATACTTTCCACTCCCATGCTTAAAAAAATGTGTAACTCTAAAAAAAATCAACCCATTGCAAATGCCTTTGATTCAACTTCCCTTGGCTATTCAAGTACTATAAATCTTGATGATCAATGAACAAAAAAAACTCTTTAGGAAAAAGATAATGTCTCCACTTTCTCAATCCTTGAACTATAGAATAGAACTCCCGATCATAAACAAAATATTTTCTTTCGACATCATTCAACTTCTCACTAAAATAAGCAATGGGTTTACCTTCCCGACATAAAAAAACTCCACTGGCATTTCCAATAGCATCATAGTCTACTTGAAATACCTTATTAAAATATGGAAGTGCCAAAATGGGCTACTTTGTAACTTTCCCCTTCAACAAATCAAAAATATTTGCTCCTCCCACAATCCACTTAATCTCTTTTCTATCCCCTCTCATAGTTTCAGTCAAGGGTCCACATATATTACTGAAATTTATGCTAAATTATTTTTAAAAGCTAGCAAACCATGAATAGATCTTACCTTAGTAGCACTCCTTGGATTAGGTCATTCAATGATGGCCTTCACTTTCTCTGGGTCCATTTTACGACCATCTTCTGAGACAACAAATCCTAGGTATACTAACTCCATAAAACTATATTTATTCATGTTAATCAACAACTTTCCTTCCCTTAACTTATCAAATACCCTACGAATATGCATTATATGCTCCTCCAAAGTCTTAATACAGATCAAAATATCATCCAAGTAAATAATATAAAACTTACTCATAACTTCTTTCAATACCTCATGCATGAGCTGCATGAATGTGCTTGGTGTATTGGTTAACCCAAAAGACATGATTAACCACTCATATAAGCCCTTCTTTATCTTTAAGGCTATCTTCCATTCATCTCCTTCTCTAATCCTAATTTGGTTATATCCACTCTTCATATCTATCTTTGTGAAGTACTCAGCTCCACTCAAGCAATCCATAATGTCACCCATCCTTGGAAAGGGAAACCTATATTTTATTGTAATCTTATTAATAGATTGACAATCTGTACACACCCTCCATTCTCTTTTTTTATTTTGTGTTGGAACTTCTTGTACAACACATGGACTCAAAATCTCTCAAATCAACCCCTTATGGTAGAAATCTTATACTTGTCTATTCAAACCTTCACTCTTTGTGATGAAAGGTGCTCCCCTTAATACCACAAACACATAACAGAAACAGAGAAACAACAACAATTTGCAAGAATAGAAAATGGGCTTCTTATTATCTCCACAAATGTGGAATTACAAATTTCAGAATTACAATATGCAAAGCCACATGGGCATTCCCCTTACAATATTCTGTAGGACAAAGCCTTGAATCATTACCCAGATTTACCCAAAACTACTCAGCACTGCCCCGAACTACCTAAGACAACACTATGGGCCTTCCTTATATAGGCAATTTCCACCGCTCGAGAAGGTTCCATAAATTTAGCCTTTAAGGCCGACTATACATAGAATTATTTTATTTTCACAATTTTTATAATAGGGTCGGCTCAAAAGAAATACAAAATATGCTTTTAGGTAGCCCAACTTCCGGAGGCCATAACTTTTTAACTGTCGCTCCATTTTTCTATTGTAACCACTTTTCAAAAACACCATGACGAGATCTACAGTGCCTGATAGCCACTAGCACCAATCAGCTGGGGGTCGATCGTGATCCGAAGCCTCTAAGGCCTTCAAAATTGACCTAAAAGATTTCATACCCAAAAACCTCAATAACTTCACCAATACTGATGATGTGGCAATGAAACTCAACTGGTAGGCTAAAATGACTGAGATGAACCTCCAACTGTGACTTCAGAACATTCTGAGATCGTATGACCAACTTACTAAAAATAGTAAGTTTCTATAAATAGAAGCTCTGCATAAGATAGCCCTTATTGAAAAAGAAACCAGAAATATTTTTGGGTGATGCAAGATTTATCTTACACCCAGGATGCTTGTGCATCAGACACCCAAGGTAATTTGAGAAGTGACACTGTCACGACTCAAGTGTGAAGAGGGAAACCAAGATGGTTAACCTCCTCCTTTGTTAGCCATGATGAATCTTCAACAGGTCATCCTTTCCATTTAACCATATATTCTTCATATTAACTATTCCTTATGCGTCTACCGACACGACTGTCCAGTATATCCTCAATCTCCTTGGTATCTGAATTGGTTGTTGGAATACTCCACTATGCTGCTGTGATCTCATCTTCAACACCTCCTTCATGATACTCTATCAAATCTGAAATGTTAAACATTGGTGAAATATTTAGCTCAGTAGGCAATCCTACCTCATAGGCATTTCCTAAATCATGCTTCTTCAGTATCCTCCATGACCCAAACTTCTTCATTTTCAACTTGTTATATGTACCAACTGGAAATCTCTCCTTCTGCAAATGAACCATGACTTCATCTCCAACCTGAAATTCCTTATGCCTCCTTTTCACATCTGCCTTATCCTTATACTGCACATTCATCTTGGTAATATGCTTCCTCACCTCCTCATGGATGTTCTTCAAATGTTCTACAAAATCCTCAGCTTCAACACTACTTATTTCTCCTTTATCTATTGTTCTCAACTTAGATGCATTTCTGGGACTACTTCTATATACAATCTGTGGATGATGTGATGAACTAAACTTCAAATCTCTCTTCAACTCTTCACTTTCTATTAGTGTCATTCTATGTGCTGCCTTATTTAGAAAATTGGCTTCTGGGATCAAGTCCATCTGATGACTGATCTTCCTAACTAGTGGTAATCCATCAGGTACATTATCAGACACAATATCCTAAAACTCATTCAACAAATCTGCAACTTCTATAGGTACATCTTCTACTTCCTCTTTCCTAGCCTTTGGAATTAAGGTAAAAAACATATGCTCATGCTGCATACCATCTAAGAAATTCAACAAAAGTTATTCTTGCATTACCACATACCTTTTCTTCTGTTTCTTTCAATGGTTTTAGCTTATGTCACACTCCATCCTTTATCAAGGAATAGGTATTCGCATGACCATCATGTACAACACACCTGTCAAACTACCATGGTCTACCCAACAACATATGGTTTGCATCCATATATATGATATTACATAGTACCTTATCATGGTATCCACCAATCTTGAACTTCACTAGGCATTGTTCATTGACCATGACCTTGTGGTCATCCTGCACCCAGGCAATCTGATATGGATGTGGGTGTTTCTATCTCTTGAGCTTCAACTTTGTCACCATCTCTTCTGACACCAAATTATCAGTGCTTCCACTATCAATAATCACATCACAACACTTATCCTCACACTTGCATCTAGTGCGAAACAGGCTCCTCCTTTGCTCAGGTTCATTCTCACCACTCAACAGGACTCTTCTATTAATTAGTGTTTCTCCTCTTTTAGCATCTTTAGAATGTGATGATCTGGCATCCTCATCTACATGTGCAACTCTGGCCTAGCCTTCATTTCTCCTATCTATCCTTCCTTGGCATTGAGGACATTCAAATGCCCTATGGCCTTCTCCACAGTGAAAACATGTTCCACAAAAGCCTCCTCTTCCAAATCCTTGTCCTCTTCCTCTCTGATCTCTATTAATCTAATCCTGGAAGTGATTGGAATTACTTCCCCTCTAATTCTAACTGCTACTGGCCTCATCCTTCTTTTTCAGATCTTCATTTTGATCTCCATATGACCGTCCACCATGACCTCTTCCGTTTTGTCTTCTCTCGAACTTCTTGTTGAGCTTTTCCTCTACTTTTAGGGCAAACTAGTATGACTCTTCAATACTATTCATTCGAACTAGATTCAGCTCCTCTTGAATGCTCGGCCTCAACCCATTAAGGTAATGGGAAACTTTCTCCTTATCAGCTTCCACATGACTTGTTCTGATGAGGATTCGATAGAACTCCTCTGTATACTCCTAAACAGATCTTCCTGCTTGCTTCAAACTTTGCATCTTCTTCAGTAGGTCAAGCTCATAATCTATAGGAATGAACTGTTGCTTCAATTTGTCCACCATTCGATCCTATCTTGTGATTTTATCATTTCCTCTTCTATTTCACTCCAATTGAATCTCTTGCCACCAGATCTTCGTGTGACCCTTCAGTCTGGCCTTCATGAAATTGACCCTATCAGGATCCTCAATATCTTCATACTCAAAATATTCTTCACATTCATTGATCTAGTCGATCAATTCTTCTGGGTTAAAATTTCTTGAAATTATAGGAACCTCAATCTTAGGTCTTTTTCCAATCTTGGAAATGGCCTGAAAAAGTCTTTCTTCTTCTTGATTGAAAACTTTGACTTCTCCTTCTTGATCAGAATTTCCTTCTTCTTTGGCTTCATCCTCACTTTCGTCTCTGACATTAAGATTCATTCCTCTGTGAATCTCTTCTTACAATGCTCGCACTTTTCTCTGGAGCTCTCTAACCTTAGGTGTCACAACACTAGCTCTTCCACCACGTTCCCTTCATGGAGGCATTTTCATGCATATCGTTGAAACCCTAACAATGGTTCTAGTGCAAACTGCCTCACAGTCGACGATCTATTTACACAAAAACCCTAACCCACGGTCCTTGTGCAAACTGCCTCATAGTCGGCAATCTGTTTACATACTTAGGAACTCCCACTCTGATACCACTTGATGAAGGGTGCTCCCCTTAATACCACAAACACATAACAGAAATAGAGAAACAACAACAATTTGAAAGAACAAAAAATGGGCTTCTTATTATCTCCACAAATGTGGAATTACAAATTTTAGAATTACAATATGCAAAGCCACATGGGCATTCCCCTTACAATATTCTATAGGACAAAGTCTTGAATCATTACCCAGATCTACCTAGAATTGCTCCGCACTGCCCTAAATTGCCTAAGACAACACTGCGGGCCTTCCTTATATAGGCAATTTCCACCACCCGAGAAGGTTCCAAAAATTTAGCCTTTAAGGCCGACTATACATATAATTATTTTATTTTCACAATTTTTACAATAGGGTCGGCTCAAAAGAAATACAAAATATGCTTTTAGGTAGCCCAACTTCCAGAGGCCATAACTTTTTAACCATAGCTCTGTTTTTCTATTGTAACCACTTTTTAGAAATGCCATGATGAGATCTATAGTGCTTAATATGTGCTAGCACTAATCAACTGGGGGTCGATCACAATCCGGAGCCTCTAAGGCCTTCAAAATTGAGCTAAAAGATTTCGTACCCAAAAACCTCAATAATTTCACCAATACTAATGATGTGGCAATGAAACTCAACTAGTAGGTTGAAATGACTGAGATGAACCTCCAACCGTGACATCAGAACATTCCAAGATCGTATAACCAACTTACTAAAAATAGTAAGTTTCCATAAATAGAAGCTCTGCATAAGATAACCCTTATTGAAAAAGAAACCAGAAATATTTTTGGGTGATGCAAGATTGCTCTTACACCCAGGATGCTCCTGCATCACTTTTCTGGAGTCATTCTACGGGCTTCCTTATTTTGAAAACTGGCTTGAGGAATTAGGTCCATTTGATGACTAATCTTTCTTATTTGGTGGCAATCCATCAAGAACATTATCATATACAATATCTTGAAACGCATCAAACAAACCTACAACTTCTACATGTATATATTCGACTTCATCTTTATCAACTCTTGGAATTAAAGAAAAATACATATGTTCATACTTTATGCCTTATAAAAACCTCCTTCCATCAACTAAACATATTCTATCATTACTACATATCTCTTCTTCTATTTCCTTAAATGTATTCAGGTTGTGTCAGACTCTATCCTTTGTCAAGGAATAGGTATTTGCATACCCATCATGTAATGCATGGTGATAAAATTGGCATGGTATCCCTAACAAAAAATGACATGCATACATAAGCATAATATCACACAATACCTCATCATGGTAGTTTCCAATTTAAACTTTATTAGAAATTGTTCATTGACCAAAGCCTTGCGATCCTTCTACAACCAAGAAATCTTGTAGGGATTTAGATGCTTTCTTTTCTCTAACTTCAACTTATCCACCATTTCCTTTGAAACAAAATTATCAATGCTACCAATGTCAAAAATGACATTGCATACTTTTCTATTACACTTACATCTTGTGCAAAACAAATTATTCATTTTCTCAGGTTTCTTCTCATCATTTAGCAAGACTCATCTATTGACAAGGACCTCTCCTCTTTCAACATCTTCAGAATGTGACATCTTGGAATATTCATCTATGTGCACAACTCATGCATTGACATCTTGTCTTCTATTTTTCCTCCCTTGATATTTGGGACACTCATAAGCTCTATGTTGTTCTTATCCACAATGGAAGCATGTCCAACGAAAACCTCCTCTTCTTGGTCCTTTCCCTCTTCCTCCTCCTCTCTAGTCTCTATTATTTTTATCGCAAGGGTGATAGAAATTATTTCCCCTCTGATTCTAACTACTACTAGAGTCATCATTCTTCTTCTGATCTTCCTTTCAACCTCTATAAGACTGTCCACCAGGCTTTCTACCATGACCTCTACTAATTTTTCTGCTCTCAAACTTCTTGTTCAATTTTTCTTCTACATTCAAAGCAAATTGATAGGCATCTTCAATGGTAAGAATCCTCACCATTATAACCTATTCTTGAATACTCAGCCTCAACCCATTTATGTAATGATCAAACTTCTCCTTGTTAGCTTCATAATGAATCATTCTAATAAGAACCTGATAGAAATCCTCAGTATACTGTTGGACATATTTTCCTACTTTCTTCAACCCTTGCATTTTCTTCAATAAATCAAACTCATAGTCAACAAGAATGAAATGTCTCTTTAGTTTATCCAATATTCGATCTAACCTTTTTATATTCTCCTTCCCTCTTCTATTTCTCTCCGACTAAACCTCTTTCCACCAAATTTTAGTGTGACCTTTCAACTTGGCCTTCATAAATTTGACCCTTTTGGGATCTTCTATTTCCTCAATCTTGAAGTACTCCTCTATATCATTGATGTAGTTGATCAACTCTTCTAGATTAAGATTTCCAAAAAATGTAGAAACTTCAATCTTTGATCTCTTTCTAATCTTGGAAATAGATCTCAAAAACCTAGCTTCATTATGATCCCTAGTCATTTCCTGGTCCTCTTCAAATTGTCCTTTTTCTTCAAATTCATCCTTGCTCACATCTCTTTCCCCAATATTGGTTCCTCTATGTAGCTCTTCTAGAAGTGTTTGTACTTGCTTCTAGAGGGCTCAAAAACCTTCTTTCATCACACCCGTGATTCCTTTGTGGAGGCATTTTTTGTACTTATCTCTCAGACCCATAACCATGGTCTCGGTGTAAACTACCTCATATTCAACAATCTGTCTACACACTCAAGAACTTATGCTCTTATACCACTTGATGAAGGGTACTCCCCTTATTTAACCAAACACACAACATAATAGAAAAATAAATAGAAATTTTTAAGAACATATTAATGGAAACAACAACACTTTCCTTCTATTATTTTCAATAAAATGACATTACAATACATAGAAAAATAACATGCTACAACCACATGGGCATTTTTATTACAATGATCTGCAAGACAGAGCCACAATATACACCTCTAGAAGTAAACTCTAAAATACCCCTTTAGCCCTATTAAGTAGCACAATCAGCCACCTTAAAATATTTTGGAAACTGAAATTTCCCATTTTTGTGCCCAACGGTTCAATTTCCCACTTTAAGTGATTTTTCCCTATTTTTCTATTTGCATTGAAACTGACATCCTGAAGGTACAACATCCAAAAAATATAACTTATTAACCATTGAGCTTATTAGCTATTATAACCCCATTTTAAAAATGGTATGAAGTGTTCTACTCTCTTCTTTGGAAAAATACAAACCAATCAATGTTTGACCCCTTTTTGGAGCCTCTAAAGATTTCAAAACTAAGGTGAAAGTTTTTGTACAACCCTGCCAAAACAAAAAATGCAATAAATTTAAAATCAGACTTGATCTTTTTATAAATCTTTACCACCAGAGTAATATATCAAAATTAACCTCCAAGGAAGCATATGGAACAATTTGTGCACAAATGAACAACCTACTGAAAATAGTAAGTTTGTCCAAAGATAACCCTTATTGAAAACTAGATAATAATTTTTTTGGGTGTTGCAAGATTTCTCTTACACCTTGGATGCTCTTGCATTAGACACCCGAGGTAATTTGACAAGTGACCTTGTCACATTTCAGGTGTTTAGAGAAAAAAGGCAGTCAATCTCTTCCTTTGATAGCCATGATGAATCTTCAATAGGTCATCCCTTTTATTTGACTAGGTACTCTTTGTATTTGAAGTTCCTTGTGCTTATTGCAACATAACTATCCAAGATGTCTTCTATCTCCTCTGTAGCTGAAGTAGGTACTTGAATATTCCACTATGGTTTTGTTATCTCATCTTCAAAACTTCCTTCATGATACTTTGTCAAATCTGAAATATTAAACACTGGTGAAATATTGAGTTCATTGGGCAGCTCTACTTCATAAGAATTTCCTAAATAATGATTCTTCAAGACTTTACATGGTCCAAATTTCTTCATCCTCAACTTTTTTTATGTTCCAATTCGCAATCTCTCCTTTCTCAAATAAACTATATATTCATCTCCAATGTAAAATTTCTTATACCTCCTTTTTAGATCTTCCTTAGCCTTGTACTATATATTCATTTTATTAATATGCTTTTTCACCTCTTCAATTGTTCTACAAAATCTTCTTTTCAACACTACTCTTTTCTCCATTTTCCAACTTCCTTAATTCTGAAGCATTTCTAGGACTACTCCCATATACAATCTGGAATGGTGATTTACCAATGGTCCCATTGACAAAATTATTGTATACAAATTTTTCATGTGGTAAAACCAGATCCCACCCCTCTAGTTTATCTCTAACTAAACATATCAACAGATTCCCCAAGCTCCTATTCACGAGTTCTATCTATCCATCAGTTTATGGATGGTGTGATGAGATGAACTTCAAATCCATCTTTAGATTCTTCCACAATGTCCTACAAAAATACCCCATAAATTTAGTGTCTCTATTTGAAACTATGCTCTTTGGTAGACCATGTAGTCTTACCACCTCTCTAAAAAAATGTCTACCACATGAACAACATCATTAGTCTTCCTACAAGGAATGAAATGTGCCATCTTTGAGAACCTATCTACAACCATAAAAAATGGAATCATGCCATCTTTGAGTCCTCGATAAACCAAGAACAAAGTCCATGCTGATATCCTCCCATGGCCTCTCTGGTATAGGTAATGGATGATATAACCCTATATTCTATTTGGTTCCTTTTTCCATATGAAATATTTTGCAAATATGTGCAAAATTCTTAACATACAACTGCAATCATGACCAATAATAATTTTCACTAACCAAAGCAATGGATTTATCTTGACTAAAGTGTCCATCCATTCCTCCACTATTCTTCTCTTTGATTAGGTTCTCCCTCATAGAACTCCTGGGAAAACACAATTGGCTCTCTTTGAATAACATTCCATATTGGATTATAAAATCCAACCACCTAGTCCTGTCTAGAGTAACGTTTTCTATGTAAGCTCTTCAAGCCTCATCAAAATTAGGATGCTTTGTATACAAACTCTTAAATTCTTCGAACCCAAATATTTTGATCTGCATATCTATCAATAAATTCTACCTCTTACACAAGGCATCTGCAACCCTATTAGACTTTCCATTCTTGTGCTTCAAAATAAAAGTGTAACTTTTCAAAAACTCAACCCATTTCAAATGTGCTTGATTCAACTTCCCTTAGCTATTCAAATACTATAAATCTTGATGATCAGTGAAAAAACGAAGTCTTTAGGCAAAATATAATGTCTCCACTTCCTCAATGCTTGAACTATAGCATAAAAATATTGATCATAAACACAATATTTTCTTTTGGCATCATTCAAATTCTCACTAAAATAAGCAATGAGTTTTCCTTCTTGACTCTAAACAACTCCAATAGCATTTCCACTAGCATCATAGTCTACTTGAAATACCTTATTAAAATCTAGAGGTACCAAAACATACCGCTCTATAACTTTCCTCTTCAAGAAATGAAAACTCCTTACTGCTTGTGCAGTCCACTTGAACTCTTTTCTACCCCCTCTCATAGTTTCATTCAAGAGTCCACATATACTACTGAGGTTTTTGATAAAATTTCTATAAAAGATATCCAAACCATGGAAAGATCTTACCTTAGTATTACACCTTGGAGTAGGCCATTCAAGGATATCCTTCACTATCTTTGGGTCTATTTTAAGACCATCTACTAAGACAATTTTTTTTAGATACACTAAATCCTTCACAAAACTACACTTCTTCAAGTTAATCAACAAATTTTCTTCCCTTAACTTCTCAAATACCCTATGAATGTGCATTATATGCTTTCCCAAAGTCTTACTGAAGATCAAAATATCATCCAAGTAAACAATAAAAAACTTACTCAGAAATTCCTTCAATACCTCATTTATGATCCACATGAATGTTCTTGGTGCATTTGTTATCCCAAAAGGCATGACTAACCACTCATACAAGCCCTCCTTTTTCTTGAAGGTTCTCTTCCATTCATCGCCTTCTCTAATCCTAATTTGGTGATATCCACTCTTTAGATCTATCTTTGTGATGTACTTAGCTCCACTCAAGCAATCCATAATGTCATACATCCTTGGCAAGGGAAACCTATACTTGATAGTAATCTTATTGATAGCCTTAGAATCTATACACACGCTCTATTCTCTATTTGTATTTGGTGCTAGGAGTGTTGGTACAACATATGGACTCAAACTCTCTCAAACCTACCCCTTATAAAACAAGTCTTGCACTTGTCTTTTCAAATCTTCAATCTCTGTTGGAGTCATTCTATGGGATTCCTTATTTTGAAACTGGCTCCAAGAATCAGGTCCATTTGATGACTAATATTTCTTATTGGTGGAAATTCGTCAAGTACATTATCAGATATAATATCCAGAAACTCATCCAACAAACCTGTAACTTCTATAGGTACATCTTCTACTTCATTTTTATCAACTCTTGGAATTAAAACAAAACATGTATGTTCATGCTTCATGCCTTCTAGAAACTTCCATTCATCAACTAAACATATTGTAGAATTAATACATACCTCTTCATCTATTTCCTTCAATGGCTTCAACTTGTGTCAGACTCCATCCTTTGTCAATGAATAGGTATTTTCATACTCATCACCCTAATTTATTTCACAAATTTCTTTATCCACACCACTTGTGTATAATTCATAGTAGAAAAAACATATTCTTCCTGAGCAGTAGACTGTGATATGCAATTTTGTTTCTTACTTCCCACAAAATTAATCTCTTACCTAAGAAGAATGTACCACCACTAGTACTTTTCTTTTCCTTGAAATTTCCTACCCAATAAACATTATTAAAAGAACATAATGTAATGTCATCATCCTTAGCATACCATAATCCATGATCAACTGTCCCTTTCAAATATTTGAATATCCTCTTTACTGCAACTACATGAGATTCCTCCTATTCTGTTTAAAATCTAGTTGTCATACATACTGCACTCATAATGTAAGGTCTTGTTTGTGTTAAGTACAATAAGCCACCAATAATGGACCTATATCTTGTCTTGTTTTCTTTAGGATTATCATCATATTTTTTCAACTTGCAACTTGTCACCATAGGAGTTTCAAGTGGTCTAGAGTCCTCCATACCAAATTTCTTCAACAATTTTTTCACATACTTAGACTAAGAAAAGAAAATTCTATTTTCAAGTTGTATAATTTTAAAAATTTGAAATAATTTCATTTCACCTATCATAGAAATCTCAAATTCACTTTGTATTTCTTTAGAAAACACTTGACTCAACTCTTCATTTTCTCCAAAAAAATATCATCAACAAATACCTCAATAATCAAATCATTATGATGATTAAATTTGAAATATAGATTAAAATTTGTAGTACCTTTTTTTAATCCAAGTTTCAAAATATATTTTTCTAACCTTGCATACAATTTTCTAGGGGCCCATTTTAATTTATATAAATATTTCTTTAACTTGCACACCATATTGTCTTCATTTATTAAAAATAAATCATCTAGTTTCTCTACATATATTTCTTCTTCTAAATCACCATTTAAAAATGCATATTTGACATCCATCTAATAAACTTTGAAGTTATTGTACGTAGCATAAGAAATAAATAATATGACTACCTCAATTTTAGCAACACGAGAAAAAGTTTCATCACAATCAATACCTTCCATTTGTAAACAACCTTAGCAAACAAGTCTAGTTTTATTCCTCACAAATTCACCATTCTCATTCAATTTTTTTTTTCTGTAAACCTATTTAGTACCAATCACATTCTTATCCTTAGGTTTGGGAACTAAGATCCATGTGTTATTCTTATTAATCCGATCTAGTTATTCCAAGCTATTTTACCAAACTTTCATCTTTGCACGCCTCATGTACATCTTTAGGTTCAACTTTAGAAATTATAATTTTTTTTTTCTAACCTCTTCTAACCTTCTTCTAGTCTAAACACCTTTATTCTTATCACCTATGAATAAATTTTCAAAATTATTTCTCCTTACATACCTTAGAGTCTTCATATTTGCATGAATACCTAATTCTTGAGTGTCTTCCTCAACATTAAATGGCTCATATTGATCATCATGAAATCTAGGATCAATATAAAGTGGATTCCATGATTGAGTTTGTGCTCCCCAATTTCCACTAACATCTAAATCATAAGCACAAGTTTTGGATTGTGTTTGATTATATTCATCAACTCTCACATTAGCACTCTCAACTATATTCCTAAACCTCTTATTGTAGCACTTATATGCCTTAATTTTAGTAGAATAATCAAGAAAGATACATTCATCACTTCTATGATTAAACTTCTCTAAGTCTTCATCTATCTTGATATAAAATTTACTTCCAATTATTCTGAAATACTCTACAATAGGATTGTTACCATACCATAGTACATAAGTCTTACCAGTTCCACTTTTGACTTGCACATGGTTCAATGTATGAATTATTGTTAGAACCATATCTCTTAAATAGATATGCAAATATTTCCTTGAATCATCATGGTCCTCATAGTATTTAGGAATTATCTATTCCTTCTTTATGCAATCCATTCTACTATGTAGTCATTTGAGGAGATGTTTTCCTTTTTATCCGATGATCTTCACAAAAACCATATAACTCACCTAATGTGAATTCACCACCTCTATCTGATCTTGGAAATTTAATCTTTAAACCTATTTCATTCTAACCCATAGCTTTGAAGATCTTAAACTTGTTAAAGGATTCATATTTCTCTCTAAAAAATGTAAACCATGTCATCACTGAATATTCATCAACAAATAATAGGAAATGTCTATCTCCATGATAACTTCTAGTTATACATAGTCCACATAAATCAAAATGCACATGATCTAACAATCCTTTTGAAGTAAACATTTTTCTCTTGAAAGTAGATCTATTTTTCTTACCAATCATACATTCCCTACACATTGCATTAGAAGGATTCATTAATTTACATAGATCTCTTATTGCATTAGTAGTACTCATCTTCACAATGTTATCAAAGTTAACATGACAAAACCCCTTATTCCACAACCAACTATCATCAATCTAAGCTATCAAACACCTCTTTTCAACACTATTCAAATGAAAGATGTTACCTTTTGATTTTATACCAGATGCAATCTCATCTCCTGAACTTGCCAATATTTTGTATTTTCCATTCTTTAATTGTAGATCATATCTATTATCAACTAGTTTTCCAACACTCAAAATATTGTTTTTAAGTCCTTCAACATGTAAAACATCATAAGTATTAGTCTGACCATCAATAACAATGGTGTTAGGAATAGTCTCAAGAGATAACTGAGAGGGGGGAGTGAATCAATTATCTACCACATTCAATTCTTTATCCAATTAAGTACAAAAGAAAATTAAGCATGAACAAAATATAAGAACACTTAACACAACACCACAATTTTGGTTACGGGGAAACCCAAATAGGTAAAAACACCAGTGGGAATTGACACCCACTAAGAACTGCACTAGTGTATTATGATCCCTATTAGAAGATCTTACAACCCTGTTAGGATTTGATCTTTACAATGCAATAAGTATAGTGACCTAGTCAAGGGTCAGACCCTATTAGGAGTCTTTTACAATTAACCCTGTTAGGGATGAGGACACACTGTCCCGGAGCACACTGCTCAAAGGGGTGAAGGCTGCAACCTTCTATTTAATAGATACACACTATATCTAGATCTTGGTGAGCTACGCTTAGACCTTCTATCTTGATCAGTTCCAATGAATAACATATACTCTCTACTTTTTCACATAGACCTTCTGCTGATGGCTCAAATCTTCACACCTTCTTCTCTTCTCTTATCTTTCAACTCATTGCCATGCTTAGCAATCACAAATGATTGCCTATGAATATCTTTCCTCTAAATGATATAATCAATTTTGCCTATTAGAACCATCTTGAACTCATATTAGAGAAAAAATACAACTCTCCAATAACATCTTAGTTAGCTCTACTGAGCACACAACACAAATTAGGACCCCCCAACTTAGTATGAGTAGACGTGTCGCTTCATACTGTCAGCTCCACCAGATTAATTGATACTTTCTTCTCATGCTAAATTACGTCATGCGCTCTTAACCAAACATTCTTAACTCTCCTCCAAGTATAAATCCAAGCACGTATACCAAAATGATAGGTGCAACTACTACAATAATATAAACAGTGTTGGCTCTACCAGATAAACTTAGGAAACTGTGACTGTCAACAAGAGACTTCATAACTCAACTTGTACTACATATCTAACTCCACATCCATGAAAATAGTATCATACATATGTCTAAAACATAAATATAAATGGGCAAGGCTCCATTACAACCATATTGTAAATCACATATAAAACTCTTCCTGGGACCTATCAGGAACTCTCACTGATACAGACTGATGTATTACTATCTTCACTTTGAATCAACCTCTGTGTCCATGATATCATGCTAATAACATATCTAGGAAACATATACTTATAGTTCTCTCTATTAAGCTTCCATGCATACTACTTACCATATGTTGTCATCAATAAAAAAACATACAATCAACACTCTGGCTTGCTGGAAAATCTCCAACAATCTCCCCCTTTGGCATTGATGGCAACATATGGAATGAAAAAAACCAAAAATCCAAATGTACAATCTTTTTATAATATTCTTCATTTCCTCAATAAAACTCTCCCAAGGATGAATCCTCCATCTCTTACTATTTTGTTCCTTCTTTTTAAGTACTCACTCGCCCTTGCTACAATTCTTTTATAACATTCTCCATTTCCTTATCAAAACTTCCTTAAGGATGAACTGCTGTATTATTTACTATTTTTCATGACTATATACTCCCCCTTTGACATCAATGGCAAAGGGTGCCAAAAAATTAAGCACCGGTACTACTCCTGAAGTAGAGTAGTCAACCTTTCATTAGTCATTGAGGACTGATGCATTCTTGCAATCTCTAATTAGATTCAGGGAAGGGGATTACTCCCAGATTCTCCCTGAGATACTCAAATGTATCCTTAGGTAAAGGCTTTGTGAATATATCTGCTAGCTGATCTTTTGTGCTCACATAGTCCAACTTTACTTCTTTCTTTGCTACTTTCTCTCTTAGGAAGTGATATTTTATCTCAATGTGTTTTGTCTTTGCATGCATCATAGGGTTCTTTGACATGTTAATAGTGATAGTGTTCTCAAAATGAATAACAATAGGATAATTAATCTGGATGCCAAAATCCTTTATCATTTTCTTGATCCACACAATTGTAGAACAATTCAATGCTGCTGCTACATATTCTGCTTCTACTATTGACTGAGAGATACAATTATGCTTCTTGCTTGTCCAAGTGACAAGTCCATCACCAAGAAATGCTGCTCCTCCTGAGGTACTCTTTCTATCATCCATGCATCCTACTCAATCTGCATCTGTATATACATGAAGCTCTACATTCTTTTAATTAGGATACCATAAACCATAGTCTATAGTTCCTCTCAAATATCTGAATATCCTCTTTACTGCCATGAGATGACTTTGCTTAGGTTCTACTACAAATCTTCCAACAATACAAACCACATTGGAAATGTCTGGTCTAGTTTGAGTAAGATTTATAAGTTTGCCAATCATAGACTTATACAAGGTTATGTCTACTGCCGGTGAATCATCTTCTTTTGAAAGCTTGCATCCAGTTATCATAGGAGTACTTACTGGCTTGAAATCATCCATCTTGAATTTCTTCAAGATCTCTTTCACATACTTAGTCTAATTTATGAATATACCATTGTCTGTTTGCTACACATTCAATCCTAAAAAGTACTTAATAGGTCCAATCATGCTCATCTCAAATTCACTCTATATCTCCTTAGAAAATTTAGCACTAAGCTTATCATTACCACCAAAGATAATGTCACCAAAAAATATGGAAACTAATAATAATCCATCAGATGTTTCTCTTATGAATAAATTACAATCTTCTACTCCTTTCTTGAATCCAATATTTGTCAAATATCCATCAAGTCTTTCATACCATTATCTAGGGGCTTGCTTAAGTCCATAGAGGGATTTCTTCAATCTGCATACCATATCAGGTCTGTCTAATAAGGTGAATCCTTTAGGCTTCTCTATGTATACTTCTTCCTTCAACTCTCCATTTAGGAATGTTGACTTAACATCCATCTAGTATACCTTAAAATCTTTGAATGTAGCATAGGCTAGAAATAACTTTATGGCTTCCAATCTGCTTACAGGGGAAAATGTATCTGAATAATCAATTCCTTCTCTTTGTGCATATCCTTTACACACTAGTCTTGCTTTGTTTCTTAGCACTATTCCATCTTCATTCATCTTATTTCTGAATATCCATTTTATTCCAATTACATTCTTATCACTAGGCCTAGGGACTGGTTCTCATGTATCATTCTTAATTATCTGATCTAGCTCCTCTTTCATTGCTTCATGCCAATTTGAATCATTACATGCATCTTCAACACTTAAGGGTTCAATCTGTGATAGTAAACATACCTCTTCATTTGCTATGGAACTATTTTCTTTTAGTCTTGTCATGAATTTTATGCTCCGATCTCCAATGATGTGTTCCTTTGAATGATATCTAGATGTGAACTTAGGAACATTAGGTGTGACTCTCTCATCTTCCTTTTGTGTTTCTTCTTCACTTGTTTCAGGGTCATTGAATAGAACATCTATGCTGTCAAACATTTCTTCAACAACTGCTTCACTACTGGTAGGTCTAGGTTCTCCTTCAATCATAGGTGCATAATCATGGAATCTCTCTTGAATCACAAACTTCTTATCAATCTTGACATGAGCACTTTCAATGATCTTCTTCAATCTCAGATTAAAACATCTATAAGCTTTTCTTTTAGTATAATAACCAAGAAAAATACCTTCATCACTTCTTGCATCAAACTTGCCAATGGCTTCATCTCTCTTGATGTAACACTTTCTTTCAAAGATTCTAAAGTATTTGACTGTAGGTACATTCCCAAACCATAGCTCATAAGGTGTCTTGTCTGCACCTGACCTTTATTGAATTCTATTTATTGTATAGACTGCAGTATTGACCTCATCTCTCCAATAGGTGTGTGCCACCTTTCCTTCAATCATGATAGTGCACGCTATGTCAAGAATGATCCTATTAATCCTTTCTACTATTCCATTCTACCGAGGGGTTCTAGGTGCACTTAACTATCTCTTTATCCCATGTTCTTCACAATACTCATAAAATCTGTCAGAGGTGAATTAGCCTCCTCTATCTGATCTCAAACATTTAATCTTCAAACCAAACTCATTTTCAACCTTAGCTTTGAATATTTTGAACTTCTCAAATGCTTCTAATTTGTCTTTTAAGAATGCAACCCGCATCATTCTGGAGTAAGCATCAACAAACAAAATAAAGTACCTTTCTCCACAGTATGATCTTGTTTGAGTTGGTCCACATAAGTCTGTATGTATTAGATCCAATTTGTTCTTTGCTGGATTGTTCTTGCTTCTGAATGAATTCCTTACATGCTTTCCCATCACACATTCCCTACATATTGTATCAACTGGTTTTTCAATTCTAGGAATTCCTCTTACTGCCTTTACATTACTTATCTTCACTATATTGTCAAAATTGATATGACGTAGTCTTTTGTGTCATAGCCAACTGTCATCTACTTTAGCAACAAAACAACTTGCTTCAGGATTAAGCTAAAAAACATAACCTTTAGTCTTTGAACTTGACGCAATCATCTCTCCTTCTTTGTTATTAATGATTCACTTGTTGTCTTTGAATTCCAACTGATATCCTTTTTGAAGAAACTATCCAACACTCAGTAGATTATGCTACAATCCATCAACATAAAGAACATCATCAATGTTGTTCTTTCCATCCAAGGTGATAGCTCCTCTACCTATGATAGGTTTAGGAGTGTTGTCTCAAAATATAACCATGCCGCCTTTATATCCATCCAGATGTACAAATCTATCCTTGTCTCTTGTCATGTAATGTGAGAAACCACTGTCAATGATCTAATTTGTCTTGATGTCAGCTTGTGAAATCAGTGCTAACTCTTGTGTTTTCTTTTCATCTTCAAGGTCCATTTCATCAAACATTTTCTCCATGTCTTCAAGAGAAATGAATCTAATTTCATCCTCTGCTGATTCTTCATCTGATACTCCATCACCAACATAGTAACATTCTTTTGTATACTTGGGCTTGTAGTTATTTTTGAACTTTTTGACTCTTGTAAGGACATTTAGAGGCAAAGTGACCAATCTAGTTACATGAAAAGGATTTTAATGGTAACTGAACTTCATATTTCCCTTTCCCTTTCCTTTCTTTCTTAGCAATTAAAGCAATGCAATCATCTAGATCTTTCTCTTCATCATCATCATCATAATTACCATAGGTGCTCAAAGATTTATTACTATGGACTAAATCTTTGAATGCTTTTTCACTTTTAGGCTCTGTCTTCAATCTTGATATCTCAAAGGCTAAAAGCTTGCTGATTAAAGTCTCTCTTTTAAATTATTTTGTGGAATGCATAGTTTTATCTAGGATGCATATCTTGTTGTCATATTCTAGTGTCAAGGTAGTCATCAATTTATCCATTATTTCTTCTTCCAAGATTTCTCCACCATTGTTTCTGATTCCTACAACTACTTCATTAATCCTTTGATTGTAGGCTCTAACATTCTCATCAAGTAGCATCTCTAATGTATTGTATCTTTTCTTCCATGTCTTTCTATGCACATTCTTGGCTTGAATATCTCCTTCAAACATGTCTTCTAGGTATTTCCATATCTTATAGGCTTTGTCCATTTTCTTGATTTTTGAAAACTCATTGTCAGATAGGGTACTGATAAGGGCTTCTTTGGAAATACCATTTGAAGTGAACATATCCTTTTGCTTCAAGGTTGCATCTTCTTTTGCAAGATCTACTAGTGAAGGAATCTCAACTTCTTTGGTAGCTACTTCAAAAATCTCAAAGGCAATGCACTACAAATGTGTCATCATTTTTTTCTTCCAATATAGATAGTTCTCTCCATCAAACTTAGGACTTTCTTTTCTAAATAATTCCATTTGATCAACCTCAAGCTGTTAAACTTTCTCTCCGAGGCACTTGGCTCTGATACCAATTGTTAGGAATAGTCCCAAGAGATAACTGAGGGGGGGGGGGGGGGGTGGTGAATCAGTTATCTACCAGATTCAATTCATTATCCAATTAAGTACAGAAGAATATTAAACATAAACACAATATAAGAACACTTAACACAACACCATAATTTTGGTTACGAGGAAACCCAAATAGGTAAAAACCCTGCGGGAATTGACACCCACTAAGAATTGTACTAGTGTATTATGATCCCTGTTAGAAGATCTTACAACCCTATTAGGAGTTGATATTTACAATGAAATAAGTATAGTGACTTGGTCAAGGGTTAGACCCTTTTAGGAGTCTTTTACAATTAACCCTATTACGGGTGAGGACACACTGTCTGAGAGCACACTGCTCAAAGGGGTGAAGGCTGCAACCTTCTATTTAACAGATACACACTATATCTGGATCTTGGTGAACTGCACTTAGACCTGTTGTCTTGATTAGTTCCAATGAATAACATATACTCTCTACTTTGTCACATAGACCTTTTGTTGATGGCTCAACACTTCACACCTTCTGCTCTTCTCTTATCTTTCAACTCATGGCCATGCTTCGCAATCACAAATGACTGCCTATAAATATCTTTCCTCTAAATGATATAATAAAGTTGGCCTATTAGAACCATCTTGAAATAATATTAGAGAAAAAATACAACTCCCCATTAACATCTCAGTCGGCTCTACTGAGCATACAACACAAATTAGGACCGCCCAACCCAGTATGAGTAGAGGCGTTGCTTCATACTATCAGCTCCACCAAATTAATTGATACTTTCTTCTCATGCTGAATTACATCATGCACTCTTAACCAAACATTCTTAACTCTCCTCCAAGCACAAATCCAAGCACGCATACTGAAATGATAGGTGCAACTACTACAATAATATAAACACTTTCAGCTCTACCAGATAAACTCAGGAAACTGTGACTGTCAATAGGAGACTTCATAACTCAACCTGTATTGCATATCTAACTCTACGTCCATGAACATAGTATCATACATATGTCTACAACTTAAATCTAAACATGCAAGGCTCCATTACAACCATATTGTAAATCACATATAAAACTCTTCCTGGGACCTGTCAGGAACTCTCACTTATATAGACCGTTGTATTACTATCTTTACTACAAATCAAACTCTGCATCCATGATATCATGCTGATAACATATCTAGGAAACATATACTTATAGTTTTCTCTATCAAGCTTCCACGCATGCTGCTTACCATATGTTGTCATCAATGAAAAACATACACTCTAGCTTGTTGGCAAATCTCCAACAAATGGATCCTCTGCTAAAGATCAAACAAGGAATGTCATCACCATCATCATATCTTTTTAATTCCACTAATTTTCTTTTGTCTCTGATCATATGATGTGAAAAACCACTATCAATAATCCATTCAGTATTATCCTCAACATGTGTAACCAAATCTCTCTCCTTATTCACAGGGCTTGGATCTTCTTATTTTATAGCAATAAATCCAAATTCTTCATCATTATCACCATCCTTTTTAGATTCTTAATTGGTCACACCATCATTAGTAGAAAAATAACATGTCTTCTAATATTTAGGTTGATACTTTCTAGTTTTTTCTTTAGAAACTCTCTCAGTACATATTTATCCAAAATGACTAATTTTATTGCAAGAAAAAAACTTCAAAGGTAATTTTCCTTCATACTTATGAGCTCCTTTAGGTACTCTCCTAGTAATTAGGGATTCAAATTCTTCAAGATTCCTTTCTTCCTCTTCAATCTCTTCAATCTCCTTGGCATACTTTGATGAACTCTCTCTAAGGTCATGGGTGGTTGCAAGAAGTTGAGTCCCACTTTTGGGCAAAAAGTGGAAGTATTTTCCCTATTTTTAAAATCTTCTATCAATTGATGTCTAAATTTGAGGCACTTAGAGATTGAATCTAAAAAAATTTAGTAATATAAAATGTAGTTCTTAGAGCCTACTTTTCAAATATGTAATTTATTAAAATACCCACATAGTATAAATTTATTTTTAGTAGGAATGTTTAAAAACCACTTTTTCAAAATGCCTATTTTAGGACCATAACATAGCCATGTACAACTACCATATTTTGACCTAAATAAATGATTTTTTGTAAATTCTTCTGGGGACATATACCTAAGACACCAAAGATTTATAACCATATATATATATATATTTTATTGAATATTATTTTTTAAATTAATTTTTAATTGACTATAAAGTATATTTTCAAAACCTTTAGTGTACAACCAACATAATTTGATGAAAATTTCATATTTTTTCAATTTTTTAATATCTTCAAGAGAATTGTATTTAGATTGATGTCATATAATTATTTTCCAAAAAACCTGAACACAAAAAAGTTACTAAAGTTTTAGTGAGCCTCACTATTTTACATTTAGACCTACCACTTTTAATTAATAAATAATATAAAAATAGTAAAAATAATCATCACTATAAAATTTACATTTTGAAATCAGGACAGTGAGAACTCTAATGGGTTTTTGTTTCATCAAAAAATACAATCAAGAAGGCCCTAAAAAAATTACAAGGAAGAAATCTAGCATTTTAGTGCCTTAAACAAATTTTTGGAGGTCAAGGCATAGGCTTGGTTCCACCAAGCCTACACCAAACCTATTTTGAACAAAAATCTAAGGCAAAGGTGTGTTTCATGCTCATGTCTTAAGAAACGGGCACCCATTTTTTTAAAATCCAAAAAATGGGCACCCGTTTCTTAAAAAAATAAATTGGCATGTAAAAATGCATTTCTAGTCATAATAAAAAAAATAAAAAATTTATAAACGAGCACCCATTTTGAAAGGAGTACCCATTTTTCAAAAAATGAGCACCCATTTTTCAAAAAATAGGTACCCATTTTTTGCATTTTGGATCAGGCATTCGAACCTATATTAGGTGCCCATTTTTTGAAAATGTGATGCAGGAGCATCCTGGGTGTAAGAGCAATCTTGCATCACCCAAAAATATTTCTGTTTTTATATTCAATAAGGGCTATTTTGTGCAGAGCTGCTATTTATGGAAAGTTACTATTTTTGGTAATTTTTGTATGTGCTCAGAATGATCTGATTTCTTTCTTGGAGGTTCATTTTGGTCATATAAGTCTGCCAGAAAAGTTTCATGGCTAGATCAGGTGTAGTTTTGAAGATATTGAAGATTTCGGTATTGGCAGCAGGGTACAAAAACTTCAAACTCAGTTTTGAAGGCTTTAGAGGCCCCGGATGAGGTCAAAAATTTGGGTGACAAGCGCTTGCGCGAGTCAAGCCTGTAGAGCGCTTCGTGGCGTTTCCAAAATGGGGTTATAATAGTCAATCGGGTCAACTGGTGATGACTTATGATCTTCGGAAGTCGGGTCACTTGAAATGGCGGAAAATAATTTTCCTTCAAAATTTCTGTTCGGGTTTCAAAAGTTATTTTGAGCCGACTTTGATGTAATAAATTGAAAAATAAAATAATTCTAAGTTTGGTCGGCCCTTAGGGCTAAATTTCTGGAACCTTCTCGGGCGGTGGAAATTGCCTATATAAGGAAGGCTGTATTATTGCCTTAGGCAGTTCAGAATAGTTCTGGGTAATAGTTCGAGGCTTTGTCCTACAGAATATTGTAAGGGAATGCCCATGTGGCTTTGCATATTGTAATTCTGAAAGTTTGTAATTCCACATTTGTGGAGATAATAAGAAGCCAAATTTTCTGTTCTTGCATATTATTGTTGTTGTTTCTCTCTTTCTGTTATGTGTTTGTGGTATTAAGGGGAGCACACTTCATCAAGTGGTATCAGAGCAGGAGTTCTTGAGTGTGTAAACAGATCGCCGACTGTGAGGCAGTTTGCACCAGGACCGTGGCTAGGGTTTCAGCGCGCATCGTGAAAATGCCTCCACGAAGGGAACGTGGCGGAAGAGCTGGTGTCGTAACACCTGAGGTTAGAGAGCTGCAGAGACAAGTGCGAGCATTGAAAGAAGAGATTCACAGAGGAATGAATCTTAATGTCAGAGATGAAAGCGAGGATGAAACCGAAGAAGAATATCAAGCAGGAGAAGTTGAAATTGTGAACCAGGAGGAAGAAAGACTTTTTCGGGCCATTTCCAAGATTGGGAAAAGACCTAAGATTGAGGTTCCTACATTTTCTGGAAATCTTAACCCAGAGGAATTGATTGACTGGATCAATGAATGTGAGGAATATTTTGAGTACGAAGATGTTGACGATCCTGATAGAGTCAAATTTGCGAAGGCCAGACTGAAAGGTCATGCGAAGATCTGGTGGCAAGAAATTCAATTGGAGCGAAATAGAAGAGGGAAAGATAAAATCACAAGATGGGATCGGATGGTGGATAAATTGAAGTGGCAGTTCATTCTTGTTGATTATGAGCTTGACCTACTGAAGAAAATGCAGAGTTTGAAGCAAGCAGGAAGATCTGTTCAGGAGTATACAGAGGAGTTCTATCGACTTCTCATCAGAACAGGCCATGCAGAAGCTGATAAGGAGAAAGTTGCCCGATACCTTAATGGGTTAAGGCCAAGCATTCAGGAGGAGCTGAATTTGGTTTGAATGAACAGTATTGAGGAGGCATACCAATTTGCCCTAAAAGTAGAGGAAAAGCTGAACAAGAAGTTCGAGAGCAGACAAAATGGAAGAGGTCGCGGTGGACGATCTGGTGGACGGTCATATGGTGGCCGAAATGAAGATTTGAAAAAGAAGGATGAGGCCAGTAGCAGTCAGAATCAGCGTGGAAATAATTCCAATCACTTCCAGGATCAGAATAATAGAGATCAGAGAGGAAGAGGAAGAGGACAAGGATCTGGAAGAGGAGGCTTCCGTGGAACATGTTTTCACTGTGGAGAAGAAGGTCATAGGGCATTTGAATGTCCTCAGCGCCAAGGCAGAACAGACAGGAGAAATGAAGGCCAGGCCAGAGTTGCACATGTAGATGAAGATGCCAGATCATCAAATTCTGAAGATGCTGAAAGAGGAGAAACGTTGATTAACAGAAGAGTCCTGTTGAGTGGTGAGAATGAACCTGAGCAAAGGAGGAGCCTGTTTCGCACTAGGTGCAAGTGTGAAGGTAAATGTTATGATGTGATTATTGATAGTGGAAGCACTGACAATTTGGTGTCAGAAGAGATGGTGACAAAGTTGAAACTCAAGAGACAGAAACACCCACATCCATATCGGATTGCCTGGGTACAGGATGACCACAAGGTCATGGTCAATGAACAATGCCTAGTGAAGTTCAAGATCGGTGGGTACCAAGATGAGGTACTATGTGATATCATCTCTATGGATGCATGTCATATGTTATTGGGTAGACCGTGGCAGTTTGACAGATGTGCTGTACACGATGGTCGTGCAAATACCTATTCCCTGACAAAGGATGGAGTGCGACATAAGCTAAAGCCATTGAAGGAGACCGAAGAAAAGGTATGTGGTAATGCAAGAATAACATTTGTTGATGGAAGGAAATTCCTAGATGGTATGAGGCATGAGCATGTATATTTTGCTTTAATTCCAAAAACTGGTAAAGAGGAAGTAAAAGATGTTCCTGTAGAAGTTGCAGATTTATTGAATGAGTTTCAGGATATTGTATCCGATAACATGCCTGATGGATTACCACCAGTCAGGAAGATCAGTCATCAGGTGGACTTGATCCCAGGAGCGAGTTTGCCGAATAAGGTAGCACACAGAATGACACCTGCAGAAAGTGAGGAGTTGAACAGACAAGTGCATGAACTGTTACAGAAAGGATTGATTCGAGAGAGTCTGAGTCCCTGTGCTATACCAGCGGTATTAGCACCAAAGAAGAATGGAGAATGGAGGATGTGTACAGATTCTAGGGCAATAAACAAGATCATGATCAAGTACAGGTTTCCATTGCCACGAATGGATGATATTATGGACTGTTTGAGTGGAGCTGTGTATTTTTCAAAGATAGATCTGAAGAGTGGATATCATCAGATTCGGATCAGAGAAGGAGATGAATGGAAGACTACATTCAAGACAAAGGAAAGACTATATGAGTGGTTAGTCATGCCTTTTGGGCTAACCAATGCACCGAGCACTTTCATGCGGCTCATGAACGAGGTTCTGAAAGAATTTCTGGGTAAGTTTTTCATTGTTTACCTAGATGATATTTTGATTTTTAGCAAGACATTGGAGGAACATATGATGCATATTCATATGGTGTTTGAGAAGTTGAGAGAAGAGAAATTGTTGATTAATTTGAAGAAGTGCAGTTTTGTGAAGAAAGAGTTAGTGTATTTGGGATTTGTAGTTTCAATAGAAGGTCTAAAAATGGACCCAGAGAAGGTATAGGCTATCCTTGAATGGCCTACTCCAAGGAGTGCTACTGAGGTAAGATCTTTTCATGGTCTAGCTAGCTTTTACAGAAAGTTTATCAGAAATTTTAGCAGTATTTGTGGACCCTTGACTGAAACAATGAGAGGGGATAGAAAAGAGTTTAAGTGGACTAATGGGGCAGAAAAGAGTTTTCAATTATTGAAACAAAAAGTTACAGAACAACCTGTTCTAGCACTTCCGGATTTTAATAAGGTGTTTCAAGTAGATTGTGATGCTAGTGGTACTGCAATAGGATCTGTTATGAGCCAAGAAGGTAAACCTATTGCTTATTTCAGTGAGAAGTTAAATGATGCCAAGAGGAAGTATTTTGTTTATGATCAGGAATTTTATGCTATAGTTCAGGCATTAAAGAAGTGGAGACATTATCTACTTCCTAAGGAGTTTGTTTTGTATACTGATCATCAAGCTTTGCAATATTTGAATAGTCAAGGAAAATTGAATCAAAGGCATTTGAAATGGGTTGAGTTTTTGCAGAGTTATACATTTGTTTTGAAACACAGGAGTGGAAAGTCTAATAGGGTTGCAGATGCTCTTAGCAGAAGGCAACTATTGCTGACAGAAATGCAAATTGAAGTGGTTGGGTTCAAGGAACTCAAGAATTTGTATCCAGAGGATCTTGATTTTGGTGAAGCTTGGAAAGCTTGTACAGAACCTGTTACTCTAGACAAGACGAAATGGTTGGATTTCATCATCCAGGATGATATGCTATTCAGAGGGAGTCAGTTGTGCATTCCATGAAGTTCTATGAGGGAGAATCTCATCAAGGAGACGCATAGCGGAGGATTGGCTGGACATTTTGGTCGTGATAAAACCTTTGGTTTGGTTAGTGAGAATTATTATTGGCCACAGTTGCAGCAAGATGTGAAGAAGTTTGTACAGAGTTGTAGAGTATGTCAGATGGCGAAAGGAGTGAAGCAGAATACAGGATTGTATCAGCCATTACCCGTACTAGAGAAGCCTTGGGAGGATATCAGCATGGACTTTGTTCTTGGTTTACCGAGGACACAGCGGGGACATGATTCAATTTTTGTGGTGGTTGACAGATTTTCAAAGATGGCACATTTCATTCCCTGCAAGAAGACTAATGATGCTGTTCATGTAGCAGAATTGTTTTTCAGAGAAGTAGTGAGACTTCATGGTTTGCCAAAGACCATAGTTTCAGATCGGGACACTAAGTTTGTTGGATATTTCTGGCGTACATTGTGGAAGAAGTTGAAGACAGATTTGAAGTTTAGTTCACTAGATCATCCACAGACTGATGGACTGATAGAGGTGGTGAATAGAAGTTTGGAAAATTTGCTGAGATGTTTGGTTGGAGATAAGCCAGCAGGATGGGATTTGATTTTACCACAGGCGGAATTTGCATACAATAATTCTGTCAACAGGAGCACTGGTAAATCACCATTCCAGATTGTATATGGAAGTAGTCCAAGAAATGCATCTGAATTGAGAAAGATAGATAAAGGAGAAATAAGTAATGCTGAAGCTGAGGATTTTGCAGAACACTTGAAGAACATCCATGGGGAGGTGAGGAAGCATATTACCAAGATGAACGCACAGTATAAGGCTAAGGCAGATGAGAAAAGGAGGTATAAGGAATTTCAGGTTGGTGATGAAGTCATGGTTCATTTGCGGAAGGAGCGGTTTCCAGTTGGTACATATAACAAGCTGAAAATGAAGAAGTTTGGACCATGTAAGATACTGAAGAAACATGATTCAGGAAACACATATGAGGTAGAATTGCCTACTGAGCTAAATATTTCACCAGTGTTTAACATTTTAGATCTGACAGAGTATCATGAAGGAGGTGTTGAAGATGAGATCACAGCAGCACAGTGGAGTATTCCAGCAACTAGTTCAGATATCAAGGAGATTGAAGACATACTGGACAGTCGTGTTGGCAGAAGCACAAGGAATAGGACATATGAAGAATATTTGGTCAAATGGAAAGGACGACCTGTTGAAGATTCATCATGGCTAACAAAGGAGGAGGTTAACCGTCTTGGTTTTCCTCTGCACGCCTGAGTCGTGACAGGGTCACTTCTCAAATTACCCCGGGTGTCTGATGCAGGAGCATCCTGGGTGTAAGAGAAATCTTGCATCACCCAAAAATATTTCTGTTTTTATATTCAATAAGGGCTATTTTGTGCAGAGCTGCTATTTATGGAAAGTTACTATTTTTGGTAATTTTTGTATGTGCTCAGAATGATCTGATTTCTTTCTTGGAGGTTCATTTTGGTCATATAAGTCTGCCAGCAAAGTTTCATGGCTAGATCAGGTGTAGTTTTGAAGATATTGAAGATTTCGGTATTGGCAGCAGGGTACAGAAACTTCAAACTCACTTTTGAAGGCTTTAGAGGCCCCAGATGAGGTCAAAAATTTGGGTGACGGGCGCTTGCGCGGGGCAAGCCTGTAGAGCGCTTCGTGGCATTTCTGAAATGGGGTTATAATAGTCAATCGGGTCAACTGGTGATGACTTATGATCTTCGGAAGTCGGGTCACCTGAAATGGCGAAAAATAATTTTCCTTCAAAATTTCTGTTCGGGTTTCAAAAGTTATTTTGAGCTGACTTTGATGTAATAAATTGAAAAATAAAATAATTCTAAGTTTGGTTGGCCCTTAGGGCTAAATTTCTGGAACCTTCTCGGGCGGTGGAAATTGCCTATATAAGGAAGGCTGTATTATTGCCTTAGGCAGTTCAGAATAGTTCTGGGTAATAGTTCGAGGCTTTGTCCTACAGAATATTGTAAGGGAATGCCCATGTGGCTTTGCATATTGTAATTCTAAAAGTTTGTAATTCCACATTTGTGGAGATAATAAGAAGCCAAATTTTTTGTTCTTGCATATTATTGTTGTTGTTTCTCTCTTTCTGTTATGTGTTTGTGGTATTAAGGGGAGCACCCTTCATCAAAATGGGCACCCATTTCGAGTGGCATTTTCCAATTCTATGATACTTCTATGGAATAGGCACCCAACTTCTTGCACTTACCCTCATATCTCTTCTTGTTCTTAAATACAGTAGCTTTGAATGCGGTCTCAACTTTAGGAATGGAATCACCAACTTCACTTAAGTCAAAGGTAGATAGCTTACCAAGTAACATGTTTTTTATCACCTAGTTACTATTTTGATCTCTTCTATAGCTACAACCTTGTGTTTGTAAGGAGGTAAGAATCTCACAACCTTAGCCACAATTTCATCTTCTTCAATTGTTCCACTGACACATCTCATGCCACAAACAAGTTCGGCTACCTTCTATATTTAGGATGCAACATTATCATCTTCATTGGTTCATACTTTCCTCTCAGGGTATGCAACTTTTCCATCTTCACCCGAGGGTCTCCTTCATGAAGAATCCTTAATTTTACCCAAATTTAATTGTTTGCCTCCAAGTCCATGACATTAGAATATTTTGAATCTGTTAAAGCACTCAACAAATCTTCCTTGGCTCTAATGTTGACATCAAATTCATTCTTATCATCTGAAGTATCATTCAAAAGATTTATGGGAGGATTATAGTTTTTCTTTGTGATCATCCAATGCTCATTCCCAAGGCATCTCAAAATATCCAATTTACCTTTGAAAAATCTATAGTTTGTTCCTACAAGTCTCAGAATGTCCTTTTTCAAAATTTCCATCCTAGATCACCTCAAGTTGTTAGAATTATCAAAGAGGCACTAACTCAGACACCAATTGATATAAATATAGAAACACCACACAACTGAGGAGGAGGGGGGTGAATCATTTGTGTTCTAGCCAAATAAACATTAACCAACTTGCACAATTAAAAATTTAAACCAAATATCTAAATGTTAAATATGAAAGAAAAAAATCACAACAGGACATGAACACATTAATGCTAATATTTTTGATGTGGAAACCCTGTTAGGGAAAAAAACCACGGTGGAGATCAAGCCCAATAGATGATGTACTTTGTTAGAATCATAATAACATGTTAAAGGTAATACAAGGGGAACACACATGTATTCAAGCACACTTCCTAGAGCTCATTGCTCAATTACAACAAGGGAAGGCTCACCTCCTTATAGATTTACTTGGATAACAATCCTCCTATTATGGAATATTATTCATTGATTATTAATTGACTAATAACATCTCCAATATGCCAATACAACTCCAATGATGTAAAAAAAATATCTACCTTAATTGTAGATTCCACTCATACCTCTTCAAATAGACATCAATACATCATGCTCGCACGCACGTGCGCACACACACAAACACCTTCACACTTACAAATGACTACATCTTTTTATACATTTCATCAACCTTGTAAAGGTAAACAAGGTTGGCTCATACTTAACACCTAATTACAAAATATTAATTCATTACAACTCAATATACAATGTGATCTATTGAATCTTAAATAAGACATATAAATGATCCATAACAACATCCTTCAATACACAAAAACTCCATAAATCATGCCACAATCCATCACAACATGTTACACTAACCATGTCAACCAATAATGTTAAGAACATTAACATGCTTCTAGAAAATCCTTCAATGTGATCACACAATTCATCTTGATCCATCATCATGAATAGAAAATGATCATGAGACATCAAAAAGAAACATTAAAACCATCAAAAACATCAACAACACCTCTAACTCATAATTCATAACAATTTCCACACTGGTCAATGGGAACAATAATCGGTAAACTTTGTCACTCTAGAAATATAGCTTGAAATCCTCAAATTGATGAACCAATCATGTCAAGGACACAATGCCAAATCCTAAAAATTCCATAGAATTTTCATCTCAAAATAATGTCAAACCAATTAAAATAGTGTCATAGAATACATCTAGAACATCAAAATACTAGTATATGGTAAATCATCTATAACTGACACAATTCTCACCGTGAACCTCAGTAACTTGACATAAGTCAACTACAAAAATTCCCCAACACATCTGTAACTTTGAAAAAATATATTTGCAACATAGTAGCCTCACTGATCCAATCAACTCACTAAACAGTCCCACAACATCTCTGTAACATTGTCACAATAAACAAATATGTTAGCATCAATGATAACACATCTCTCAAATATGTGATAGAAATCTTGAAACACATATTTTCACAATATCCCAACATGTATATGTGTTGACATTGGCATATGGAGATTGATGGAGGTGATTATTGATGATATATTTAGATGTTTCAACTCTATTATGGAGCATTAAAGAAGTATTTATAAGGAGACAAAAAAATGTACCTATTTATAGAAATGCTTTTCATTCCTTCTCCTTCCAAAGTTCTACCATTTAATTTCTTTAATATTCTTTTAATAGTGTTAGATGATGCTATGTTGTGCATCTTCAAGTGTTCTAGAGATTTGAATTTTGTTTTATTCATATTTTGTTGGCTTGTATTATTGGTTTTATCTTATGGATCCAACTTGAGTTAAATTTGGTTGATGTAGTTGTGTGTCAAGTTAAAGACATTGATTCTGGATTAATAGGAAGATGTATTGACATGGTGTGATTCTTCACCACGTATCTTATTTTCCTTATGAATTACATTTGATAATGAATTTGGGGCCAACTATTTATGTTTTACATGTTACATCTAATTAGGATGATCTAAATGATGTTATTGTGTGTTGAAGATAATATTATAAAAGATGAGATCTTTTGGAGACTATCCAAGTTGAAAATTTGATTGTGTATGATGTGTTACGTAAGTGCATAGGTGTGAATTTGTAGAGAAGCAATAATGAAGTTAGTTTTAGATGTTTATAATAGTGAGGTATAATAAACATTTTAGAGAGTGTGCTTCTCTTCAGTCCAAAAATATTAATTCATCGTATCATTTCTATTATATCTTTTCGTAAAGAAGTGATCTTTAGTGTTTTACAAGTTCATTGTATCATGCCCTAATGTTGTGTGCCTTAAAATATAACTCCAAATCAAGAGCACCAATTTCCTTTTCTAAGAGCCTAAAATTAATTATTCAATTTTCATATAGTGAGATGATTCTTGTCATGGTTTTTCTCACATTGGGTTTTCCATGCAAAAATATTTGTATCCTTGTGTGTTTCTCTTTCTATTTCACCTATCTACTTCTGCACATGTGTTAATTGAAATAAATAGTAAGTGAATGGTTAATTTTAATATATGTTGATTCACACCCCCAACCATCTAGAAGTTTTCAAAAAAAATTTGTGTTTGGACATAGTTAAACTTATTATTCTCATCTATGCCTTAATGAGGATAATTAAACTATTATTAAATAGGTATCTATACATTTAACTATTGTCAAACCCATCAAATATTAAAAAGTGTACATGTACAAATACTTTTTAATTCGCACATGTGGGGAAGATTAAATAACCACATTAATATAAAACAAGATAGTTTCCTTATATAGAGGTTGGTGAAATTTGGGATAAAAATGGTTGAAGTGTGAGTTGAAATCAACATTGAACATGGTAACTACAATCATAGCTTGGATTAACAAGAGGGTAGATTTCAATATGCAAGGTCTTTCCTAGTATTATAAAAAAATATTAGTTGGGTAGAATATGTTTGTTGTGTTCTATATATTCTTGAGTGTTTCATAGGGCATGTAACTTATTTTTCATTTGAATAAAGATTGCATTTCTAAATTAAAAATCTTTCATTCTTCCTTATCTTATACTTTTATTTTATAACTCAAAAAAACTATAATGTAATTTTTTATTTGACCTACTTGTCATTTACGTTGAATTTGGTGTTATAGAAAGTGATGAGTCTAGTCAATGAAAACTATGTGATCTTAATAAGAAAGTGCATTATTTTGTGTGTGTGTGTGTGTGTGTGCGCGCGCGTGCGTGTGTTGCATTTATAGTGGACCAAAGGAGCTATTGTGGCCCATAGGAATAGAAAAAGTAGTAGGAAATAATTAAGTAGCTAGAGGACTATATATGCTTCGCACAAATTAATTATATTATGAGTGTACAAGATAATTAATTATATTGTGAGTGTACAAGAGAGTCATAGAGATTGGATAGAGAAGAGGAGTTTCCATTATAGGGTAGATCTCTAGATACAATAAAATGGTTACTAAAATCAAAAAAATATTAATATTATCAAACTACATTTTAGACTTGTTTAAGGAACTTTACAATTTACTCTAGGAGATATTTGTGAAGAAATACAAGAAACATTTATTCCCTCAATACATTTAGGTACATCATATGAAAGATGTTGTTGAGATGTTCTCTAAGAATATTAATAAATTGCACATCTTAATTGTGTGTGTGTGTGTGTGTTGTAAGAAGACTTAATCAAGGAAGAATCCTAGCTTAAATGCTCAAAGTAGAGAAGTTTTTCATATTAAGAAAGCATGAGACAAGGATACAATGAGTTCCATGCAAAGTTTAAAAGGTGAGTGGAATTTAATACTTAGTTAAAGAGGAGAGAAATTATAAGGTGGATTTAGATGGAATTTCTCAAGACGTGGACGAATAGGTCATTAGACATTTTGAATAGAATTTAGAAAAACAAGAAAAAATAGCTAGCTCACTCACTAATCATTCTTATTCATGAAAAAATTACATATTTATAGAGATAATGAACTCAACAAATTTCTTATTATTATGTTATCATATATGATAACTAACTAAGAGCTATTCAACAAAAAAATATATATTAACAACAAAAATTGAAACTAAAAGACGATAAATTGGATGCCTCTATAACATATAATGAAAAATACATATCACAGATATTTTTTTTTGACTTATTCTAACACTTAACAATTATATTAGAATAAATATTCCAACACCCCTACTTAGCATGCTACAACATTAACCTCATAGACAACATAAAACAAAATAGTATGAAATACATTATACAAAACTTATTTTGGAAATTTTTTTTCATTCCAATAAGATTTCATTAAGCCACTCCATGCATAGTCACCTAGCTATAATCCAAGGTCCCAATTTAATAATTGTTCACCATTTATGCCTGAATTTTCTTATCATTAAAGTATAAAGCTATGATGTTGAGCTTATAGACTAAAAATATCCCTTTAAGTTATTGGACACCAACTTCGCATGTATGTCTCATAACCCCAATGCGGTATATTTTATCTAATCCAAAAGCACATTAGAGTATGGTCATTTGACTATCATCTATTTTATCCAACTCCATCTTTAAGGTGTTGGCCTCTTCAATGTAGGAAAATTTTCTCATCTTCTATGAAGTCATCATCACGGTAATATCTAGTGGTTATTCAATAATGACTATAGCCATATCAATTGGCTTTGACTTGGTAGCAAAGGATTTGAAAAAATATTAGGTGAATGTGTCTTCCTCTTGACAATGAAAGCTTCTTATTTTTTAATATTAATATAGATGACAAGTACAACTCCACTTTTTCACTTGAAATTTAGCAATGGATCCTCTTTCACCTCAAGAAATTTAATATCCTATACCACTCAACAATGCTCTCCTTTTGCAATATAATACAAATCCCTTCCTTTTCATTTTTTAAGGTAGATATTTGATTTCTCCCGCTAGTAGTAACACTTGTAAATCTCTTTACAAAATAAAAACAACTGTAGATCTCTATAATTTTGTTGACTATTAGTGTCTTACACTTAGTCATATATCTAGGCAATTATGGTCGGTCATCACTGCAACCGAGTCATTTTGTAAAGGCTGAGTTTTGTATTATATACTTACCGAGTAGTAGTACTGCCAAGTAAAGTTATGGTCACATTATGTTTGTAATATACCAAGTGTATAACTGATGTCGAGTTACATATATCAATGATTACCAAGTGACAAAGAAGTTCAACCGATGCCGAGTATAGTTGATGCCGAGTGCCAGGAATAACTTTTGCCGAGTAAGCCAGAATTGGCATACAAGTCTGGAATGGCACAATGATCGAGGTAAACCATTTTTGGTGATAATAATGTTTTGTATTGAGGTAATTACGGAGGTGATTTCGCATCCATATTGTTATCATTGATCCCTATGTAAAACCTAGAGCCAATCAAAAAATTGTATAGTTTAGGCGGCAATAGGAAAATATCTGAACCATAGATCAGTAATGGTAAAACATTTTTATTACTATATAAGGGAAAGATCTAGATCAGAAATGTGTGTGAATCAAAGAAAAAAAGGAGACATTGAGATTGAATGAATACTGTGAGTATGAGGAAATGATCAGGAGAAGTATTCAGACAAAATTTAGTGATCGAGCAAAGTAGTGAAAGGACATAATCAAGAAAGATCAGATAGAAGAGATCACAATCATACAGAAAAGAGAAGATCTGTAATTAGCATATCAGTGCAAACTGAAAGATCAGATATTGAGACATTTTGACCAGTGTATTAGGGTAAATCTCTTAACTAAGTATTCTTAGCAGACTTTTGTAAATCTCTTTACCGAGTGCTTACTTTATTGTAAGTTTGTAAATCCTTTAACAAGGTAGACTGTATAAGTCTCTTATCTTTTAATAGAGCAGACCTCTCACAGGGTAGATCATGTTTTGATCACAATTTGTAGCCCTAATAGTCAAACTTTATTATCTATAGTAGTGAAGATTTGTGGGTGTCATCCCCACCCCAGTTTTACCTTTCAAGGGTTTCTAGGTTACCAAAATCTATTGTGTTACATGTGATTTCATGTATGCTGCTTAACAAAATATGTTACTTAGATTGTTCAAGTTTTGCTCAAATGATGCATAAAGTTCTAATAGATTAAAAGGATAGAAGTCAGTAATTTCTGATTCACCCCCCCTCTCAGTACTACTTTCCCATTTACATTTCCAACAATTGGTATCAGAGCTAAAGGTTTCTCATAGGGAAGTCTAACCACTTGAGGAAAAGATCTTAAAGATGGAAGTTTACAAACTGGGAAAAGTCATAGAGAATCAAAAGATTGAAGTTCAACTAGCATTGCAACAGCTGGAAGCAACCAGAGGGGAACTGAAGAAATCTTTGAGCAAAAGAAGAGAAATTGCTATTCAACAAAGTGAGACATAGTACAAGGAAGAAGACATCACTCGACTATTTGATATTGGTAGTTCTACAAAAAATGACAAAGCCATGAAAGAACTAATGGAGAAAAATACCATACTGAATGATGAAATCAGGACTCTAAAGATAGAACAGGAAATTCAATCTGTCAAACTCTGTGAAGTAGTGGAGTAGAAAAAGAAAGTTGAAGATGATAAGGCAATGGCTGAAGAAGACAAAAGACAAATGGCAATAAGGCTAGATGAAAGAACTAGTGACATGCAAAGGTTGACTAATAATCAATTAGATATGGTAAATCAACTATTGCTAGCCAACCAAGAATTGGGTAGGAAAGACTTGGAGAACAATCAACTAAAATATGAAATGATTAGTTGAAACATGAGTTGAGAACTGAGAAAGAAATCAATGAAAGGATGAACAAACCTAATGAAGTTGCAAAATATTTTGAAGAACTGTTAAGGTCACCTAGGAGATCTGGTGATAGATCTGGACTTGGACTGAATGAACATTCATCTACTAAAGAAGGAGAGTCATCAAAGAATGGAGAACAAAAGATTGCTAAACCAAAGAACAAAAAGCCCACATGTCATCATTGTGGGAAGCCAGGATATACAACCAACATATGTAGAAGAAAACATGGTAAGTCTGATTCTAAACCTAAGTTTAATGGACATTGTTTTAACTGCAAGAAGCATGGACATCAAGCACATGAATGTAGATCAAAAGCTAGCAATTCATCCACCTCACCCAAGTTTCAAGGAAGTTGTTTCAATTGTTAGAAATATGGACAAAAAGAATTTGAATGCAGATCTACACCAAGGTGGTCACCTAATGAGAAAACAAAACCAGTCACCAAGCGCAACAGTTACAATTGGGATTACAACACATGGTACAATTGCCATTATTGTGGTAAGTATGGACATATTGGAGCAAATTGCATGAAGACTCATTTTAAAGGAAAATCTAAAAGCTGGATGAACGGAAGCATGGTCTATTATAAATGTAATAAGGTTAGTCACTTAAAGAGAGATTTTAGATCACCTATGCCAAGCAATGTTAACAACCAGAATGAGGATATCTGTGAAAAATTAAGGAACTAGATGGAAAAGACATGGAGGAAGAAAGAAGAAGGAACAACAAGTGAAGCAAGCACATCTGAGGTCACCCAATCTGATGGATCAGGTGATCACACTTCTTCCAACTAAGCATGAAAGGTATGTTTGGAACTAATTCTTGCAAAGCCTTACTTTACATCAGTTCCTAACATAGAATCGAGAAAAAGTCCATATCTGCATAGATTAAGATGCATTAGGACATATCTAAGCAAGATATAAAATTCCATTTTGATGCCAAGCATCAGTGTCATGACTGAGCTAACAATGGTTTTCGAGCACCTGTTATTGCTGAAATGCTATGCCGAGCTATATCGCAACGGTTACATTGATCGAGATTGTGTTTAACCGAGTTTAACATGAGTTTGCCGAGATAACTATATTTCACCTAAAATCTGTATGGAGCATTTATGAGGCCCTAATCCTATTTTTTTGGATTCTATAAAGCGAAAAGTTTTCATTAATTTCATTTCACCAGGCTATTCGAGATTTTAGAGCAATTCGGAATTTGTGCAACTAGATCAAGAAAATTGATTTCAAATCTTCTCAGCGTGCCATCGAAAAAATTCATCTTCAGGGTTAATTGACAAAAAGGTACCTTACTGAGAAATTATTTTCTTTTCAAAAATTACAATTTAAAATGGCATCGTCTTCATCTGCACCAGTCAGGAAACAGGGAATGGAAGTTTTCAATGTACAACTTGTAAGGAATGAAGTTTGCAAACTAAGGGTATTCAAGGCAATATCCGAAAGTGTGATCAAAGGAGATTTGAACGGAGCCCTATCTTCAATTCTAGAAAATGTGTTAATGATGAATGACGTTAGGTCTTGCTATATGTGAAAAATTGGAGAAATCGGTGACTATGAGATCAGGGAAGCATATTACAAATTATGTGTCAATGGAGTGCTGAAGCCGGAGCATAAGGTTTTTGCCGACCAAGGGTTAGTACATGCCCTAAATTTCTTGCAAAATTTCAAGGTAGAATGGATAAAGATCATGTTGGGTCGAGTGCATGACATGAAATTATGGTTGGAAGATGGACCGGTGAAGATTACGAATGAAATGATACATGATGTCACTGGTTACCCTACCATTGACAGAAAGAGAATGATGAAATGTGCAAGAAAAGAGGATATTCAAGTGAACACACAGGCAGTCTGGAACACATGTGGAATGAAAATTTACACCATCACTGATCTAGAAATTGACTTCGCTGTTAGAGTTATCTCGCATAAGTTTTACCAATCCAGTCGATTGGATAGCGTCCCCTGTATGGCAGTGGACCATGCTTGGAAGATAATAAAGAAAGGGCACAAATATGATCTTGCCGAGCTCCAGCTGACTCAACTTGTCGAGAACTTGAACTCCATTAGGATGACGAAGAAATCTATGTGTAAGTTCGGTTCCTTGCTGATCTGTATATTCTTTTATGTTAAAAAGTTTTTTCCTACACATGGTGATGTGAAATGGGATAAGAAGAAACCCATTACTATTCAGATAAATGATTTCATAAATAAGAGTGGTGATGATTTTGAAGGGATAATGGACAATTATTTCATTGAGTTTAAGAAGAAGATGAGGAATAGGACTAGAGTCCTTGTGTCTCTGATTGAGAAATATAGTAAAGACATATGTTTTCTAGTAGACACAGACTTTACCTATGCATAGACAGTCCTACCTAGGGTTTCATGGTTGATGCCACTACCCTATGAATTCAATATTGATAAATCTACTGCTGCAATCACAACCCTCCTAGCTGAGGAAGTTGATAACAAGGCACCTTACTTTGGTACATTTGAAGAGGCCAAATCGAAGATCTCTTTGGGATTATTGGCTGCCACCACTGAGAGAAGAAGAAAGAAAATAGTAAAGAATCTGGAAGAATATGTTAAAGAATCTAGCAAGGATGCACCACTAGAGTTAACCCAAGGGTTGGGAGAAGATGAGAAGAGTGCAACTAGTGGCAGTAAGACAGAAGAAGCAGAAGAAGAGAAGAAACCAATAATTGTCGAGTCCCCACCCAAAAGAAGAGTGTTGAAATGTAAAGTGTCTAAGACACCATCACTTAGACCTTGGCCAAGAAGGACTACTAGCGAGACTCCTAAAATGCCTCCTGCATCTGCAAAGCGAAAACTTGCTCAACCGAAGGAAGTGCCGACCAAGGCTATGAAGAAGCCGAGAAGGAAACTTGTTCTACCAAAAGATGATGATGAAGAAACTGAAAGTGATGAAGAAATAAAGGGGACGGGAACACAATAGGGTTCACATCAACTCACTGTTGATGAATTATGTAGTAAGATTACTAGCACAGCTACAGTTGATGAAGTGAAGAGATTAAAGTTTGGACCGCTGAGTATTGGAGATAAAGAAAAAGTTGAGGATGCTATTCTTGAAATGTTATGCACTTTCAAGATGCTTCCAATTGAAATTGAAAATAGGATTCCAAAGGAATTGTGCAACAGAGTTGCACAAAAGTGGGAGTATGCTTTACAAACAGAGAAGGAAATAAGAGAGAGTACATTAGCACAAGTTGAATCCACTCTGACTCTTGCAAATATCAAAAAAGATAATTAATGAATATAGAGGCAAGTTTGATCCTAAACTTAGAGCCTATCTTATCCTTCAACACAAGATTGAAGATGTTGTTCAAGAAAGTTTGAAAATTTGGAAGGTAGTGTTTGGTTTGTTACCCGCCCCGGTAGAAGAAAAGGATGAAGGAAAGAATGAAGGTAAAGTTGCAACCACTTCAATAGTTGTTGAACCTGACAACAAGCAAATTACAATGGAGAATGATACTCCTAAGGAAGTAAAATCACAAGATACTTTTGAGGTTCATATTGTTGATATACCAGAGGAGAGCCCCATTAAGAACTCATTCTTAACTAAGGATGATTTAAAGAACACAATAGCAACTGGAACACCCCTGCCAAGTAGTAACATAGTACTATTGCAAGTCAAGGATTATCCCACCATCACGAGCACACAATCTGCCATTGATAATCCTACTATACCTGGAGTTGCTACTATTGATGAGTTAGTTGGTACAAGTCCTACCGAGGAATCAATCAAGTCGGTACCATTAACTGACTCTGCCGAGGAAGAAGTTAAAACAGAAGATAAACTTCAGAGTCTTTCTAAGGAAGAACACAACACAGATGCATATGTAATAAAATTAGATGAACAAGATGTTAGACCTCATGCTGAGGAAAAGGAGAAAGGAGAAGGAAATAGTAGAGGAAAATTCATTGAAGAACAAGCGTCGAAGGAACAAGAGGCAATCAAAGCTCTTGTACAGCTGCCGAGTGGAAGCACCCCATCGAGAGCACCAAAGGAAAAAGATGAGGTAACAATTGATGAAGAAATTTTTATTCCTAAATGGGATACTGATAACCTTTCTTTCGAGCAGCTACAGATAATGAAAGATTTGCTGATAAGGAAAAGTAGACAAGCAGAACTCTGAAGGGAGCATCAGCAAAAATAGGTTCTTCATGAAATTAAGGACATATTTAATGAAGTATATGACTTGTTGGATGTAAATAGTTCCACCCCTATATTGGAACAACTTGTAAACATTGTTTAGAAAGTCAATAATGAAGTTACTTGTGCAAGTGATAAGATATTTGAATGGTCTGAACGTAGATTTGAGACAAAAATGCTAGATAAGATATCTGCCGAGATCACAGTTAAACAAGTTGAGTTGTCCACTTTGGTAAAGGAGACCGAGCAATTAGTTGTGGATGGACAGTCTCTACTGGCCAAGCTATGCAATGTTGAACTGTTCACAGATGAGAACCAATGCTTGCTTGAGACTCTCAAGCAAGAGATCCAAGCTACAAGTCAGTCCCTAACTTTGGATGCCAGCACCAGTGCTGGACATTATGTTAAAGTAATGTAGACATAGGGTAAGTTAGCTGAGCTGATGGCAAATGATGGCAAGATTCATTCTCACCTACTCTCTATTTAAATTGTTCTTACACCACATCTGGAGGCTATACAGAGAAAATTAGCTAAGGCTAACACATTGATCCAGAGTGATTCACATATGTCTATAGTCGAAGGTCTCATTAGTCTAGCTGCTGATTTAGAAGTACAAACTGAAGTGTTAAATCTCACTTCAATTGCATGGACAGATGCATTATACATGATCATGGTGCTGCACAGACCTTTTTTGGAGAAAATTTGTAACTTACCTACTGATGAAGAAATTAGTCATGTCAAAAACAAGGGGAATTATCATGACATGAGTGTGAACAGGGACATGTAACACAATTTTGAATATGTATATATATCTCAGGGGGAGTATTAGGCTAGTGCAAACATATTTTTGTAATTGTATATACGAATGTCATGACAAAGTGTTTTTGCCACTAATGTCAAAGGGGGAGATTGTAGATCTCTATAATTTTGTTGACTATTAGTGTCTTACACTTAGTCATATATATAGGCAATGATGGTCGGTCATCACTGCGATCGAGTCATTTTGTAAAGGCCGAGTTTTGTATTATATACTTACCAAGCAGTAGTACTGCCGAGTAAAGTTATGGTCACATTATGTTTGTAATATACCGAGTGTATAACCGATGCCAAGTTACATATATCAATGATTATCGAGTGATAGAAAAGTTCAACCAATGCCAAGTATAGTTGATGCTGAGTGTCGGGAATAACTTTTGCCGAGTAAGCTAGAATTGGCATACAAGTCTGGAATGGCACAATGATCGAGGTAAACCATTTTTGGTGATAATAATGTTTTGTATTGAGGTAATTATGGAGGTGATTATGCATCCATATTGTTATCATTGATCCCTATGTAAAACCTAGAGCCAATCAAAAAATTGTATAGTTTAGGTGGCAATAGGAAAATATCTAAACCGTAGATCTTGTAACGGTAAAACATTTTTATTACTATATAAGGGAAAGATCTAGATCAGAGATATGTGTGAATCAAAGAAAAAATGAGACATTGAGATTGGATGAATACTATGAGTATGAGGAAATGATTGAGAGAAGTATTCAGATAGAATTCAGTGACCGAGCAAAGCAGTGAAAGGACAGAATCAAGAAAGATCAGATAGAAGAGATCACAATCATACAGAAAAGAGAAGATCTGTAATCAGCATATCAGTGCAAACTGAAAGATCAGATACTGAGACATTTTGACCAGTGTATCAGCGTAAATCTCTTAACCGAGTAGTCTTAGCAGACTTTTGTAAATCTCTTTACCGAGTGCTTACTTTATTGTAAGTTTGTAAATCCTTTAACAAGGTAAACTGTATAAGTCTCTTAGCTTTTAACAAAGCAGACCTCTCATAGGGTAGATCATGTTTTGATCACAATTTGTAACCCTAACAGGCAAACTTTATTATCTGTAGTAGTGAAGATTTGTGGGTGTCATCCCCACCCCAGTTTTACCTTTCAAGGGTTTCTGGGTTACCAAAATCTATTGTGTTATGTGTGATTTCATGTATGTTGCTTAACAAATATGTTACTTAGATTGTTCAAGTTTTGCTCAAATGATGCATAAAGTTCTAACATATTAAAAGGATAGAAGTTAGTAATTTCTAATTCACCCCCCCCTCTCAGTACTGCTTTCCCATTTACATTTCCAACAACAACTCCTCTCACCACTTTATGGTTTATATTGTGGTTATTCTCCTAACAACTACATTATATAGGAAACACAAATTTTTAGTAGTTATGATACCAAAATAGAATATCGAACAATAGATAAAATAATCAACCCACACATTAATCATTCTGATTCATAAAAATATTAAATATGTATAGATACAACAAACTCAACAACTTTCCTATAATTATGCTAACAGATGATAATTAACTAGAGATGTTCAATAATAAATTGGAGATTAATAACCAAAACTTGAACTACAACACAATAAACTAGACACCTCTAGAACATATGATGACATGTACATGCATGAGAGAAATTTTTTTCTAACTTATTCTAACACTAACAATTATGTTGGAGTGTATATTACAACAATTTCAATATTTAAACAAAGCCAATGAGTAAAGTTGAGAAGAGAAGCATGTTAAAATTATGCATGCTAGAGGTGAAGAAAGTGCATTTGTAAGGTGTAACTTGATGGGTTGGAGAAAAATTGATGATGTGAAATTTGCTACTCAAGATAAATAAGAAAGAGAATGAATTATAGTCAAAGAAAAGTATATTCCACAATAAATATAAATTGTGAAAAAAGTATTATAAATGGATAATTGATTGAGACATAATTACTAACCTAATGTCCACTAAGATGATTCAAAAGTTGGATTGAAACTTATTACTCAAAGTATCTTATTTACACAAGGGAAACTGAATCAATGTGACAAAATACTATAAGGTTATATTTTTTTATTGAAATATATACAAATAAAATATAGTGCCATGTGATCCCCCATGCATTTTATATGTTACTAAGAATACCTTATCAATAATACTGAAAGAAGCTTGAGTCATAGCCCATAAAGATGGATGATGGCATAAATGTCAACAAGATGTGTTGAGTAACAAAATTTCTCATTAAAGTATGAGATATGGAGGATTTCTATGCGGTGGTACTTCAACCTATCCAAAAGCAGGAGAAGTTTCCCATTTTAGAACGGTTCAAAATTGAAGCATCACTAGATTTTTTTAATATCATAGGAATTTGGATGTTGAAAGGATTGCTTAGATTGTACAAACTCTTGGTCGATCAAAACAGTTACCATCAAATATATTGTGCTTCTCTTTCTTATTGCAAGAATTTTATTCAATCACAACCACCATATTAAATTTGAGAAATTGGATTATATTATATTTTCTTCAAAAATATTTGATTTGTGTAACCTATTTTCACTTATTTTGTGTTCAAATAGAACATATAAAATTATCTGAAACTGAGATGTCAAGATAGATTTATTCTACATAAACAATTATAACTTTTAAGAATAATTATAAAATTAAAACATAGATAAATTGATATCCCTCATTTCTGTAAATCCTTGAACCCAATTTTTTTCCAAACCTGTTCTAATACAAATGAAAGAAATGAAAAATTACAATATTAGATAAATTGTTCTATCTTAAATGTGCTCTGATACAAATAAAAGGAATACAAAATTGTGACTTCTATAAATTATTCTATTGATTCAAGATATATAGTACAAATATATCTTGTTTCTACAAATTCTTGAACCTAGAAAATTTTTAGTACCTAACATAGATAACTTGTTCTATTGATTCAAGATCTTTTGCAAAAAAATCTCAAAGACCTACTTTGATACAAATGAAAGATACACAAAATTGCAACTTAGATAAATCTTTCTATTGATTCAAGGTTTGATACAAATATCTTGTGTTCTTGCAAATCCTTTAATCCAAAAAAAATTCTCAAACCTGCTCTAATACAAATGAAAGACATACAAAATTGCAACAAAGATAAATTGTTCTATTGATTTTGTTTCTTGAATCCTGCACCCAAAAATCTTTTTCAGACCCACTCTAATACAAATGGAAGAAATGCAAAATTGTAACATAGATAAATTATTCTATTGATTCAAGATCTGATACAAATATCCCTCATTTTTGCAAGTCTTTGAACCCAAAAAATTATCAAACCTATTCTAATACAAATGAAAGAAATACATAATTACAATATTAGATAAATTGTTGTATTGATTTTGTTTCTGCAAACTATTGAACCCTGCACCCAGAAATGAATTTGAACCCCGCACCCAAAAAATGTTCTTGAACCCGCTTTGATACAAATGAAAGAAATAAAAATTGCAAAATAGATAAATTATTCTATTGGTTCAAGATCTGATACAAATATCTCTTGTTTTGCAAATTCTTAAAGACAAAAAAACTTTCTTAAACCTACTAACAAATTGTAGCATGGATAGATTATTTTTCTAATTCAAGATCTAATACAAATATCTATTGTTTTTGCAAATATTTGAACCCAAAAATTCTACTAATCCAAGATCTAATACAAATATCCCATGTTTTTACAAATTCTTGAAGACAAAAGACTTTCAAGAACTTCCTCTGATACCAATGAAAGAAATACACAATTGCAATAGTGTTAAATTATTCTATTGATTCAAAAGATTACATAAAACAAAAACTTAAAAAGATAAAAGAAATACATCCAAAACTTTTGAAAACTCATTATACAAATCTTATATTATTAGAAATAAAACAAAGAAAAACAAAAACTTATAAAAGAAAAAGCATAAGAAAATATTAAATAAGAAGAATTACTATATACTCCAACACTTTCCCACTTTAAAAGCTATAACTAGTTGTCCTCAGATCAATACAAGAAAGAAGGATCCATTCCAGATCTTATTCAAAAACAAGATAAAATTACCATTATTCTACCGTTGAAAACACATAATTCAAAGCTAGAGAATTTTTGAACACTTCAAAAAAAGCCAATAGAATTGTAAACATGGAGATTGAGATAACATAATCATAGTTGTGATATTCCCATCTTCTTCATATTGCCCTTAGATTTAGCAGCTTCCTTCTCTTTCTTGTAAGCAATGTAAAGAGTCTTGATATAGTTAGGGGGAGAGTGTGTATTGAATTAATCTTGTAGAAAATTATTGGAGGTTGTGTATATAAAATCTTGTACTCAAGGGGAGTGATGTAGAAAATAGAGTTTGTATAGTAATGCAAAGGCATTATTTGTCTTTCATGTCAAAGATGATGGTGTGGAGGTATTACAAGCATTTCAACCAATGAAAAATGGGGAGATTATTACAAATATAATTTTTTGTTGTTATTGATATCAACAAAGGTTCGGAAGTTGAGTTTAGTTGTGTTCCTATTTATTTCAAATTGATACTATATCAAGAGCTTGCATATGTGTTGACATTGGTGTATTGAGATTGATGGAGATGATTTTAGATGATATATCCAAATGTTTTAGGTCTATTATGGAGCATTTAAGAAGTATTCAAGTGATCAATAATGTACCTATTTGCAAAAATGCTTCACATTCCTTCACCTTCTAAAGTTCTAGTGTTGTGGATCTCTAATATAGTTTTAATGGTGTCAGGTAATGCTATATATGTTGTGCATCTACATATTTTTTAGAGGTTTACATTATTTTTTGTGCATATTTTGGTGGCTTACATTATTGGTTTTATCTTCTAGAGTTAACTTGAGTAAAATTTTTTCTATTTAATTGTGTGTAGAGTTGAAGGTATTGATTTGGGATTAACAAGAAGGTGTGTCGATAGGGTGTGATTCACTGTGTTTCTTGTTTTCTTTTTGCATTACATTTGAGAATAAATTTGGGGCCAACTATTTATTTTTTACACGTTACATCTAACTGGTCCAACCTAATTGATGTTATTGTGTGTTACAAGTGATATTATAAGGGATGAGATCTTTTGGAGAATTGTATGAGTTATGAATGTGAATCTGTATCATGTGTTGTGTAAGTGCATAGGTGTGAATTTGTAGATAAGTAATAATGAAGTTAGGTTTATATGTTTAGAATGTAAACTATAATCAACATTTCAAATGATCTTCTATTTAGTTCAATAATATTAATATGTTGTATTATTTCTATTATGTCTTGCTTTGAAGAAGTGATCTTTAGTATTTTTAAATTTTATTGTATCTTACCCTAAGGTTGTGCTCCTTATCCTATAACTCCAAATCAAGAGTAGTGATTTCCTTGGCCAAGAGCCTAAAACATTGTATTCAATTTTCATATAGTGAGATAGTTCTCATTGTGGTTTTTCCTACATTGGTTTTCCATGTAAAAATCTTGGTGTCCTTATGTGTTTCTCTTTCTATTTAATTTATTTACTTTAGCACATGTGTCTTGATGAGGATAATTAAACTATTATTAAATAGTTAGATATATTTAATTATTGTCAAACCAATCAAATATAAAAAAAGATGTACATACAAAGATTTTTAATTTGCACATGTGGTAAAGTCTTTCCCAGTATTATAAAAAATATTATTTGGTTAGAATGGGTTTGTTGTGTTCCATATACTCTCAAGTGTTTCATAGGGCATGTAAATATTTTTTATTTGATTAAAGACTACATTTATGAATTAAATCTTTCATTCTTCTTTATCTTTTACTTTTTTTATGTAACTCAACACAACTATAATGTAGTTTTTAATTTGACCCATTTTTCATTTACATTTAATTTGGTGTTATAGAAAGAGTTGACTATACTCAATGAGAATTATGTCATCTTAATAACCATGTATGTGTACTTTGTGTGTGTGATTTATAATGGACCAAACGAGCTATCATGGCCTATAGGGGTGTTGGCATTAAGCAGAATTGCCACTAGTGACAACACTTATTTGCATTTTGGGTGCAAACCGAGCAGACAGTGCAAACCGAGCAGATAGTGCAAACCGAGCAATTAGTGCAAACCGAGCAGACAGTGCAAACCGATCAGACAGTGCAAACCGAGCAGACAGTGCAAACCGAGCAAGTTAGTACAAACCGAACAAGACAGTGTAAACCGAGTAACATCATGTCTACCGAGTCACCAATATTTACCGAGTTCAAAACCTACCGAGTGATCAGTATGAACTGTGCCTTCACTTCTACCGAGTGCATGATGATGCCGAGTAATGTAGTGGACGCCGAGTATCAGAAAGTCACCGAGTCAGTTTGTAGGAACTGTGTAACCATACTTGGGCCGACTTAGTAGCACTTATGTTTATTTGTCAAGCCGACTTTGTAATTGTAATTGTAATTAATTGTTTAAGACTTGTATATAAACAATGTTGTAAAAATGTCAAGAAGAATGTATGAAGAATATATGTAAAAGAGAAAGAAAGGCAGAGATAAGCGAATTACAGAAGGCTTCAGCAGTATAAGGAACAGCAAAGACAAATTCATCACAGAAGGTGATCAGTACATCAGCGAATCTCAATCAGCAATCTAGTTGCAAAGCAAGAGATCTACTGTTTCATCCTAACAGGTGAATCAGTACTAAATCCTTTAACCGGGTAGACTTAACAGTCTTTTGTAAAATCTCTTTACCGAGTGCATACTTCATTGTATGTTTTGAAAATCCTTTAACAGGGTGGATTTAGCAATCCTTATTGCTCCTAACAGGGCAGATCATCAGAAGTGATCAAATTGTAAGCCTTAACTGGCCAACTTTATTCTGCAGTATTAAAGCTTTGTGGGTTTCATCCCCACCCCAGTTTTACTTTCTTTTGGAAGGTTTCTGGGTAACCAAATCTATGTGTCATTATTGTGAATGCTTTTAAGTTTCATGCTTTCTATATGCAAAAGGTTAAAGTGAATTACATGTTAATACATCGGTAATTGAAAGAAAATTTGGAGTTACTGATTCACCCCTCCCCTCTCAGTAACTCTGTTAATTCCTAAATATTTCTAACAAGGGGTACAAAAAGTAGTAGGAAATAATTAAGTAGCTAGAGGACTATGCTTGGAAGAAATTCATTATATTGTGAGAGCTCAAGAGGTTCATAAAGATCACATAGAAAAGAGAATTGGTCATTATAGGGTAGATCTAAAGTTGCAATAAAATGGTTACTACAATCAGAAGAACATTTATATCATCAAAATACATTTTGGACTTGTTTAAAAGGAACTTTGAAATTTACACTAAGAGACATTTGTGAAGAAATATGAGAATTATTTCTTCCCGAGCTATACATTTAGGTGCATCATATGGAAGATGACATTGAGAAGTTCTATAAGAATATCACTCAATTGCACATATTAATTAAAAATTATATATTTTTTGTGAGAGGATTTACTCAAGGAAGTTTACTAGCTTATATTCTCAAAGTAGAGAAGTTTTTCATAATAAAAAAGTATGAGAAAAGGATACAAAGAGAAAATAAAGTTTATGGACGGAAACATTCTGTAAAAGGAGAATGAGAATGTAAAAATGAGTTCCATGTAGATTTTAAATGGTGAGTTGAATTTAATCATTAGTGGAAGAGGAGAGAACTTATAAGGTGGCTTTAGATGGAATTTCTCAAGATGTGGACAACTAGGTCATTATACATTTTAAATAGAATTTAGAAAAGAAAAATCTAGATCACTCTATAATTATTCTTATTCATGAAAAAATTACATATTTATAGATACAATGAACTCAAAAGATTTCTTATTATTATGATATCATATATGATAACTACTAACTACTAAGAGATATTAAACAACAAATTAGATATTTAAAAAAAAAAAACTATTAGACAATAAATTGGACACCTCTACAACATATAATGACACATACACATCATTGATATAATTTTTTTATAAATTATTCTAACACTAACAATTATATTGGACCAAATATTCCAACACTCCCAGTTAGCATGCTACAACATTAAATTTACTAACAACATAAAACAAAACAATATGAAATACATTATACACATTTTTTTCTTGAAAACAATTCTCATTCCAATAAGATTTCATCAAGCTACTCCACGTATAGGCACCTAGCTATAATCCAAGTTCCCAAAATCATTGGACACCATTTATACGTGAAGTATCTTATCACTCGAGCATAAATGTATGGTGTTGAACTTCCAAATTTTAGATTCATCTTTAAGATATTGGAAACCAATCTTCGTACGTATGTCTCATAACCTCAATGAGGTATAGTTTATCTAATCAACAAGAACATTAGACTATGAGAATCTAACTAACATCTATTGTATCCCTCCCTATCTTTAAAGTATTGACCTCTTCAATAGAGGACAAGTTTCTCATCTTCAATGAAGTTATCATCACTATAATACCTAGTGGTTATTCGACAATGACTATAGCCATATCAAAAGGATTTGACTTGGTAGCAATGGATTTGAAAAAATATTAGGCGGGGGTGTCTTCTTCTTGACAATGAAAACTTCTTATGTTTTATCTTTAATACACATGGCAACAAGTGAAACTCCACTTTTTCACCTTTTTAAAAAGTGGCTTTCTTCACCTTTGGTAGTGGCTCCTCTTTCACCTCAAGACATTTAATATCCTATACCAATGAACAATTCTCTCCTTCTGTAATATATCAGAAATCCCTTTTTTTCCTTATTCTATGGTAGACTTTTGATTTTTCACACTTGTAACAACACTTCTAGATTTTAACAAATAGAAACAACTCCTTCCACCACTTAATGATTTCTTTTGTGGATATTCTCCTAACAACTACATTACATAGAAGACACAAATTTGTGTCAGTTTTGATACCAAAATAGAATATCGAATGACAAATAAAATAATCAACCCAGACATTAATAATTCTTATTTATAGATATATTACATATACATAGATATAAAAACAATCAACAACTTTCCTATAATTATGCTAATACATGATAACTAACTAGAGATTTCCAACAACAAACTAGAGATTAATAACTAAAATTAGAACTACAACACAACAAAATGGACACCTCTACAACATATGATGACATGTAGATGTATATGCATGAATACAATTTTGTTCTAACTTATTCTAACACTGACAACTATGTTGGAGTGTATGTTTCAACAATTTCAATACTTAAATAAAGGAAATGAGTAATGTTGAGAAGAGAAGCATGTTCAAATATGCATGCTAGAGGTAAAGAAAGTGAAGTTGTAAACTATATATAACTTGAGGGGTTGGAGAAAATTTGATGATGTGAAAGGTGCTACTCAAGATAAATAAGGAAGAGAGAATTATAGTTGAAGACAATTATATTCCACAATAAATATAAATTGGGAATTGAGTGTCATAAATTGATAATTGATTGAGACATCATTACTAACTTAATATCCACTAAGATGATTCTAAAGTTGAGATTGAAAGTTATTGCACAAAGTATCTTATTTACACAAGGGATAAGAAATCAATGTGAGAAAATAGTATAAGGTTTTTTTTTTTTTTTGAAAGATATACAAATGAAATATAGTGCCATGTGAGCCACATGCATTTTATATGTTACTAAGAATGCCTTATCAATAATGGTGAAAGAAATTTGAGTTATTTCCCTTGAAGGAAGATGATGGCATAAATGTCAACAAGGTATGTTTGAATAGAAAAATTTCTCACTAAAGTATGAAACATGAAGGAGTTCTATGCGATGGTATTTTAGAACGGTAAAAATTTGAAGCATCACTAATAGTTTGTGAATCTCATAGGCATTTGGATGTCAAAAGGATTGCTTAGATTGTACAAACTCACTGTCAATCAAAATGATTACCATCAAATATATTATTTTTCTCTTTCTTATTGCAAGAATGTTATTTTGTCATTTTCACCATGTTAAATTTCACAAATTGGATTATATTGTATTTTCTCCAAAATTGTTTGCTTTGCATAACCTCTTTTCACTTATTTTGTGTTAAAATAGAATTGGGATGTCAAGATAGATCTATTCTATATAAACAACTATAAATTTTTCAAAAAATTAAAAAATTCTAAGGGGTTTATATTAGTTGGTTGAAGCAATGAGTTCTCATTGTGGAGACCCTAGTTCAAATCCCGAGAGGGACATCTTTGTGGAATTCTAAGTTGTGACTATTGGTCTTCTAATGAGATCAAAGTTTGTAAACTAATAATTAAAGAGATTATTAATTGGTGATAAATTATATAACATTTTTTTTTCACTAAAAGGGGGGTACAAATTTATTCACAAGAAAAACAAAAAGAGTAGAGAACCCTTCAAAGAGAGCACTATAAAACCTTGTCACTATCCACTATCTGATCTAACATATGAGATATATTAGGAGGTAATTGCCCCTTATCTATAATATGCCAATCCTGTATATGATTATAAAATCTCTTCTATATAAATTGATATTATTTTTTTTTGGAAAAAACACAAAATTGAAACATGGATAAATTGTTCTAATAATTCCAGAGATTACAAGAACTTGTTGATCAAATAATGATCATGAATGAATTGTAATTGCCTCATCATATAAAGGTTTTAGATACATCCAAAATATTTTAGAAACTTATCATGCAAATCTTGTATTATTAGAAATAAAACTAAAAGCTAAAAGCATAAGAAAAAGTACTAAATATTCCAACAATATTCTTCCCTTTAATTTTAATTACTAATGGGTTTAACAAAAAACAAAGATATTTGATCTTAAGATCTTCTCTTAATAGTATTCAAGCCTAATCTTCTGACTTATGTAGGCTTCTCTCGTAACACAGTGTGGCAATCTCCTTTTCAACTTCATTTTACCTGGGTATTTCTCCTTGAGGTGTCTACACTTTTTTAAAAAAATTGATAAAACACTATTGCTTTTTGTGAGGTTAGGATATAACTTCACAAAAATTTATGTCAATAAATTTGACTAATTTTTATATCTTTTACTTGAGATCTGTAATCTCTTTCATATAAATCAAACTTTTTCTTATTTGTAAACTTCTTGCTGCTTTAAATATGGCAATGATAGCTTCATTTTTTTCCACCTTCAACAACCTTACAAATAAAGGGCTTTACCTTGAGGTGGTTTTAAACTTAGCAGATTATACCAATACTACCTCTTTGTTTCTTTTTAAGGGAAATTTCAAAATTTCATTATTTCACCCACAATCTTCACCACACTTCATCTCATACAACTTCAAACAAAATATGGACCATATTCCTTTTGGAATCTATGATCTCCTACTTTGAGTGTCACTTAAATTTTTATTGCTACCTTTTTTGTCTCCAAATATAGTTAGATCTAATGATTTCTTCAATTTTATGACTAGTTTTTCAACATCTCATGATCTCTTGTTTCTACAAATTCTTGAACTCATAAAACTCTTAAATGTGCTCTGATACAAATGAAAGAAATATAAAATTGCAACATAGATATATTATTCTATTGATTCAAGATCTAGTACACATATCTCTTGTTTTTGCAAATTCTTGACCTTAAAAAATAATCTCAAAAGCTTCTATGCTACAAATGAAAGATATACAAAATTGCAACATAGATAAATTGTTCTATTGGTTCAAGATTTGATACAAATATCTCTTGTTTCTACAAAAAAAAATCTCAAACATACTTTGATACAAATGAAAGAAATACAAAATTGCAGTTTTGATAAATTGTTCTATTGATTCAAGATTTGATACAATATCTCTTGTTTCTGCAAATCCTTTAACCAAAAGAAAAATTCTTGAATCTACTCTAATACAAATGAAAGAAATACAAAATTGCAACATAGACAAATTGTTCTATTGATTCTGTTTCTGCAAATTCTTGAATCCTGCAAATTCTTGAATCCTGCACCAGAAAACATTCTCAAACCTACTTTGATACAAACAAAAGAAATAGAAAATTGGAAGATATATAAATTGTTCTATTGATTCAAGGTCTGATACAAATATCCCCTATTTTTGCAAATCTTCGAACCTAAAAAAAATCTCAAACATGCTTTGATACAAATGAAAGAAATACAAAATTTCAATATTTGATAAATGTTTTGTTGATTCAGTTTCTACAAATTCTTGAACCCTATTCCCAAAAGATGTTCTTGAACCTGCTCTGATACAAATGAATGAAATAAAAAATTGCAACATGGATGAATCATTCTATTGATTCAAGATCTGATACAAATATCTCTTGTTTTACAAATTCTTGAACACAAAAAACTATCTTGAACCTACTAACAAATTGCAATATGGATAAATTATTCTATTGATCCAAGATCTAATACAAATATCTCTTATTTTTGCAAGTCTTTAAACCCAAAAAAACTCTACTAATCCTAGATCTAATACATATATCCCTTGTTTTTACAAATTCTTGAACCCAAAAAACTTTCAGTCTGATACAAATGAAAGAGATTCAAAATTGCAATATAGATAAATCATTCTATTGATACAAGAGACTACAGTAAAAACAAAAAATTAAACAAAAAAAACCACATAAAACTATGAAGTGATGCAAAACTGCCATATAAATAAATTGTGAGATTGTAAGGGTTTGATCAACCAATCAAGAATTGAATTACAATTGTCTCATTATCTAAAACTCTTAGATACATCTAAAAACTTATAGTACAAATCTTATATTATTAGAAATAAAACAAAGAAAAACAAAAACTTAAAAAAGAAAAAGCATAAGAAAATACTAAATAAGAAGAATTACTATATACTTCAACACTTTCCCACTTTAAAAAGCTATAACCAGCTGTCCTCGGATCAATACAAGAAAGAACGATCCATTTCAGATCTTATTCAAAAACAACGGAAAATTCCCCATTATTCCACTACTGAAAACACATAATTCAAAGCTGGAGAATCTCTGAACACTTAAAAAACAGCCAATAGAAATGTAAACATGGAGATTGAGATAACACATTCATAGTCGTGAATGTGATCTTCCCATCTTCTTCATATCGCCCTTATTAGATTTAGCAGCTTCCTTCTCCTTCTTGTAAGCAATGAAAAGAGCCCATAACAATGCAAAATGGCCATTGTTGATGAACTTATCAGTAGAACGAGGAGGAACTATGATGGGTGGAGGAGCGAGCTTCTGTAAGCGAGTTAAGCGCCTTGAGGAACCCATCAAGCTTAAAACAAGCACAGAGTTTCTTAAGTTTTAATCTGTCTGAAATCTGAAGGCCTCTGCATATACTTATTGAGCTTTACGTTCATCCTTAGGCTATGGTTATAACAACATACATTGTGAGAGAGAGATCCGCATGCTTAGGGCATTTTTCATCTATACAAAGTTTAAGACATTGTTATTAATGATCTTTGAAAATCTTGTCCCCGATTCTCATTGGAATCAATCATTTTCATAATATTTTTCAGAGCCACGATCCATATGAAAGAAATAATTGCATACCTATATTGGTAAGTGTTTACTGATAGACATTGGAAAGATTTCTCTCATCCCGAATTTCAGACTATGCCATGTGTGCTTGTGGTCAAATTGTATTGGGAACTGACATGACCTTCGTAGGAATTCACTGAATCCCAATGTAAAACAGAAAGGACAACTGTAAAATGTTCAAAGGGAAAATTCGGATTCCACCAAAAATTGTTAAGGGCTGGAAAAAAAATTTAGGAAAAATTCGGCTAGTTTTTGGAAAATTTTTGGGAATTGAAAAAACTGCCTAAATTTAATTAGAAATATTTTTTTTTCAAAATTCAATGAGAAGATGTATTCAATAAGTCAATTAAGGAGAATACAAAAGAAATAAGCTGAGTCTAGATATATTTAAATGTAAAGTGGGTACAAAATCACATTCTTATAAGGAATACTAATGACTTGGAATCAAAAAAGTAAATAGTTTCTGTAAAATTAAAAGTAAATACATCATTACAATTTACAATTACGTCTTCGTCTTCCCAGCTCTGGTAAAAACTAAGGGAGAGGTAGAATTAGAGGGTCTAGTAGTTGTTATATGGAGCCTAATTAGACTCAAAGGTTAATTTTTCCCACTTTTATCGGCGGGGCATTGCCTACTTTTATTATTGTACAAATGCAAACAACTACCAAACATACATGGTCAAAACAAAAAAATGAATAAAACTATGACATTTTTTGCTTTAACGTTGGACTATTAAAACGCGAGCGAGTTTTTAGCTCGGACTCATTGAGTTTTTGTGAAAAACTCAAGTTTTTGGCAAGCTTTTCACAAAAACTCAGAGAGTCAGATCAATAAGTTAATTTGTGAAAAACTCGCGGGGCTCAAAAACTTGGCAATTAATTGTTACTCGACGATTAATTGAGGAGTTTGCCAACTATGGTTCAAAGTATTGAGGTTGATGAGCATGTGGAAACCAGAAGATATTTTGTGTTTTGATTAGGATGGCTTTTTTAAAGAGAGGATGTCTTATGTGCAGAAGTTATCCTTCCCTTCTTAGTTAGGATGTACATTTTAAAACATTTAAGATTAAATTAAATGAGTTGAAAAGGAAATAGAAATAGAAATGGGAAAAAAGTTTGAAAGGTTGTGTATTGAGTTAGGCTGTAATGAGTATAGAATTATTTTCTATAGTCATGGTAGTGTTTGTTTAATATGCCAATGTATAGTTGTGGTGGTGGTGTTTATATGGTTTGGTTGATGTTTACTTGACATATTAGCATTTCATATGATTATGTGTTGGTGTGAATAGGTATTTTTCCTCTCTGGTTTCTAGTTTTGTAGTATGAACAAGATACATTATCTAAGTAGTTCTTGGTTAGAATATTTTCATACTTGCTTAGAGATAAGTTCACTTAATGAGTTAGGAATCTTTCTAGAAGTCTATAGTAGACATGTGGTCTTAACCCCCAGCTGTCACATGACATGGGATTAAGAAACTTGTAGTCATCCTATTTTTTTTTACATCTCAATCTTATACATATTGTTAGAGTTTTAGGTGACTCTACAACACCCCTAGGATCGAATGCAAGACCAAGATAACTTCCACAAGAGATTGGCAAGACAATTGCATTAAGATGCAAAAATGATATTATTGATCATGGACATGATTAAAATGTACATAATAGGCCTCCTTATATAGGAAAGGAGATAAGAGACAATGATAAGGAGCTGATAAGCTATCACCTATGCTAGGTGTAATCACATGTCCACCAAATGTGGATCATCCTCCAATATGCAATAAAGTATGTGCATTGGATTAGGATGATAATGTGATAAGAGCACGAAAGGTGGATCTCACACACAACGAGGTATGTGAAGACAACTATCACACCAAAAGTGGAATTTCTCCTACACCATGTGCTTAATAGATGTGCACACTCCTAGGTGTCTCAATCACAAACTACTATGCAATGCATTAACCTAAGTAAGATTAAGTAAAGTGTAATTAGGAATAATTAATTACACCAACACATATAAGCAAGATCTCATATTTATATTGTCCATTGCTTGGACACGCGTATTCGTTAATCATGTTTGATCTAATATATTTTCTATTTGCTCTCTATTATTGATGTGTTGGTGTAAATATATAAGTTTTTGGTATTTGGTTGAACTCTTTATGCAGTGAGAATAAGACATTATTTAACTAGTTCTTAGTTAAGACTTTTCACATATGTACACATGATAAATCTATCTAGTGAATTAAGAATCTTTCTAAAAGATTCTAGAAGACATGAGCTTATATCTCCTAGTTGTTACATGGCATAAGATTGTGAAACATGTTATCATCCTAATTAGTCCTACCTCTTAACCTTGTCTATATAAGAAAAGTCTCACACACATTGTGTATTGCTTGAACATAATCATTGATCACATTTGATCTTTTATATTTTGCACCCATTATTGTTGTGTTGATGTGAATACCCATTTTTAAAAATTGGTTCCCCCCCTTTGTAGTGTGAATGAGATATGTATTAGCTAGCTAATTCATAGTTAGACCTTTTCACACATGTTCATGTGTTAATTTTAAACGTAGTGGGTTAGAAATATTTCTAGAATTCTCAATAGACATGTGATCTTATCCCCTAGATGTCACATGATATAGAATTAAGATACTTGTATCCATCCTAATTAGTCCTACCTCTCAATCTTGTATATCTACTCAAGGTCTCATGTGTACATTGTGTATTGTTTAGACATGTTCATTGGTCATATTTGATCTAATATATTTTGCATATATTATTACAAATTTGTGTTCTTTCTTTTCTCTCTTGTGAAAGGATATTTTTGGTTTTGTATAGGTGATCTTTGAAGATTGAATCCTTCAATGTCTAACTTTATGATTGCATTTTTTGTAATTTTTTATAAAAACTTGTAACCTCTAATACATATTCCTACTCTTGTACCTACACTAAAAATTTTCATTTTAGGAAAAGTGATTATTGTGGCATTTTTTAGGATTTACTAGATAATCAATAAATTCCCTTGAACTTGGACTACATTTTCTTTTATTAAATTTAAGAGTTTTACTCCAATTTTTTTTTTATAACTTTTTTTTAGTTAGTAATAATATTGTATTATATTAATCATTAAAATAAGTATTACATCATTACATCAAAATGTCTAAGAAAAATCATTGTTGAGACCCAAAACATCAAACACTAGTGCATTATCAAAAGCACCCACTCTTTTGGTAATACAAAAAGACCAAGCATATACACATTAGAACCAAAAATTTAAATTTTTTTAAACCTTTTTTAATCAGTAATAATATTGTATTTTATTAATCAGTAAAATAAGTATTACATCATTACATCATATTTTTTTTTAAAAGAAAAATCACTATTGAGACCCAAAACATCATACACTAGTGAGTTACCAAAAGCACCCACTCAACCTCCTAATAAAAAAAGGCCAAAGATCCTTTATCAAAATCAAACACAGACCCAGGAGCTAAGCTCCTTCACGCTTGTATTTGGATGAACTTGACCTTCTTCCACTCGAGTACTTCCTTTGCACATGGTGATCTTACCCTGCTGGAACCATAGTGCCATTCTAGCCTTCCTCGTTCCAGGAAGGTTTTCAGACTATCCTTGCTCGTAGGTGCTTCATTCCTTTGTTGTTCCCTTGCAAAAAATGAATTATCTTCTTCAAGTCCTCCAGGGATGGGATCTCTATCCCTTCTCAGACATCAATTCCGACACCTAGTACCTCCCATTCAAGAGTTGATTCTAACCCACAAAGGTTTTCTTTCCCAACAATGACGTTCATCACATTCTTTACTATACCCACATCCTCTGCCAACTCTGAACCCCAAGCTAGCACTAAAGAAACCACATCCATGTTATTTATGTAACGATGCTGTGCTCTGTTAAAAACCTTACCCTAAATTTCATGAATGCTCTAGATGAACTTTGTGTCCTTGAGGGGAAAGAAACGCTTCAATCTCTTCACCATCATTGGCCCAAAAAAATACGCTTGTTGTTTGGTCGACAGAAGCACAAAATTGGCCTCCATTATCACTTGAACATATCCTCCTTAGATCTGAGTCCAAAAAACCTTCACCACCATTTTGCAAACCACTTTGAAATGCTGTGAGAAACACAAACACCATTAAAAAAAACATTTAAACTTACAACAGAGATTTTTGTTTCACACATTTTCCTTTGGCAGGTACAATTATCACTCTCTCTTTCCATCGTTGTTGGTAATGCCATCCTTTAATGAGTAGATTATAAAATTAGTAATTGCATCTTAGTGTGCAATAGGTACCCCAAAGAATTTTTGAAAAGGACTTAAAATAACATGTAGTCATGAATAAGGTAAAATTATTATTACTAATATATTTCATTTAGTTTATATTATATATTAATAACATATTGTACTATATTTAATAATTTCTAATATAAATATAATAGATAAAAAAAATAACCATACTATTATTTTACTAGAAGAACCGAGCAACATTATTTATGTTATAAATATAATTTTAACAAGATAAATAAATATAAATTAAATTTATTACAATAAACTTTTAAATATTATTTAAAATTCAACTACAAATAAATGATAAATATAATTTTTATATTTCTCTAACCTAGATATAATATATCCTAGACATTGATTAACCATGATCCTAACTACAATCGTAATTGTAGACCCTAAAACACAATCATAACTCTAATAATGAACTCTAACCATAATCATTTAAATAAAATAATGACTCACTGAATATCAACATTAAAAATAAATATATTAATAAAATATAAATAATTAGGATATTCAAACATTTTTGTCATCAATTCTTCTATATCACATCTTACATCAAAAATATTATATAAAACATATAATATTCTCTAAAAATTCAATTTCCAACAACATAATATTTTAAATAAAGATAATGTATTAATGTTAATAATGTCTATTATAATAAATTTAATTTATGATTATTTATAAATTTAATAAATATTTAATATTTAAAAAAATTCAATGAGTATTATAAGTAAAATACAAAGTCCTCCTTTTACAAAAATATAAATTTAAAAAACTCCAAAATTTATTATGAATTTATAAAAATTTAATCATAATATACTAATTTACTAATACATGAACTAAATATTAATTATAAGTTAATATTAATATAAATTAGTAATTTGAATTCGAAAAGCTCATTGTTTTACTATTCTCTCCTTTAAATAGTCCTTGGTCTGATAAAGCATAAATCCTACTATTATATTGTATTAGTATATGGGTGATCCCACAATAGCGGGTTACACTTTTTTAGAGATGTTTTTTGCTAAAATAACACATTTTTAATAAAATATGATGATTTAAGCCTTGAGAGGTTCTATTTGAAGGATTTAATTACAAATGGTTAGCTCAAAGCCTCTTAGATTAAAAAAATATGGATATAACATCTATACTCCTCATTCATACCTATAACGGAGTCTCCTTTGCACCTATTAAAATGCTGACAAAAAATTACTTTGAAATTATGTTTTGGAAAACCAAATGAATCCATTTGACAAAACTATCTATGTAGTAAGGTACTACTGAGAAAAATCTTTCCAATGATTATAATGTTAATACATATTAATTTTATTATGACTTTGTATTTTTAGTTTTACTAAACATAGATATTTCACTGTATGTCTACCTCTATGTTTGACACTTATGGAAAAATAGTAAATGAGAGAAACAAAATTGTAAAAAATATCTATGCCCTAGTTATTGAAGTTATCTTTCTATCAAAATAAATAAAAATGAAATTGGATAAATACACGATAAGTTATAAGCTATGTAGTCAAAGTATGTCAAAATTATGGTTTAGTCAACTTCAAAAGTTAATAAAATATGAAATAATCATGATAATATCATCAAACCAATTGCATGCCCTCCGTATGGATGTTAAAAAACTAAATTCAAAAGAATCACAATGATATCTATTTTACAAAAAAAGTTATGCACTATGAAAATAATGTAACTCTTTGAAAATGACATTTTTAGCAACATACCAGTTTTCGTGGGAGAAAGAAAAAACCATTCAAATCAATTAAAAAATAAAAATAAAAAATATATTTATAATCTAGACAAAAAATCCTAAGACTCTAATTTACTTCATCTTCTGATTTCAAACGGTTTAACGACAATATGCATCTGAATCTGAATTTTCTTTTCAAAATGTAGAGTTCAGTGTCCGTTCAGGCAAAAAAGTGTAACCCACTATTGTGTGGTGATCCATATTATACACTTGAAACAATTGCATTGACTAATGCTACATGAATTAGTTTTAATGTTTAAAATAAATTAAATATGAGGAGAAGAAAATGGCTGTTCGATATTATAAATGAATAAAATAAAATGATGTCCTGCATGGTGCGCAGTAGTACTGACTCCATGCGTAAAACCTGACCACTTTACTAGCTATTCTTGGCTCTATTGTCTTTAATTTGTTAGTGCCTATCACTTCTAACGAATTCATCAACACTGCATAAAGTAAAATGGACGCAACTCTCTTCCCGCAACCTAAAAGCAAAGCAATCATTGCTTATCCATGCAACATAACAGTGAACTGCCAGCGAGGATGGAAAAATAAAATTGATGGCTGCAGATGTTTCAACCGTCTTCAATGCCTCTAGTGCATCGTGGACAGTCAATGCCTTTTTGTCAGGTGAATGCATTTCATATAGAGAACCCCTTCGAGGTAATTATTTTATCTAGAGATTTTATCACACATTTGAAATGTAAGAGCCCATTTTGATAGGTTGTCATTGTCTACGTCCTTATTACCTTCCCTTCTAACATGGTGAATTTTAAATTCTTCAAAGTTGACCAACTCATCAATTATAGTTGTAATAAAATTTTGCAAATGTCACGCTTCATCTTTGCCATTCATTATTGCATGTATAATTATTAAAGTCACCCTCCAAATGTAAGTTGGATAGTTGTAAGGATCTACCAAACTTAACATCCATGAAAGTTGCTTTCGTCTCTACCACATTATTTGTTCCATCATCTAATGTATTTTCTCTCAATGCCAATATATTACCTTTCCAATCTCGAGTGACGAATCTCACCATTAAAGGCCTATGATTCCCTTTAGATGCCCCATCAAAATTGACCTTACACTATCCCTCCAAAGGTTTTCCCACACCACCTCCTTAGAATCAAAAGCCATATTTACCCAACAAAGCCCCTTAATTGGCCTTTATTTTCAACTATATTAATATAACCATGTGAAACAGCTCTTAAAATTTTCTATTTTCTTCATTTAGAAATAGACTTCATTAGTTTTTTTTATTTTCATGTTTTTTCTTTACTTTGTTTAAGATAGAGTGTTAAGTTCTTTACCAAGACTTAAGGATCTAATACTCCTATTTGGCTATGCTATTGAGATGTGTAAGTGAATTTCCCATCATATTTATTTATATACTCAATAAAAAAAACATTTAAATAGCTACCCTATAATTTTTTAAATTTGCATCAATCATTTGAAACCTTTTTAATAAGTTTAAAAGGAATACCTGACAACGTGACCATAAATTCTGCTTGATACTTCATTTAAGAATTATCAACTACCCATGTATTTAGGATAATTATAAGTTTTCTATACAAAATTTTTAGACCCATGATTAGTTATCTTTATTTTGAGAGAATTTAGATATGCTTTCTTTTCCTTAACATGAAAACCAAATGAATTCAATATAATCCAAAGGAGATTTTTGGCATATTCAACCTAGATATATAATTCTTATTTCTTAACACAAGATAAACTTATATTTTCATGAAAATTAACCAAGTTACTTTATAATTATAAAAAGAACATTGTTTATGTAAGAACTTACCTAAGGCAATGAAATAATATGCCAAGATCTAGAAGCTCAATGAATAGCAAAAACAAGAGAGATAAGTGATATGATCAATTAAATTACTAGATTCAATAATGATCAATAATACCCATTATTCATTGAGTGAAATGTAGATATGCCTGAATATATAGGAAATGCATGATAACTAGGAGATAAGCAAGATATAACCTATCAACCACACTAGGTGGAATCACATTTCCACCAAAGGTGGATCATCTTCCATTGTAGAGTGAAGTATGCCCAACAAGGTGAGGATGATAATGTGATAAGATCACTAATGGTGGATCTCACACATAAAATGGAATGAGATAACAACTATCACCACCTAAAGTGTGATTCTCCTACACCATGTTCTCAAATAAGATGCAAACTCCTAGGTATGTACAATGAAAAATACTATGTAATGCATTATCCTAAGTACGCTTAAGTTAAGTTTAATTAAGCATATTTAATTACACCAATACCCCCATAAGTGAAACTTAGGGGAATGCACTTAAACTCACAATGATAAATGACAATGCAAGATGGGTCCCAACTACTAGGCCATATTAGGTACTCATGTACAATATACAAGTGCAAAAACAATGCAATCTCTCATAAATAAGAGAAAGGGAAAAACCCCATGGGGACAACCCCCCCCCACTCTCTACCCTCAAAAAGAAGAAGATGAAAACATAAAATGTGCATGGATGGATGGAGGACTCAAGACCTCCATAGAACTACATACATCATGTATATACAAGCAAGTATCCCCCCATAGGAAGGAAACAATAATACATGATATCCCCCCAATAATAAATAATCTCTTGCAAGAATGACAATTTCTTGAAGAAGAAACATAGACCAATGCCTAAAAACAACATTTCTCCCCTTGGGAAGAAGATAGACCAAGTATAAATGCAAAAATTCTTTCCATTATGGATAGGAACTAGGAAGGGGAATCCAAATTAAGTATGATGATGATGTTTTTAAAAAGTTCTCATGCTTTTCCATGTCCCTAGATGAAGACAATTCCATGAACCAATTAGGAACATACCCAATAGAAGGTGATAAACAAGAAACCAATCGTAATTGATTTTGAACAAGCTCCAAAGATAAATATATCTCCTCTAAATAGGTAGTAGGAAGAGAGACAAAGTATCCCCAAATTAATGTAGAATGCACATCAATAGTATATGCTCTAGGATCAATTTAGAAACTAGTTCATGAAAAATGAACAACGCTCCTCCCCTTAGGAAGAAACAATACCATAGGTGTATCATGTATGGAGCCTCCCCAATATGTAGGAAGAAACCTCAAAATGTATGGTGTCTTTGAAAACTAAATAGGAGTCTCCAACACATAATCATGATCAGCCTAAATCAAGAAATGTGACATATCAAGTGAAGGAAGAGACTCATGAATGTCAATCTTCAAAGGCTCAAATGTCTCCTCTGAAGATAAAGAGAAATCCACCAACTATTGTATCAAAGGATCCATAATCATGTCAACCTCAAAAGAATTATCAAGTGAAGAATGAATAAGAGGGCCATTGTGTTCCCTCACAAAAATTGAAAAAGGATCATCTTCATAAAAGAGAAGATGAATGTCATCAATATTGTCTCCCAAATATGCAATGTAGGACTCCAAAAACAAATCTGCAATATCTATCAATAAGTCATCCCATGGGACTATGTCTAGAAGATAATGAATAACCTACTGCATTGAATCAAAAGAATCCATGGCTATAGGAATACAAGCATTATCAAGAGAAATAGTATAAGTGATGTCAATAGGAGGAAAAAGAGCTACAGGTGGAGTTACTAGATCATCATAACTCTCAACTATTGTAGATGTTCAATCTCCACTAAGGTAACATCATTGAAGGGAATATTATCTGTATCATCAAGTGGAATGAGGTAATATGCAATAGGATCGATTGGGAATGGAGGAACATGTGGATCTCCAAAGTGTTTCCAAATAATGGTCCAAAATATGAGTGGTCACCTAAACCCTTCAATATTGGGTTTGATATCATTGTACAGACATGAACTAATTTTGTGAGAAATCAATCCTCTAATATGAGTACTCTTTTCACCCAAAACTAGTTTTTTCAACTTGGAATTTGACTTGGGAATGAGTCCATAAAGATAAGGCAAGAGATTAAGCCATCTACAATGTGTGATAATTCCTTTTTCCCCATGACTCATAGTTTTCCCCAGTAAAAGTTATTATAGAAGGATGTGTTGTGTATCTCATGATTACTTTAAGAAATAAGGTAGAAAATGATTGAGAGGGGGGCGGGGGGGGGGGGGGGGGGTGAATTAGTAACACCAAAAAATCAAAGACTTTAAATCCCTTAAACCCTTAAAACCTTATGCAAGCAAACCTTAAACCTGATTTATAATGATATGAGGAAGTAAACATAAATCAGAAAACATCCACAACATATAACACCATAATTTTTATCGTGGAAACCCAAATTAGGGTGAAAACCACAGTGGGGCTTGAACCCACAATAAGACTAATACCTTGTTGAAAGTATAAGATTATTACATATGAGGCAGGAACATAAGAAAACTTATCACCAACTTGAAATTCCCTTCAAATAACATCACCTTGACCGATGTATACTGTCAACTCATCAGGCACATAGTCCAAGAACATCCTAAGGCATCATAAACCTCAAACAAACAATCAAATCCATCCTAGCTAATAGATTTTCTAGTATTCTATGCCCACCCTCAAGAACACGACTACCTTCCACTTTAAAACTTGAAAATGGCTTGTGTACCTTCAGAATCACAAACCCTTTGAATTGAAGATGCATCATAATTTCTTGGACACATTACCAGTTGTGCATCCAAATATATCAATCCGTGGAGTGTTTTTTAGTGGCGAATATTCACCTTTTGGAAAAATCTTGGAATTATCATTGCCGAAATTGGCAAATCATGCTCGATACATGGTGGCCAAAATCACCCAATTTTAACAAGGTAACGGGTCAATAGTCTTTCAAATCACCATTAAGATTTTTCCATTTGATGTGGTTGATCGGTATATTCACCTTTAACCAGTCTGACATGGTTCTTGTAACAACCTCTTAATTCACCAACGATTATTAATTATGAATTGAATGAGTCGGCTCATTTTGCCCCAAAAAAATTACATTGCTTGGTAGATGATCATTATATTCATTGGGATTGTTATATTGACCATGACCTATTTTTCCAACCGTTTGTTAATTCCTACAATGTGCATTGAACAGGTCGACACATTTTTTTCCACACTTAGATCAAGATGTTAATGTATTTTGAAAAGCTTGTGAATTCACAAAAAATGGAAAATGGAATCATGGATTGATATAAATTCAAATCAATTAATTAAAAGTTTGAAAACTTAAACACAATTTCAGATTTTTTACAATCTTTTTGTGTCCCATTACAAAATTTTCGAGGGCCAAATTTACAAATTACAATCTTGCAACAATAAACAAAGGATTCAACATTTTAGAGAAAGTGTAAAGAACCAAGGCAACCAATTATTTGTTCACACTTCACAATATTGCTATTAATTTTAATTCCTAGAATCCTAGTGACTAGTGAGAGGTCAAGATAGGTCAGATAATGGTGACTATCTTGAGTATCCTTAGGCTGGTGAAGGGATTGAGATGTTAGGGGAGGTCGAGACTCAAACTTCTCATTATGGTGATAGCGCCAAAGGGAATTCCATGTCAGACATGGGCAAGACTGAAACTCCTCAGGGAAGTGAAGGGATTGAAAATGAAAGGCCAAGCCTAGAAGTTGACAAGGCTAATACTCCTCAGGGCATTGAAGGGATTGGAAGGGTTGACAAGGCTATGACTCCTCAAGGAATTGAAGGGATTTGAAGGGTAGACAAGGGTAAAAATCCTCAGAGAAGTGAAGGGATTGGGAGGCCATCAAAATGCCAAAAAATTTGAGATACTACCATAAAGGATTTCTTTGGAATTGGCAACATTTATACTCCATCAACTTCTGCAATTGCAAATGCAAAAGTCATTCATAGTAGCTCACCAGTACCACCACCAAAAGCTGGTTTTGTCATTGAGTTAAATCAAAATGCATCAAATGAGGATAACAATGGTGGAACAACAAAAGATGTTATAAGGGATACACAAAACTAGTTGGACGAAAATGCTAGAAATGAAGATAATATTGATGTTGGTAGGAAGAAAATAAAATAGAAAGTAAAAATGGGGCGAGAGTGGGAAATGACAAGAAATTTTAAGGTTGATTTGGTAGCAAAGTATTGGTTCATTGAACTAGTCCAAAAAAATGATGAATAACCAACATAATGTAGGTGTAATATTTGTACTTGGAAAACTAAAACATAGAAGAAGTTGGAGCTAAAGCTTGACACTATAGAAAAGAATAGTTGTAAGGTTTATGAAAAAAAAACCATAGAATGACAAGAAATATCAGTAGTGAGATGGAAATCAAAGGAAGAATGTCTTCATGTTGAGTATACCATAGAATATGAAGAGCATACAAAGACAATGGCAATAATTGCTAGTAGTGGAAATCCAATCAAGGCTGGGTTTAAACGTGCAACCAATGAAGGAAACCTGGCAAAGACCATTTATATGAGTGTTGTTTTACATATTTTGTCCAGAGGGCGTCCTATGAGAGACTTCTTAGAATATGGTAAATTTATTATCTTTTTTGAGAGTTCCTCACTATCCCATGTCACATTTGTCAACAAACACTGGATGGGAAGTGGAAAATTGTATTTCTGAGGTGGAAAAGAAAAATTTACAAGAGAAAGTAAAATAGTCTAGATTCATTTTATTATCCAGAGATGAAGTTACTGCAGTAGATAACACTACTTGGGTCGGTATGCATGTGTATACAGTAAAAGAACATATCTGCCAAGCTCATCTACTCTGTGATCATAAAATGAGGGGAAATTCAACAACATAAAACTTATATTTTGAAGTCAAGAAAGATAAAAATGAAGTTACTGGTATGGATGATTTGACAATTGAAAGAATTTAGTGTGTGTTGGAGCTGATGGAGCTACACTAATGCAAGGCCAAAGGAATGGTCTTTGTGCAAGATTACAAACTAGTATTGCACCTTACATGCCATGCATACATTGCATAGCCCATCAAATGAATTTAGCATATAAAATTGTAAGCGATTTTCCTACAATGTCAAAAGTTGAAGACCTAGTCCGTGAGATATACTCTTACTTCTTAAGAAGTCCTAAATGCTTTGCAAAATTTAAGATTTTTTCAGAGGGAGTAACACCAAGAAAAAGCTTCTCAAGGATTTCAAGACCAGATGGATCTCTTTGCATGGACCAGTAGAACGAGTTCTAACATAATATCAATCCTTGATCGGACAAATATATGAACAACGCCTCATATTAGACAAAGCTCTTGATCTGTTACATAAGTTAAGTGATATAGAGACTTTGTTAACTTTATCTAGTCTTCTCCCCATGTTGGATTTAATGAAAAAACTTGTTAAGAAAACCTAAGACAAAACTATGCATATCCATGAGTATAGCAGTTTATGTAGAATGAAATGCATTGCCCTGGATGCTCTATATTGAGATATGACAACACTTCAAAGTCCAATTTTTTTCAGGTGGCAAATAATTACATATTTGAATCATGTTAAGAAAATTTTACAATTTAATGCAAAAAATTATTTGTGTGTTTGTGAAAGGATATGAAATACCAATGCACCAATCTAAGACGGGAAAGTGAGAAAGACTACTTCCAGTTAAAAAGGTAGATTTTGACAAGATTTTTAAATCTTTTAGTGGTAATTTGAATTTAATTTCCTACCAACTTTCAACTAAGATTCATGAAAGATTCCCTCGAGAAGAAATTCTTGAAGCCATGGGTTGTGTGTTTTCTCATTTTTGGAAAAACATTATAGATAAACAAACTGATGCACATATCTTTCATGAAAAAATTGATGAATTGATCAAAGAGTTTTCAAAACATGCAGATTGCAATGAGAAACCAATTGAAGGCATTTTAGATTTCTCTTATCTTAAAAAATAATGTAGATAATTTGCATCATGTATGAAATTGTAGTTGAAAAACTTGGAGAATCTATTTGAACATGGTGCAATAAATAGGCTTTGGAAAAGGATAGAGAAGATTGAAGTATTGTGTGACTCAATATAAAAATATTTTAAATTTACTGATTTATGTCAAACAATGATATTAAGGTTGGTGGAAGATGAAAGAGTTTTCAGTGCACTGGGGTTTTTGAAATCAAAGATCAGAAACAAACTAAACAAAAATTTTGAAACTTTCTTGAGGTTGTTTGTAACTCAGTACACTATTAGAGATTTTCCTTATGATAGGGAATTGACAATTTGGAATTCCATGCATGAAAGATGAAGGCTTTGTAGCACTTCAAAACCTGGTGGTGCTATTTCTAGTTTTGAGACAAACAATGGATATTGGTCCTAGACTCAGAATGAAGATGAAGAATATTTTGATTTTGAATACCTGAATCAGAATGAAGAGAAACTTGTTACTACTAGTCAATTTTAGGAGCTGGATTCCATGTGGGATATAGAAGCGTCAGACTACTCATTGAGTTAGTGAAGTGATTTAGCATTCATTTAATAGGTATTCATACAGATACTTCTTATACTATACTTCTTGAATCTTGACTCATATTACATTTACAAGTTACAAAACTATTGTTCATGATTTTTGTAATTTGAAGTATAATGTATAATGTTCATGTTACTGTATTAAAATTTAAAGTATAATATATTTCTAATTTCCTAGAAATTGTCATACTCATTCAGAACGAAGACATATTTTATATTGTATTATTAGTAGTCACTACCCAAGTATCAGAACAAATACAATTGATTTGCATATTGGTTGTAGTCACTAGCCAAGTATACTATCCATTATAATATAATATTATCAGTCTATATCCTAGAAAAAAATCTCCCTTGTACCTTTTGTGGTATCCCATCTTATACAAAATTGATGGGATGAAAACAAGATTCCAACCGACACATCTATTCCTTATAGCTAACTAACTGCAACCGATAGCTTTAAGATTACAATAAGATAAACAAAACTAAAACATAAAGAAAACTAATCCAACACAATTTTTTCCTCGTCAATGTCCTTTTCTAGCAATTCCTTGGGCTTCTTCAAATGCTCATTTATCCATCTTGCCACTTGAACATGTGTGGGCCATTTGAAATGTGAAATATTAGAAACAAGAAATAGTGGATCAGGCCATTTCTTTCCAATGACTACACGAGCCTCAACCTGAAATCTGGAGAACGTGACTTCCAAAGAAATAATTTTGTTGAGAATATCATTAAATATTTCAATTGTAAAATTATCTTCTCTTTTCAATTGATCAACCACCTTTCTAGGTGATTCCTCAAATTCAATATTCAATTCTTGAACATCCTTTACCTTTTTGTTATTATGAATAATATCTGGGATTGACCAGTGATTATTTGAAACAAAAGAAGTCATCCTTTGATTCACCTTGTCTTCTTCCTGTTCAATATAACTTATATTATTTGATACAACTTCAATCATTTGTACAGTCGATTTGATTTATGAAGGAGAATCTGGATCCCTCCTTGTAACTTCATAAACTTGACTGATTTTAAAATGAGAAGGCCTCCATTTTCTCATTATCTCCTGTAGCTTAGCCTTATTTTCTTTGAAATAACTCTCCATGTATACCAAGCTATTGTAACTTGAGTGGACTTCATCACATTGTTTCAAAAAACATTTTACTCTTAAAGATAATATATCCTTAGAATTTTTACATTCACAATCCTTAGAAATATATTCTTGTTTATCAAGATCCTATTGTGAAGTTTCTAGAACCTATGAAATAGTTTTTCGAACTAATATTATTGTGCTAGGCCCCAAGGTTTTACACTACATCAATTCCTTCTCCACATTTTCTACCTTCAAATATAATTCATTAATTACCTTGTTCACCTCTACTTCCTTGAGTTGAGATTCTTCCAGCTTTTCCCGCATATGTTTAACTTGAGCTCTATTAAACATAGCCATGTGCATTAATTTTGAGGCTGAGGCTAATGGATTGGTACTATCAATAGTTTGAAAAACAACCATACCTTTTGAACCTTTTTCTATACCGATCAACTTGGGCTTGCTATCACCCTTAAAACTGATCCATGTGGCTAGAGTCTCTATTTTTGGATCAAAGCTAGATCCTTCAATCTTCTCCAATGTATCAAAATCTACCACAAATGTGGGATCATCCTTTTTTCTGACTTGATCCAACAAGAATAATTCTTTCATTGTAATCCCTGACACAATCAACATATTACTTTTCATCACTATATCCCTGGCTTCTTCAAAAGTGTAAGTGATATTACCAAGATTTAGCTCATCAATCATTTGTTTGATTATAGTTTCATGTTGAGAATCTTCAACACCCATAAGCCTTAATTTCTTATTTTTCTCAAAATCTTTCAGCTTGTATTGTATCAAAAAATCCTTAAATTCTTGTATTTTTGTAAATTCATCCTTCTGAAAGAACCTAAGATAAATAGCTTCTCTTTCATCATTTGTGTCAATGGGAACGTCATCCTCAAGAGTTTGCACTTGGTATCCATGAACTTCATCTTGGAACATAGGGGGTGGAGATGTTGGTCTTTCTTTCTTCTCCTCTCTTAATCCCTTAGGATATGTGTCACTTTCTCTGAATCACATTCATCAACCGAATCATTGTAAGAAATGAGTGGGACAACATTTTCTTCTTGCTGCACTGGAGGTGGAGAGTGTGTATCTGAATCATGCAAAATCAATTTTCTCCTTTTCTTAGGAGGAGAAAGCTCCTTCTCAACCTCCTTAGGCTTTTCCTTTTGTTGACTCTAGATGAAAAACTCCTCAAAATTCTCAATGCATTTCTCAATTCTCAACACTTCAAACTTTTCTTCATCATAAATCTAGGTTGTCCCATTTTTAATCTTTCTATCTTCAAAAGTTTTTCCCACTTGTTAACCTTCTGAATAATGGCTAGGATTTCATCATAGTTTCTTATCACATCTTCATCAATATTTGATTGATGTTTGAACTTGGAAATCATGGATTGGATATGTGGGTATGTGCAAGATCATGAGGGGCCAACCTATGCCCTTAAGTGGCAATGAAAAATCAGCAAATTAGGGTTAGTCAACTTGACGTGAAAATTTCAACTAGCTATGAACCTAATATCAAAAAGTTGTAAGAATAGAATCTGTAGAAAATTGAATGTAGTTTCTAAACTACTAGGCCTTTTTTGAGAAAAAGTTAGTATGATTGGTGAAAAGTATAGATTTCAATGCAGTAGTACAAAAATTTTAGGAAAAAAAAAAGAAGTAGGTGTATGTCCGACCACCTTAATCATATTCAAATGATAATATTTTATTATAAGATTTTATATATAAGTAGTAGACTCATGCCCGGATGTGACACATATTTTTTTATAATTTTATTCCAAAAAAATAATTAATTATGGATTTTCTGCTACAACATTTTTAGAATAAAAAAACTCCCGTGTCTGACCACCTTAACTCATTCAAAACTTTACAAAATTCAATTTTTTTTTTTTTTTTTCTTATAGTAGGCGAAGCATAGAATGTGACACATTTTTTAGATTTAAAAAATGTTATACTGTTTGAAAGTTATAGTCATTTTTCAATCAGTATATAAATCAGCACTTTAGAGGTAGCTCAATTAGAAAATAACTAATAATTACTTACCGAATTCAAAATTTGACAAAAATTATATTGATAGAAAGCTGATAATCTCCTTAAGATACCCTTTTCATTTTATCAAATTCGGGTGAAAAAAAAGTCGTCAGCTACATTGTCAAAGTCTGGAACTCAGAGAAACAGGTGAAAAACATGTATTTGAGACATTCCAATAGTTGACCATGTAGGTTTGGTGCACAAAGCAATACCGAGCCTAATTGGGTACCCAAATATGACGACATAATTTTGAATTTTAACTTTGCCTCCACTTTCTCCCTCCCATTTCTCCATCCTTCATAAACTATATATTAGTTATATATTAGATATATATTAGATATATTAAATATTATATAATATCAATTATATATTAAATGTTATATAATATATATTTTACATTAAATATTATTTAATATATATTAATATTAAAAACTATATATTAGATTATATATTATATATATTAAATATTATATAATATACATGTTACATTAAATATTATTTAATTTTATATTAATATCAAAAACTATATATTAGATTATATATTATATATTAAATATTATATAATATACATTTTACATTTTAAATATTATTTAATATGATTTTGAGCATGAGCATGAGTCCCTACAGGGGCATAGTTGTGTCTTTTACAGGCGTTGAAAACCCTAGCTACGCAAAAATGGAGGCTTTGAAGAATATTTCACTGGAGGCGGATTATAGAAGCAGAGGGCAAGAGAATCACTCTATTTTCACCACCTATGGCTGTGAAATGGTACCTTTCCTTGCTTTTTCAACTGGAATGCTAAATTTCAAAGGTTCTTGAAATAGATTCTGGTCACTGGACAGTTGTACCACGCCTGTTGATAATCCGACAGCTTAACAGAGTCATTAGGAGGTTAAAAAAGAACAACCGGACGGATCTTTGAACCGGCTGAAGATTATGGAGAGTGGGGAAGGGTTTGGTAAAATGAGCAGTTGTATTGGAAATTATGCAGGCACCATAGAACTGACCGCAATAATAAATTTAAAGAAGAGATTAGCGGCAATGTGACATTATGAGGAAAGCCTTGCTGTTTCGATGGCGCTGCCCCGATATTATGAAGAATCTCTTGCCTCTTCAATGTCGACACCACCTCTGTCTCAGACTTTTGCCATTGCTTCACATCAGTACTCTGAGATATGGTAGGGATTGCGGGCTTTTTCATAGCATAGTCCATCATAAATTCTCTATAAATCATCATGCGTTATAGTATTCTACGTGTTTTTGAACAACTTACTCGAAGAATTTATTTTTTACCATAATTTTGGATCCATGGATTGTCATTTTGCACTCCGAGAGAAGCTATGGATTGCAAGAATTTGATAAATTTGGTTTATCTCATTTTCTTTCTCTGCCATTTCTGAGTAATACGATTTTGTTTTTGTCTGTCTTAAATGATTTCGCTTGAAGTTAATGAATTTTTTTAGATGATTTTGTCTGAAGTTTTAATGAAATTTCTTCCATGGATGCTAATGAAATCTCTTCCATGAATGCTGATAAGATGTTTAAATTCAGATTTAATAAATTCTATAGATTGAATGTTCTTTGTTGTAGAAGGTTATTTTCATGGTTTCTGATTCATGAATTCCTTCATAGTTTCATTCTTAACAGAATTCATAACTAGATTTTCCATAGCCAACTTTCTTCTTGATCATTGCAATATTTTCTCCTCAACTAAACATTTTGTAATCAGTTGATATACAATAACATTTTTCTCTTGGCCAATTCTATGGGCTCACGATTGAGCCTGTAGATCCACAAAAGGGTTGAAATCTGGATCTGGTGGAAGAGTAGTATTAGCAAGAAGTCATTCACTAACATCTCATCTAGATCATGGGGACTCCCTAGGGGTGCTAGTAGGCCTTATCACATGTTGGGACCTCTAGGAAGTCCCCATGACCCCTTTTGACACATTGGAATGCTCAAGTGTGTCTTAAGGGGTCCTAAGCAAGTCCCTGTGACCCCTTTTGACACATTGGAATGCTCAACTGTGTCTTAAGGGGTCTTAGGACCCCTTAAGACACACTTGAGCATTCCAATGTGTCAAAAGGGGTCACTACAACTTCCTAGGGGTCCTAGCATGCCTTATCATGCGTTAGGACCCCTAGGGAGTCCCCATGACCCCTTTTGACACATTGCAATGCTCAAGTGTGTCTTAACGGGTCGTAGGACCCCTTAAGAAACACTTGAGCATTTCAATGTGTCAAAAGGGCTCACAAGGACTCCCTATGGGTCCTAGTACACCTTATCACATGTTAGGACCCCTAGGGAGTCCCCATGACCCCTTTTGACCCCTAGGGAGTCCCCGTGATCCCTTTTCACACATTGGAACACTCAAGTGTGTCTTAAGGGGTCTTAGGACCACTTAAGACACACTTGAGTGTTCCAATGTGTCAAAAGGGGTCACGGGGACTCCGTAGGGGTCCTAAAATGTGATAAGGTGTACTAGGACCCCTAGGGAGACCCTGTGACCCCTTTTGACACATTGGAATGCTCATGTGTGTCTTAAGGGGTCTTAGGACCCCTTAAGACACACGAGTGTCCCAATGTGTCAAAAGGGGTCTTAGGACCCCTTAAGACACACATGAGCATTCCAATGTGTCCAAAGGGGTCTTAAGACCCCTTAAGACACACATGAGTGTTCCAATGTGTCCAAAGGGGTCTTAAGACCCCTTAAGACACACATGAGTGTTCCAATGTGTCAAAAGGGGTCATGGGGACTCCCTAGGGGTCCTAGTATGCCTTATCATCTGTTAGGACCGCTAGGGAGTCCCCGTGACCCCTTTTGACAAATTGGAATGCTCAAGTGTGTCTTAAGGGGTCTCAGGACCCCTTAAAACACACTTGAGCATTCCAATGTGTCAAAAGGGTCACGGGGAATCCCTAGGGGTCCTAGTATGTCTTATCATGTGTTAGGATCCCTAGGGAGTCCCCATGACCCCTTTTGACCCCTAGGGAGTCCCCGTGACCCCTTTTGACATATTGGAATGCTCAAGTGTGTCTTAAGGGGTCTTAGGACCCCTTAAGACACACTTGAGCATTCCAGTGTGTCAAAAGGGGTCATGGGGACTCCCTAGGGGTCCTAACGCATGATAAGGCATACTAGGACCCCTAGGGAGTCCCCTAGACCCCTTTCGACACATTGGAATACTCAAGTGTGTCTTAAGGGGTCTTAGGACCCCTTAAGACACACTTGAGCATTCCAATATGTCAAAAGCACTCACGGGGACTCCCTAGGGGTCCTAACGCATGATATTAGGACCCCTAGGGAGTCCCCATGACCCCTTTTGACACATTGGAATGCTCAAGTGTGTCTTAAGGGGTCAAAAGGGGTCACAGGGACTCCCTCGGGGTCCTAACTCTTGATAAGGTGAACTAGGATCCCTAGGGTGTCCCTGTGACCCCTTTTGACACATTGGAATGCTCAAGTGTGTCTTAAGGGGTCCTAAGACCCCTTAAGACACACTTGAGCATTCCAATGTGTCAAAAGGGGTCACAGTGACTCCCTAGGGGTCCTAGTATGCCTTACCACATGTTACAACCCCTAGGGAATCACTGTGACCCCTTTTGACACATTGGAATGCTAAAGTGTGTCTTAAGGGGTCCTAAGATCCTTTAAGACACACTTGAGCATTCCAATGTGTCAAAAGTAGTCATGGGAACTCCCTAGCGGTACTAGTACACCTTATCATGTGTTAGGACCCCTAGGGAGTCCCCATGAACCCTTTTGATAGATTGCAATGCTCAAGTGTGTCTTAATGGGTTGTAGGACACCTTAAGAAACATTTGAGCATTTCAATGTTGCAAGAGGGCTCACAGGGACTCCCTATGGGTCCTAGTATGCCTTATCACAAGTTAGGACCCCTACGGAGTCCCCATGACCCCTTTTGACCCCTAGGGAGTCCCCGTGATCCCTTTTCACACATTGGAACACTCAAGTGTGTCTTAAGGGGTCTTAGGACCCCTTAAGACACACTTGAGTGTTCCAATGTTTCAAAAGGGGTCACGAGGACTCCCTAGGGGTCCTAACATGTGATATGTTTTACTAGGACCCCTAAGGAGACCCCGTGACCCCTTTTGACATAATGGAACACTCATGTGTGTCTTAAGGGTTCCTAGAACCCCTTAAGACACACATCAGCATTCCAATGTGACAAAACAGGTCTTAGGACCCCTTAAGACACACATGAGCATTCCAATGTGTCAAAAGGGGTCTTAGGACCCCTTAAGACACACATGAGCATTCCAATGTGTCAAAAGGGGTCACGGGGACTCCCTAGGGATCCTAATATGCCTTATCATGCATTAGGACCCCTAGGGAGTCCCCGTGACCCCTATTGACACATTAGAATGCTCAAGTATGTATTAAGGGGTCGTAGAACCCCTTAAAACAAACTTGAGCATTCTAATGTGTTCAAAGGGGTCACGGGGACTCCCTAAGGGTCCTAGTATGCCTTAGCACATGTTAGGATCCCTAGGGAGTCCCCATGACCCCTTTTGACCCCTAGGGAGTCCCCGTGACCCCTTTTGACACACTGGAATGCTCAAGTGTGTCTTAAGGGGTCTTAGGACCCCTTAAGACACACTTGAGCATTCCAATGTGTACAAAGAGGTCACGGGGACTCCCTAGGGGTCCTAACGCATGATAAGGCATACTAGGACCCCTAGGGAGTCCCCTAGACCCCTTTTGACACATTGGAATGCTCAAGTGTGTCTTAAGGGGTCTTAAGACCCCTTAAGACACACTTGAGCATTCCAATGTGTCAAAAGGGGTCATGGGGACACCCTAGGAGTCCTAATGCATGATATTAGGACCCCTAGGGAGTCCCTGTGACCCCTTTTGACACATTGGAATGCTCAAGTGTGTCTTAAGAGGTCACGGGGACTCCCTAGGGGTTATAACATGTGATAACGCATACTAGGACCCCTAGGGAGTCCTTTTGATCCCTTTTGATAGATTGGAATGCTCAAGTGTGTCTTAAGGGGTCCTACAGGGATCACAGGGACTCCCTAGGTGTCCTAGTATGCGTTATCATGCGTTAGGACACCTAGGTAGACCTCGTGACCCCTTTTGACACATTGGAATGCTCAAGTGTGTCTTAAGGGGTCTTAGGACCCCTTAAGACACACTTGAGCATTCCAATATGTCAAAAGGGGTCACGGGGACCCCCTGGGGGTCCTAATGCATGATAAGGCATACTAGGACCCCTAGGGAGTCCCCGTGACCCCTTTTGACACATTGGAATGCTCAAGTGTGTCTTAAGGGGTCAAAAGGGGTCACAGGGACTCCCTAAGGGTCCTAATGCTTGATAAGGTGTACTAGGACCCCTAGCGTATCCCTATGACCCCTTTTGATAGATTGGAATGCTCAAGTGTGTCTTAAGAGATCCTAAGACCCCTTAAGACACACTTCAACATTCCACTATGTCAAAAGGGGTCACGGGGACTCCCTAGGGGTCCTAATGTGTGATAAGGCATACTAGGACCCCTAGGGAGTCCCCATGACCCCTTTTGACACATTGGTATGCTCAAATGTGTCTTAAGGGGTCCTAAGACCTCTTAAGACACACTTGAGCATTCAAATGTGTCAAAAGGGGTCACGGGGACTCCCTAGGGGTCCTAACACGTGAAAAGGCATACTAGGACCCTTAGGGAGTCCCTATGACCCCTTTTGACATATTGGAATGCTCAAGTGTGTCTTAAGGGGTCCTAAGATCCTTTAAGACAGACTTGAGCATTCCAATGTGTCAAAAGCAGTCACGGGGACTCCCTAGGGGTCCTAATGCATCATAAGTCATACTAGGACCCCGAGGGAGTCCCTGTGACCCCTTTTGAGACATTGGAACACTCAAGTGTGTCTTAAGGCATCCTAAGACCCCTTGAGACACACTTGAGCATTCCAATGTGTCAAAAGGGATCACAGGGACTCCCTAGGGATCCTAGTATGCCTTATCATGTGTTAGGACCCCTAGGGAGCCCCCGTGACCCCTTTTGACACATTGGAACACTCAAGTGTGTCTTAATGGGTCCTAAGACCCCTTAAGACACACTTGAGTGTTCTAGTGTGTCAAAAGGGGTCACGGGGACTCCCTAGGGGTACTAATGCATGATAAGGCATACTAGGACCCCTAGGGAGTCCCCGTGACCCCTTTTGACACATTGGAAGGCTCATGTGTGTCTTAAGGTGTCCTAAGACCCCTTGAGACACACTTGAGCATTCTAATGTGACCCCTTGAGACACACTTGCGCATTCCAATGTGTCAAAAGGGATCACAAGGACTCCCTAGGGGCTCTAACATGTGATAAGGTGTACTTGGACCCCTAGGGAGTCCTCGTGAACCCTTTTGACACATTGGAATGCTCAAGTGTGTCTTAAGAGGTCATAGGACACCTTAAGACACACTTGAGCATTTCAATGTGTCAAAAGGGGTCACTGGGACTCCCTAGGGGTCCTGGTACACCTTATCACATGTTAGAACCCCTAGGGAGTCCTTGTGACCCCTTTTGACACATTGGAATGCTCAAGTGTGTCTTAAGGGGTCCTAAGATCCTTTAAGACACACTTGAGCATTCCACTGTGTCAAAAGCGGTCACGGGGACTCCCTAGGGGTCCTAACACGTGATAAGGCATACTAGGACCCCAAGGGATTCCCCATGACCCCTTTTGAGACATTGGAATGCTCAAGTGTGTCTTAAGGAGTCCTAAGACCCTTTGAGACACACTTGAGCATTCGAATGTTTCAAAAGGGGTCATGGGGACTCCCTAGGGGTCCTAGTATGCCTTATAACATGTTAGGACCCCTACAGAGTCCCTGTGACCCCTTTTGACACATTGGAACACTCAAGTGTGTCTTATGGTGTCCTAAGACCCCTTAAGACACACTTGAGTGTTCCAGTGTGTCAAAAGTGGTCACGGGGACTCCCTAGCGGTCCTAACGTGCGATAAGGCATAGTAGGACCCCTAGGGAGTCCTCGTGACCCCTTTTGACACATTGGAATGCTCATGTGTGTTTGAAGGGGTCCTAAGACCCCTTGAGACACACTTGAGCATTCCAATGTGACCGCTTGAGACACACTTGAGCATTTCAATGTGTCAAAAGGGATCACGGGGACTCCCTAGGGGTTCTAACATGTGATAAGGTGTACTAGGACCCCTAGGGAGTCCCCGTGACCCCTTTTGACACATTGGAATGCTCAAGTGTGTCTTAGGGGGTCATAGGATCCCTTAGGACACACTTGAGCATTCCATTGTGTCAAAAGGGGTCATGGGGACTCTCTAGGGGTCCTAGTATGCCTTATCAAACGTTAGAACCCCTAGGCAGTCCCTGTGACCCCTTTTGACACATTGGAATGCTCAAGTGTGTCTTAAGGGGTCCTAAGACCCCTTAAGGCACACTTGAGCATTCCAATGTGTCAAAAGGTGTCTAGGGGACTCCCTAGGGGTCCTAGTATGCCTTATCAAACGTTAGGACCCCGAGGGAGTCACTGTGACCCCTTTTGACACAATAGAATGCTCAAGTGTGTCTTAAGGGGTCTTAGGATTTCTTAAGACACACTTGAGCATTTCAATGCATCAAAAGGGGTCACAGGAACTCCCTAGGGGTCCTAATGCATGATAAGGCGTACTAGGACCCCTAGGGAGTCCCCGTGAGCCCTTTTGACACATTGGAACACTCAAGTGTGTCTTAAGGGGTCGTAAGACCCCTTAAGACACAATTGAGCATTCCAATGTGTGAAAAGGGTTCACAGGGATTGCCTAGGTGTCCTAACACATGATAAGGTGTACTAGGATGCCTAGGGAGTCCCCATGACCCCTTTTGAGACATTGGAATGCTCAAGTGTGTCTTAAGGGGTCTTAGGACTGCTTAAGACACACTTGAGCATTCCAATGTCTCAAAATGGGTCATGTGGACTCCTTAGGGGTCCTAGTATGCCTTATCATGTGTTAGGACCCCTAGGGAGTTCCCTTTACCCATTTTGACACATTGGAATGCTCAAGTGTGTCTTAAGGGATTTTAGGACCCCTTAAGACACTTGAGCATTCCAATGTGTCAAAAGGGGTAATAGGGACTCCCTAGGTGTCCTAGTACACCTTATCACATGTTTAGACCCCTAGGGAGTCCCCGTGACCCCTTTTGACACATTGGAATGCTCAAGTGTGTCTTAAGAGGTCTTAGGACCCCTTAAGAGACACTTGAGCATTCCAATGTGTCAAAAGAGGTCACGGGGATCCCCTTAAGACACACTTGAGCATTCCAATGTGTGAAAAGGGGTCACAGGGACTCCCTAGGGGTCCGATTATGGCTTATCACATGTTAGGACCCCTAGGGAGTCACCGTGACCCCTTTTGACAAATTGGAATGCTCAAGTGTGTCTCAAGGGGTCTTAGGACCCCTTCAGACACACTTGAGTGTTCCAATGTTTCAAAAGTGGTCACAGGGACTCCCTAGGGGTCCTAGTATGCCTTGTCAGGTGTTAGGACCCCTAGGGAGTCCTTGTGACCCATTTTGAGACATTGGAATGCTCAAGTGTGTCTTAATGTGTCCAAAAAGGGGTCACAGGGACTCCCTAAGGGTCCTAACAGATGATAAGGCATACTAGGACCCGTAGGGAGTCCTTGTGACCCCTTTTGACATGTTGGAATGCTCAAGTGTGTCTCAAGGGGTCTTAGGAACCCTTGAGACACACTTGAGCATTCCAATGTGTCAAAAGGGGTCACGGGGACTCCCTAGGGCTCCTAAAGCATGATAAGGCATACTAGGACCCCTAGGGAGTCCCCGTGAGTGCTTTTGACACATTGGAATGCTCAAGTGTGTCTTAAGGGGTCCTAAGACCCCTTAAGACACACTTGAGCATTCCACTATGTCAAAAGGGGTCATGGGGACTCCATAGGGGTCCTAACACATGATAAGGCATACTAGGACCCCTAGGGAGTCCCTGTGAACCCTTTTGACACATTGGAATGCTCAAGTGTGTCTTAAGGGGTCTTAGGACCCCTTAAGACACACTTGAGCATTCCAATGTGTCAAAAGGGGTCACGTAGACTCCCTAGGGGTCCTAACATGTGATAAGGCATACTAGGACCTGTAGGGAGTCCCTGTGACCCCTTTTGACATATTGGAATTCTAAAGTGTGTCTTAAGGGGTCCTAAGATCCCTTAAGACACACTTGAGCATTCTAATGTGTCAAAAGGAGTCACAGGGACTCCATAGGGTTCCTAACACGTGATAAGGTGTACTAGGACCCCTAGAGAGTCCTCGTGTCCCCTTTTGACACATTGGAATGCTCAAGTGTGTCTCAAGGGGTCCTACGACCCCTTGAGACACACTTGAGCATTCTAATGTGTCAAAAGGGGTCACGGTGACTCCCTAGGGGTCCTAACATGTTATAAGGTGTACAATAACCCCTAGGGAGTCCCTATGATCCCTTTTGAGACATTGGAATGCTCAAGTGTGTCTTAGTGGGTTGTAGGACCCCTTAAGACACACTTGAGCATTCCAATGTGTCAATAGGGGTCATGGGGACTCCCTAGGGGTCCTAGTATGCCTTATCACATGTTAGGACCCCTAGGGAGTCCCTGTTACCCCTTCTGACACAATGGAACACTCAATTGTGTCTTGAGGGGTCCTAAGACCCCTCAAGACACACTTGAGCATTCCAATGTGTCAAAAGGGGTCATGGGGACTCCCTAGGGGTTCTAATGTGTGATAAGGCATACTAGGATCCCTAGGGAGTCCCCATGACTCCTTTTGACACATTGAAATGCTCAAGTGTGTCTTAAGGTGTCTTAGGACCCCTTAAGACACACTTGAGCATTCCAATGTGTCAAAAGGGGTCACAGGGACTCCTTAGGGGTCCTAACACATGATAAGGCATACTAGGACCTTGAAGGGGTCCTCGTGACCCATTTTGACACATTGGAATGCTCAAGTGTTTCTTAAGGGGTCCTAAGACTCCTTAAGACACACTTGAGTTTTCCAATGTGTCAAAGGGGGTCATGGGGACTCCCTAGGGAACCTAACACGTGATAAGGCATACTAGGACCCCTAGGGAGTCTTTGTGACCCCTTTTGAGACATTGGAACACTCAAGTGTGTCTTAAGGGGCCTTAAGACACAATTGAGTGTTCCAATGTCTCAAAAGGGGTGACGGGGACTCCCTAAGGTTCCTCGTACGCCTTATCACGCATTAGGACCCCTAGGGAGTCCCCGTGACCCCTTTTGACACATTGGAACACTCAAGTGTGTCTTAAGGGGCCTTAGGACCCCTTAAGACACACTTGAGCATTCCAATGTGTCAAAAGGGGTCACAGGGACTCCCTAGGGGTCCTAGTATGCCTTATCACACATGAGGACCCCTAGGGAGTCCCCATGACCCCTTTTGACACATTGGAATTCTGAAGTGTCTTTTAAGGGGTCATAGGACCCCTTAAGAGACACTTGAGCATTCCAATGTGTCAAAAGGGGTCATGGGGGCTCCGAGGTTGTAGTATGCCTTATCACACGTTAGGACCCTTAGGGAGTCCCCATGACCCCTTTTGACACATTGGAACACTCAAGTGTGTCTTAAAGGGTCCTAAGACCCCTTAAGAGACACTTGAGCATTCCAATGTGTCAAAAGGGGTGACAGGGACTCCCTAGGGGTCCTAGTACACCTTATCACACGTTAGGACCCCTAGGGAGTTCCTGTGACCCCTTTTGACACATTGGAATGCTCAAGTGTGTCTCAAGGGGTCTTAAGACCCCTTAAGACACACTTGAGTGTTCCAATGTCTCAAAAGGGGTCACGATGACTCCCTAGGGGTCCTAGTATGCCTTATCAGGTGTTAGGACCCTTAGGGAGTCCCTGTTACCCCTTTTGAGACATTGGAATGCTCAAGTGTGTCTTAAGGTGTCCTAAAAGGGGTCACGGGGACTCCCTAGGGGTCCTAACGCATGTTAAGGCGTACTAGGACCCTTAGGGAGTCCCCGTGACCCCTTTTGACATATTGGAATGCTCAAGTGTGTCTTAAGGGGTCCTAAGATCTCTTAAGACACACTTGAGCATTCTAACATGTGAAAAGGGGTCACGGGGACTCCGTAGGGGTCCTTGTACACCTTATCATGCGTTAGAACCCCTAGGGAGTCCCTGTGACTCCTTTTGACACATTGGAATGCTCAAGTGTGTCTTAAGGGGTCCTAAGACCCCTTTAGACACACTTAAGCATTCCAATGTGTCAAATGGGGTCACGGGGACCCCTTGGGGTCCTAGTACACCTTATCATGCGTTAGGACCCCTAGGGAGTCCTCATGACCCCTAGGAAGTCTCTCTCTCCTCCTCTAGTGAACTATTCTTCAAAGCCTCCATTTCTGCGTAGCTAGGGTTTACGACGCTTGTAAAAGGCACATTTAATACAAAGATTTAGCTGAACACCTTTAAAGACCTAAAAGAAATGAGAAAAAAATTTAGGGAAAAAATATATACCGCATTTCTCTATGTAGTACTGTAAGCTTCAACAATCCAGCCGGCTTCCTCTGCTAAGGCACGAAGAACTTCATCAATGTATGCTCTAGGAGGAAGATTATAATTTCCATATTTCTGCAAGAGATTCTCCAAAATTTTCAATATTATATATAATATATTAGTATACATTAGTATAGGTATTATATATATATATATATATATTATATACATGTTAGTATATATAATACATTAGTATATTTTAATACATTAGTACATATAATATATTAGTATATTATAATACATTAGTATATATATAATATATATTATATATATCATATGCATCTTTTATTTATATCTATTATATACATCAATATATGTAAAATTTAAATTTTTTTCATTTGCTCCCACCCTTTTTTCATCAGCCTGAGAATATCTGGTACCCGATATGAAATCAGATACCCAATTTTTGCTAGGTAATATTTGACCAAAATATTCCCTGTCCCCACAGACTAGACAATCACTGGATTTGATACTTTTTTCATGCATTGTGAAAAAAAAAAAGTGATTTGGGGCCCATTGTTTGATTTTTTGTCGACTTGTGGTCTCACCATGGGAAGCAGCAGTTGTCGAAAGGCTAAATGCAAGAGGAAGTTGACAGATGATGAAATTCAAGCATATAGGGAAAAAGATAAGGAAAATCACCGAATAAGGAGAGAAGGTATGTTAAACATTAATCAAGGTGACCCCGTAAATGTAGTTGTAAGTGAAGAGGATGTTCAATTTGAAAATGCACAGATGGAGATTGAAAATGTAGACTTTGGGAATGAAAATGTTGCACAAGAACCACATGAATGTTATACATCTCCAAATTATATGCTAAATGAAGTCCCTTGCAATAAAGATGATCAATCTTCAAATTCAGGGCTTTCAAGAACACCTACATGGTTAATTGAAATTGAGGAGAACATTATGAATAATTGGGAAGGAAAGAAGTCACGTAGAACCATTAGGTTGTGGGCTCCAAGACTTTATGATCAATTTTTTCAAAACAAGACATTGGTTGAGCAATGTCAAATTTTTGTGCAGTTGTTAAAGATGCAAAACATGAGACTTGTGCTTGTGAAATTGAACATTCGTGTGAACAAGAAAATGGAGAGAAATGTCATTGTTGTGAAGAATCTTTTCAATGCTCTCAATAGCATTGGGAAGACTAGCAGAGAAAAAGACAAGAGAGTTGCTTGGAGGGTTATTACAACATCCTTAGTAAGTCATCAGTTGAGAAAGGATCGTTTGATGAGACAAACTTGTGTTGACTTCAATATAGACCGTAAAAAATTGGGTAGAGCACTTGCAAGAAGAGAAAGACTTGATGATCCGCTTCAAATTGATACATGGGCTTATGGTGGGAGACTTCCACATTTCGATAAGAAGCTAACAAATGTTGTCAAGGATGAAATTCAATAATTTTGGGATGCTAACTCAAGAGTGTCACCAAATGTGAAGGATGTCTTGAAGTTGAGAGTTGGTAATGGAGACCGCACTCCACATCCTAAACATTATGTGGAGGTAAGTCAAACAATGTTGTATAAATTTTTTTGTGAGACACATCCAACATTGAAAATATCACAAAGGTCTTTTGAATCCATGAAACCATTTTATTGTGTACCCCTTAAGATTTGAAATACATGTTGCAAATATCATGTTGAGTTTTCAATGCATCATGAATTATTACGGTCCATTCATTCTACTTTGCATACTAATGAAATGCTAGAGGATTGTGGTGCAAGTGGTCTTCCCAAATCATCAAGAGACTTTCTAGATCAATTTTTATGTCATAGAGATGATGGTTGTTTATTTTATAAGAAAGATTTCTTAAATGCCAAGTGCTTAGAATGTGGTGGCTTGTCCAAGTTTAGAACATGTTTTCATGAGGGTTTGGAACACAATTTTGGAAAGACACTCGTCCAAAAAAAGGTATATGAAACAATGAAATATACATTGAAGAGTGGAGGTGAAGGCTCTAGATGTGAGTTAGTTGCAAAAGAATACAATGTTGCTGATTTTATCTCAGATTTCAAGACAAATGTTTTTTACAAGTATGAAAGGCATAGTCATAGGTCTCAATGGTTGGATCAATAATTCAGGACATGTAAGGACACTTTCCCCATTGGAACTATTATATCTGTTGTAGAATTTGTGGAGAACTATACATTGCAGCCCCAAAATGAGACTCAAGCTCAATATTACAATTCCATTCAGGTTGCTATTTTTGTTCACATCACATATAGACATTCCCTTGAAAGCACAAAAGATCAGTGAAAGATAATCAGAGAGTACCATTTTTATATGAGCAATGACAGGTCTCACTCTCATGAGTTTGTTCAACATTGTTTCCAGAACTATTTTGACTTCTTGCAGGAAAATGGTATTGCTATGGATAGGCATCTCATTTGGTCAGATAATTGCACCGGTCAATTTAAGAATGCTAGAATGTTTTATTGGTTGTGTAGAATGCATGTGGAGAGAGGTGTACCTCATATTTTGAGTTTTTTTAAGTCAGGGCATGGGAAAGGGGAGCATGACGGAGCAGGTGCGTGTGTGAAGAGAGCTCTAGTTAAGGAGCAATTGAGGATTTCAGGTGTTGTACTTCTTGATGCTTGTTCTATTGTTGATTGGTGTACTTTAGCATTGTCACAGGGGGGGACTCTTGATTCTATAGTGCATAGATTCTTTTGGTTGGTTGAGGAGGGAACTATAGGAGATAGATTGGATTGTCAAATAGTGAAAGACTCTAAAAAATGCATTCATTCTGAAGCTCCAATAGTAGTACATGGACCATTTAGACATGAGAGTTGGCTTGTTTTTGCCCCATGTGTTTTCAATATGATTGGGATCATTGTGAGTCAAGTGAGTGGGTGGATACGTGGGTTCCATAGTATCTAACTCCTTTATCTTTGACACTCTTTATAAGAAATGATGACATGGACACTTTAGTTGACTATGACCATCTTTCAGATCTTCTGAAGGTAGGAGATGTTTTTGCATTGGTTGCACCACATGGGAATGATGAGAGGTCAGATTATTGGTTAGCACATTGTGTACAAGGTAAATAGAAGCTTGTACAACCGATGATAGATGGTGATGGGTTCACATATCCTACTAGTTCAGTTGTTGTTGCGGGAACATGGCTGCGAACATACATGATTAGAAAGAATGGAGTTCCTACATTTGAAGACTATGAGAAGCACAAAACTATTCTCATGTATTCACACCTTGTTATAGCAACAAATGTCAAGTTGTCAAAGCATCAAGGAAGACCAAAGACAAAAGAACTTTGGACTATTAGTACTGCTGATCATGAAGCACTATTGGAGACCCTTAAGCAAAGAGATGACCCTTCAAGAACACTTGACTAGGTAATAAGTTAACTTAGTGCATTGTTTTCTAAGTTTGTTAAGCTTAATTTCAATACATTAATTTGACCTTTCTTAGATTGTTTTTTGAGTCAATAAAATTGGTTTTGTATGTGGATTGTTACTTGTGCAGGAGCACCTATGAAGATTCCTATGGTCACCATGGATCCAATCAGAGATAGAAGGACAAAAGGATCCTTAATGGTTAATTAAGATCTTTTGAAGCCTATAATGGCAATTTGTAACAATAAATTTGATTTAAAAGTTAAATGTCCTAAAAATCTTCATAAGGACTTATGACCAAAATCATGTATGGGGCCAATAGTGCTAAGAAGGGATCTTACATGTCATATACTTATGTCATTTGCATGGTTTGAATTCTTACATGTTTGATTGTTGTTTCTAATGCTTTAAGGATATTATTTTTTAGCATTTCAAACAATCTATAAAAGTTAAACCTCAAACATAATAAGCTCCATAGTTCAAATTTCACAAGCTTAATCATGATTAATTTCACAATTCAAATTTCAAACATACCACTAACAGTCAGTTGAAAGCGGCTTAGCAACGTATCTTTCAAACTGACAGTGATCTTCCAGGGCTCGTATCTTAGACTTTGTGAGAGGTATCAACAAATCATTAGGTGCTATGAGATGATGTTTTTGAGGTCTACAATAATCTCTCTCAGTTTTGGGTGATTCAACTTCGTTTGCATTTGGCAAGGCGATCTCAGTTGATGCCAAAACTTGTAGTGAGGGTCAGTTGAAAGTGGCTCAGCAGCGTATCTTTCAAACCGTCTGACATGGCATTGAACCGTCTACTCCATCGACTTTGGTTGGGCAGGTAAATGCTAGTGACAACCCCATTCTACCCACAGAGACACCGGAACACTCGCGACCATGCTTGACCCAAGTGACCCCAAGGTGCACTAAGCACGATTGGGTAGCAATCTTCTAGGGCTTGTATCTCAGACCTCTTAGGTGCTACAAGATCATATTTTCAAGTTCTACAATGACCTCTCTTAGTTTTGGGTGATTCGACTTCGTTTGCATTTGGCAAGGCAATCTCAGTCGATGCCAAAAATTACAGTGAGGGTCAATTGAAAGTGGCTCAACAGCGTATCTTTCAAACCATCTGACCTAGCATTGAACCATATACTCCATTAGCTCTAGTTGGCTAGGTAAAAACCAATGAAAACCCCATTCTACCCACAGAGTCACCGGAACTCTCGCGACCACGCTCGACCCAAGTGACCCCAAGGTGCACTAAGCACGATTGGGTAGTGATCTTCCAGGGCTTGAATCTCAAACTTCATGAGAGGTATTGACAAACCATTAGGTGCTATGGGATCATGTTTTTGAGGTCTACAATAACCTCTCTCAGTTTTGGGTGATTCAACTTCGTTTGCATTTGGCAATGTGATCTTAGTCGATGCCAAAACTTGCAGTGAGGGTCAGTTGAAAGTGGCTCAGCAGCGTATCTTTCAAACCATCCAACCTAGCATCAAAATATCTAGTACATTGGCTTTGGTTGGCTGGGTAAACACTAGTGACAACCCTATTCTTCCCACAGAGTCATTGGAATGCTCGCGACCACGCTCGACCCAAGTGACCCCAAGGTGCACTAAGCATGATTGGGCAGCAATCTTCCAAGGCTCGTATCTCAGACTTTGTGAGAGGTATCAAAAAATCATCAGGTGCTACAAGATCATGTTTTTGAGGTCTACAATAACCTCTCTCAATTTTGGGTGATTCGACTTCATTTGCATTTGGCAAGGTGATCTCAGTGATGCCAAAACTTGCAGTGAGGGTCAATTGAAAGTGGCTCAGTAGTGTATCTTTCAAACCATCTGACCTAGCATCAAACCGTTTGGTCCATTGACTCCAGTTGGCTAGGTAAATTCCAGTGACAAATTTGTTCTGCCCACAGAGTCACCGGAATGCTCGTGACCACGCTCGACCCAAGTGATCCCAAGGTGCACTAAGCATGATTGGGCAGTGATCTTCCGGGGCTTGTATCTCAGACTTCGTGAGAGATATCAAAAAACTATCAGGTGCTATAGAATCTTGTTTTTGAGTTCTACAATAACCTCTCTTGGTTTTGGGTGATTCGAATTCATTTGCATTTGGCAAGGCGATCTCAGTCGATGCCAAAACTTACAGTGAGGGTCAGCTGAAAGTGGCTCAACAGCGTATCTTTCAAACCGTCTGACCTGGCATCGAATTGTCTACTCCATTAGCTCCAATTGGCTAGGTAAACACCAATGACAACCTCATTATGTCTACAGAGTCACCAGAACGCTCGTGACCATGCTCGACCCAAGTGACCCCAAGGTGCACTAAGTACAATTGGGCAGCGATCTTTCGGGGCTTGTATCTTGGACTTCGTGAGAGATATTGACAAATCATCAAGTGATACAGGATCATGTTTTTGAGGTCTACAATAACCTCTCTCAGTTTTGGGCGATTTGACTTTGTTTGCATTTGGCAAGGTGATCTCAGTCGATGCCAAAACTTGCAGTGAGGGTCAGTTGAAAGTGGCTCAACAGTGTATCTTTCAAACCGTCTGACCTGACATCGAACCATCTACTCCATCAGCTCTAGTTTTTTGAGTAAATGCTAGTGACAACCCTATTCTTCCCATAGAGTCATTGGAACGCGCAACCACGCTCGACCCAAGTGACCCCAAGGTGAACTAAGCATGATTGGGAAGCGATCTTCTGGGGCTCATATCTTGAACTTCGTGAGAGGTATCAAAAAAATGTTAGGTGCTATGAGATCATGTTTTCAAGGTCTACAATAACCTCTCTCAGTTTTGGGTGATTCGACTTCGTTTGCATTTGGCAAGGCGATCTCAGTCAATGCCAAAACTTGCAGTGAGGGTCAGTTGAAAGTGGCTCAGCAGTGTATCTTTCAAACCGTCTGACCTGGCATCGAACCGTCTACTCCATCAACTTTGGTTGGCTGAGTAAATGCCATTGACAACCCTATTCTACCCATAGATTTAGTAGAACACTCGCGACCACGCTCGACCCAAGTGACCCCAAGGTGCACTAAGCATGATTGGGCAACGATCTTCTGGGGCTGGTGCAGGGCACCCTCCACTAGTAGGAATTTGAATTGCATTGTTATTTTTGTAATAAATAGGATGGATCTAAATAGATCATCCTAATTTTGGTTTGGAATCCCTAATGTGTGATCAAGGATCATTTGGCAATGTTATAAGCCTAAGATACCTTAGGTCATGGGGTTCACCTAGTTAGTGATAATTTGCTAGGTTAGGCTTATGGAGTCTTAAAGGTTGATTTTAGATTATTTTAACTTGAAAAATCATGTTGATAGGTTTTGATCTCAAAAAGAAATCATAAACTCTATTGAGTTCATAAAATGGCATATTTTGCAAAATTGCAAAAATGCAATAAAAGTTGTTGTTGCAACTTTCTAAAATTTCTTGAGAGATTGGAATTGGAAACCCAAGAGTCAAATGGGTTCTCCAATTGATATAACTTCATTTTTAAGGTTATATATGCTCATCACCTTGAACCATAATGGTAAGAAGTTGATTTTTGTAAACTGATGCCATAAAGGAGGAATACAAACCATTTTTGAGCCATTTCTAAGAGTTGTACTGGTGTGTACAGACTTAAAGGGTCATGATTTGAATGTGGGAATATTGTATTTCATTTTAGTGAACATTTTCATTGATTTGAATAATTTTTAGTTTCATTTGTTAAATTTATTTCAATTCTTTTCAAAACAGTCTAAGAAGCAAGCTTTTCTAGGGCCCTGAACACTAATGGAGGCCTAACTTGCATTCTAGCTGTGGGTTTAACCTAAGAATTTGGAAAATGAAAGTTAGGTCTATGTATCAATGGATTCTAAAGGCTCATGTAGTGGCTCTAAGGGAAAGGCCTTCATGAATCAGGCCCTAGTCTGAATTTTTGAGAGGATTCATTCTATAAAGTAGAAGAAAGTTGTAAAGAAGTGCATAGAATAGATAAGTGAGTGAAGTAAAGGTGGTTTTGAGTCATTTAGGGTAGGAGAAGAATATCTGAAGCATTGTACCAGTTCCATGAACCCTATACCTCATACTTGCTTTGTAAACCAAGCTTAATTAGGCCAATTAGGTCTATGTCCAAGGTGGGTGTTAGGTGGTGCTGGAGTGGAGTTGGAAGGCAAGGATTTGGGATCTTAAATAAATTCCAAATGGGTGTTTGAAAATTCCCTGATTGTATCAAGATACTTAGTTGTGCAAAAGTTAGAGTAGAAAACCTCTATTGAGAAGGCTACAAGGAAATTGGCGTGCAGGTCTAGTTTGCCATGGTACAATTTTGGTGGGATTAAACCAAGTGTTATTTCAAAGGCCTTAGGTCATATGAGGACCATCTAAATGCTTGGGAGTGGTTAGGAAGTCCACTGGTGAAGAGTTCTATCAATAAGTTAGTTTTAGGCCTAGTGTCCCTAAAGCCAAAAAGGCATTGAAGTTTGATTGAGTATGTAACTTTGCAAAGGGAGTTTATTGGGTTAGAAATACATTTGTTTGGTTGTGTTATACCATCAAAAGAGTTTGGGATTACCCTTAAGCCTTTGTGGTTGGTTGGTGAGTTGTGGGAGGTAGTAGAAGGGCACTCCAGTTTCTTGTTGTAACCTCTGCATTAGGGGCTCGTATATGTAAACTATTCGATAGAATGCCCGCAAGCAGAGCATGACATATGGAATTATAGATAGGAGTAGTAGAACTAGTAAAAGGTATCCAAAAATGAAGTTTCCAAAGCTTTGTCAGGTTAGACTGGTCGATGACAATGAGAATTGGTTTTGCACATCGACAGTATTGGCATTCGAGAACATGATAGTCTATAATGCAATTTCAATATTAAGACATTATCATTTCCTAAGAATGCCCCAACACTGAATGTCAAGGAGGACCCGACATCTTCCCTGATGGACAAAACCTTGTTTCATGCTTGGTTGTTGGATTCATAGAGGTCTGGGGCTATATCAATGGGAAACTTAAGAGTGATTTTCAATACCAAGCTGATGATGCCTTCATGATGCATGATAATGCAGTTCTTTGTGCTGACATTAGTCATGATTCAGAGATGTTGGCTTCAGGTTTATAGGGTGGGAAAATTGAGGAGGACGTGCTCACAATTGAATCCCAAAATACGTATGTATGATGGCTTCGACAAAATGTTTCTTGGTGTCACTTGCATGAAGCGGTATGTGTGTGGAGAGCTAGAAATGACATGCTCTAGTTATAGCACCAAGCATCCAATCAAAACATAGAGGCATCAACACTTGTGTTGCAATAAGATCCAGATGGCACTATTCTATAGGAATAGATCCATTTTGAAAGATGTAGAGTGCCAAGTAACATGGACTTTCATAACAAAATATTACTAAGGCACTCACAAAGGGAGACTTTAATGTATTCGAGAAAGAAGATGTGGATAGACACATCCTCAAGAATTAGTTATTATAATAGGAAATAAACTGACCAAAAGGGGAAAATAAATAAGGCTCGTAAAGGAGATTTTGGGGGTTTTTAGATAATGATTAATGTATAGGAACACAAAATCTTTGTTGTTTTGCTATGTTCAAAAAAGGATATGTCAACATATTAAAAATTTGATTTTAGATGCTCACTTTCTGAATGATATTCATCTTTGAATGATATTGGTTTCTTTTGAATGCGTATCTGTTAAGTCTGATCATCAGCACGATCATCTGTGGACTTTGTGCTATAGTTTTTCATGTATTTGGAAAGAACCATTCATCTTTCTCTCTTAGTTTCTTTCTGTAATGCATTGTTTAGGCAAATGAAATTTGTAGTGTTTACTGTCCTTTTATTTTCAGTAAATTAGTCCCTTCACGTCTATCTTGTGTTTACGAATAGATGTTTGTAAGCCTTTATTGATTTCAGGTTAAAAGAATTATCATTTATAGTTTAGTTGATTAATTGTAAATCCTGCACAGGGAGCTGTACTTGAATAATTCAGAGGGCGCTTACGCTTCTCAATAACGAAGTGACCCAACTGTTGGTGTTGGTTGAGTCTTTTTGTTTGGGATTTAAGGGTCATTTTGTAAGCATTTCTTTGGAAGACAAATCTATTCACCAACAAGAAGTTAAACCTCAAACATAATAAGCTCCATGAACAGGGTATTCCAAAGTAAAGAAAAACAAATGTAACTTCAACAAGATATAATTTAAATCATAATGATAATCATAGTCAAGATATAACTTCACCATTCAATTCCATAAATATGAATAATAAATATGTATATACAAAAGATGACGCAAATATAACATATAAATGAACATGTTCTATATATGTATCAAATGTATCAAAAGTATGTCCATATACAAATATGGCACATGCCATTTCAAAATGTCTACAAAATCAATGTTTTAAGGTGTACAATGTGGCATATATGCCATCTCAAAATGTGTCAAGTGTCATCTCTAAATGACCACAAAACTAAAACTACATCATATGCTGTAAGGGGACCATCAAAATGTAGCCTCTTTGAAGAAGTGTTGGGCTCTGATTGATCCTGCATAAAAAATGAGTTCAAACCAAAGTTAGATTGCTTACTTTATATGATTTGTACATAAATATATAATTCATAATTTTCAAACTCTAATTTAATTAAAATTATAACTGAATACAAATATTTGTACCTGGTCTCTCGATTGCCTACCACGAGTAGGTGTCCTAGCATAAGTCTTGGGTAGCGAAGGGACCATGATAGCAATACCAACTCTGACCTATAAATATATATTTGCAATAATGAGATTAGTAGAGTGGTGCAACATAGAGTAACAAATCTACAAAATAGGATGATAGCATAATAAAATTACAAATTGATTGAACTAAAATTAAAACTTACATCTGGTGATCCCTCCTCTAGAATAGTGGGCTGGGTCAACAAAGAAATGAAGGATTCTCGTGGGCCCTCCCTCACAGTCGGAGTAACCTGTGAGAGTAAAAAGATTGTCAATTATATATCAATGTAATTCATCATAGAAAACCTAGTTACAAAATACAAATAAAAATATGTAAAAGTCTACGTATAATTAGGCTATCACTCTGAATCGAGATGCCTGTAACCCTACGCTATCAAACTGGTGTCCGGACATCATCGATAGCCACACCCTATACAATAAAGTGCAAGTAAAATATTTATTACTACACACAAGTGGCATACATATGCATGCATAATTAATCTTAAACAATTAACTACCTTTCCTTTGTCGACACCTGATGAAGGAACCCCCTCATGCCCCCCACTGACATCGGCTGTAGCCTGCAAGAACATAATAAGATGACAATATATATTAGTAAATGTATGAATTTTATTGCTCCAATTGATAGAGATTTAAGCATGTACACCAAATGATATAAAAAAACTAATGGGTACATAAACTATAATATACCGTATAGTCATCAAGGCCAAATGAAATGGCCGAAAGTGTGGACTCATCCACCTATCTCACCTCCTTTTGTGTCATCGACTGAACATAAATGGAAAAAATATATATACATAAGTGCATGCAATCATTAAAACTAATCTAAATAAATAAATTATTTTTAAATTAAATAAGTCATGTGACAAATTTATTTATAATGTTTACTCTTACCATATCAACAGGAGTCAATGGCTCTGCCTACACCTCTTAAGAACTCTCATGAGATGTAGATGCTCCATGAGGTGTTGTAGCCTCTGCAGCTGCATCTCATGTATCCCCCTCATCAATATAATGAAATTGATATATATATCAGAATTAGTAAGAGGTCCAAGGCACATATGCCTGCACGTAATGCACATATGGGGCTCACATACATGTGAACTCCAATGAGCTATCGATGTGCCAGTAGCATCTAAAGGAGGCAACACTGACTTGGTCTGAGTGGTCAACTGATCACTCAGTAAATGAATAGCCCTAATAGTCTTTGAGGCAGCCTCTGCAATGATATCAGGATGCTGCACTAGAGGAGGGGGTGTGACATTAGTGGGGGGGACAAAGGTAGTGGCCTTTCGGTGTTGGGAAGATGGCCTAGTCTTAGGAGCTCCTCTGCCTATGCCCATGTTGGGCCTCATACTCCAATAATCAACATGGTGACCAAGCACAAACTCAGCATACAATTTTTTAAGGAAATAAAATGGGACCTCCAAATTTCTATGGGATGGTTTATCAAAAACCATCCACCAGCGATCCCAAAAGTTTGTGCGCATTGCTTCATTTGTGCACCATTTTATTGATAATTTGGGATTTTTGGGGTCAACTGGTATTCTAGTTTTAGGATCGACAAAAGGGCGGCTATATCTTCCTTACTTATATTAAGGGCCGCAATCCCATCATGGTCAAGCCCGTCATCAAATTGGGCATGCATATTATCACGCCAATGAAGAGCAGCATTATGTTGCTGCGTGAGTGTGTCAATGTTTCCAACAATTGTATTTAGTGTGGCAAGCATGGGACCTAATGTAGGTATATTTTGATACGTGTTTTGGAAACCTCGTATTGTGTCCAAATTTTCTTGTATCAAATCTTGTAAAGATGGAGGGTTTTGAAGCAGGGGATTGTTTTGGGGATCGTTATTTGGTGTGGGAGGGTTATTTTCTTCATTGTTGTCAGCCATGCCTGATTAAATAAAAAAAAAATCTAAATTTCAATCTAATTTCATATATTATTACAAATATAAATACAAAACCCTATTTAAAAAAAAATGCTACATTTAGTATGAAAATGAAATAGATTAATAAAAATGATATAAATAACTACTTACCGAATATGCTTGGAGTTGAATTTGTTGTTTCTAATATCAGGTATCCAAAAATATATTGGGTATCTGAAAATTGCGAAAAGAACTTGAAGAAAATTGCGCAAGGAAATGAGGAAAAGGGCTCATGGGTTTTGGATTTATGCCATAGTTATCGAGTACCTGATTAGGCCTGTGCTTTGGTGGTAGGTTTTCCCAGGTGTACTGACACCCAGGCCTAGTAAAAAGTCAACAAGCACTTTCATGCACTTTTGGATGAGTGAAAAGTGAATGTTTTTCACATTGCCACTTTTTGGCCCCTCATGATCTTGCACATACCCATGTCCCTCTAGGTCATAATCCCTTCTCTTCTCACTTTCCAATCTATAATGATTTTTTATATATTCTTGTAAACCAGTTAACATATTGGAACCAATGGTGAATGCAACAAATTTTATAGAATGAGAAATATATGTGTCTTTATTCCTTGGAGCTATAATCCTCTTCTCCAGCCACAACATCTATCACATGAACTCAAAAAACCCAATCCTTTCTAATACATATATGGGCAACTTATGAGGCTGTTGTCTGCACTCGTATATTCTGATCATTGTATACTTTGGTTTACAAATCCAATCCCCAAATTTATGAGGATAATTCCTTTTAGGAAAATACGCCTTGGGCCTAATCAATGCTTTGATTTTATGTGAAAATATTTCCTTCTCATGACCTACCAACCTATAAATCCATAGCATAAATATATCTTAGAATTTGTTAAAATCACAATCTTTGCTAATCTTACCCCATGCTCAACACCATAGCTGCACTGGAAATTTGTTTCCTTTCCCATCACTTGTAGTCAATTTCAAAGATTCTTTATACTCTGAGATGTTTTGGTACAAAATTCAATGTAATAGAAGAGAATAATTTTTAAATGATTTAGTTTTTTTTATTTTATCAACTGTTGATGTGATAACCTCTCTATCTCAATAGAAAAATTAAATTCTAAATAACAACTAGGGTTTTGAATTCTCATTGGCATGTACATGAAGTCCAAAGGTATTTTTGACTTGGCATCCTCTCCACATAGTTGTGCCCATGCATAGTATGTATTATGAAAAAAACCATAATACAATTTGTCAAATGTGGGCCTTGACTATCCACAACTATCTTTCTATTGTCAAGACCTCTCTTCATGAAATACAAGACCTCTTTGTGATTGGAACTCCTCACCATTCTCTTATATTCAATGGTAGCTTGATTTCTATCAATTTTGGTTAGGGCTTGCTTGCTTAGGTCAAAAAATTATTCTATACATGCCCCAAAAATATTTACCAGAGGTGAGCCATCTGTTCTCCTTATCATTCTAGTCTCTGACCTGTAGCACTCGACTAAAACATTCATCAACTCTACATGCGTATACACATTTGGCACTATGACCTTTTCCAAGTCCAACCTCCAAGGATTGCACCTTGGTTCCTTTTCACTGGAAGTGAGGTGATTTATCTCTCTCCAATTTTTTGTTAGGATTAACAAGGTAGAAATAATAATTATATGCAAATATAACCAATATCAGAAAACAATAAACCACATAGAAGAGAACACAAGACACAAGATTTAACATGGTTCACCCAATCCCTGGGCTACGTCCACCAAGAGTGAGTCCAATAATTTATTATCCATTGATTACAACCTAATTACAATCTTTAATCCCTTACAGCTCAATTCTATCGCAAGTACTAAAATCATACATCATAATGAAATCCATAACCCTAAGCCAATATAACAAGGCTTAAGTCGGTTAACAAGTTAACCCTAAAATACTTGATGAGTCAACCTAAGAAGAAGCTTGATGAGTCAACCTAGGGAAATGTTTGACGTGTCAACACAAAAACACTTGATGAGTTAACCCTGAACCCCTTGACAAATGAAAAGTGTACAATACTTTCCTGGATAGTACTTTCCTAATCAGTCACCACAAGCTAACATTTTCTACATTTCTACTGTGTTCATTACTAATTTTGAGATTTTGTTCATCATTTTTGTTTCTTGTATCAATATTAGCATATAGGCTCCCTTTTTCTCTGAGAGGTACATCGAATATTGAATAATGGCTTCAATTAATTTGTTTCATTCTATACAAATTTTAATAAGAGAGACCAAAAATAAACATTGGGTTGAATTATTTTTGTACTGTACTTGATTTATCATTTCTCTATTTCCATTATTGATATTAATTAGGGTTTCTTATTTTATTTTTGAACTATATAAGAAGTTTTGACAGACACAATGGTCTCCATAGATTCTCAACAAGAGGGAAATACTGTGAGTTAAAATTCCACCTCCAACCTGTTAACCAAATGTCCTCTTTCTAAAAAAAAAATAACAGTTAGCACTCCATTACCAATGGTTTTAACATGGAACCTATTAACAAAATCTACCAGCTGAGAGCCTTCAAAAACCTACTCTGCAATTATTAAATATTGTTATCTTTCATAGGAAAATTACAAGGACGGTCTCTTCCTTCATTTAGTCTCTATACTACTGAAATATTCTTATGCAATGCCTCCATAATAAGCTATGAACTTGTGGCTTCTATATTGTAATTGTTCAATGCTCCATTTCCTTTTATTCTTATCTTTCCTATTTGACCATAGAATATGAGAGGCACATTTTTTGGCAACACAAATTCAACTATAGCCTCACGTGTTGTACATTCATGGAAATAAAAAATTAGAAGAAAATAAGTCATTTCAATTCAGGAATGACCTGGGGCTGATACTGATTTGACCTGGATATGGGTATGAATAGTTTGGTGAGAGAGCATAGCAATAGGCTAAAAAATCATACAGGTTTTCCCCATGCTTTACCAAGAAACAAATTATCTTCTTCACTTTACTTGAAATAATCACCAGGCGTAACTGCCTAATACTACCATTTTCTTCGAGTTGTGAGCCAAATACACAAATTTAATCTTGTATGTCTAATCTACTCTATTAACCTTCAACATCATAAATTCCAAATTAAATCATTATCAAATGCAAAAATTGACATGCCCTAAAAATGTGCATGAGAAGCTCTTTCTTAGAGTCCTCCATCCATATAATAAGGATTTAAACTAATGACAAAACCTTAAAATTCAAAAAACCTTTTATGGAACATTTTGGTTTATGACATTTTTCACAAATTTGTTGCTCTTTTACCATGTTCCTGAGATGCACTCCGTGCCCAACAATATAAACCATTATTATGGAGAGTAATAAAAATATGATATACTCAGGTGAGGCAAAACAATGAATTCCAACAGGATAGGCTGAGAAACTTGAAATTCCTATTTATGACCCATGAGGAAAATGATTGTTTAAGATAGCCATAAATGTACTGAACAACCTAGAGGAATTGAATTCAAAATTAATAATTACAAGATTCCCTTCTAAAGCCTGTTCAAAATAGGAGCTAGTATTTTGGTTTAGTTTCTTATTATTTCAATTTCCAATTCCAATTCTTCCTAGGTTCTGTTTCAATTCCCAAAAATGTTAAACATTCCAAATATGAATGGTGTGTGTTGCTAATTCCTTTGAATTTATATTTGTTAAACTTCTATTGTGTTTGTCATACAAGACCATATTGAAGAGCTATCTTTGTTGATGACTATTAATGCTTTTTATGTTTTCCCAAATGTCCGAATTAGCTTCTCTATTATTTATATCTCATTTCATACTCTCCTATATTATGTATAGGAAATACACTCTCAATGCCACCCAGCTGTGAAACCATCATACCTGAACTTGTGTTTTTCTTGCATCTATCTGAAACATGAAGTTTCCAGGCATTTTTTTAGCATTTTTCTAAAACGTACAACCTGAAATATGTGAAACATACTAAGATCAATAAATGGTAGAAGCGGAGTTGAATGATTGCATTTTTTTCATTTGTCTTTAGATTTTGATATTTAGTTCTTTTGGTAGTTGTAGCTAATCAAGTCCAAGTAACTGTATTTGTGTTCATTAATCTTCATATTTTCATCTCTAGTTTTTTGGATCTTTGTTTCACTAAATAATTTCTAAGTGATTGAATCTACATTCATAAATTGAGTGTTTGAATCTACATTCATAAATTGTATGTTTATGTTTTTTTTATATTCGGGTAAAAGCACAATAAGTTGTCACCCTTTTACAAAGGAAGAGGCTAACAACACAAAAACTGAAAAACTTCAAGGGCATAAAAGTCACATTTCTGTTGAGAATTTGAAGATGATGTAAACTGATGAAATGTGTAAAATAGGATGAATTTTATGCCTATAATTTTTAAAAATTAATTTGAGCAAAAATTAATATATTTTTTTTAATTTTTTGGGTCTATTTTTCATATCCTAAAAATACTACAAATAAGCGAGTTCACTTCCCGTCAAATCATTATAAGTAAAATATTTTTTTTCCCTCCAATTTCATAATATGTTTTAGATGACATGTATATCTAGTGCAAGAAAAAAGAAAGAAGTTTTTTCGATCTATAGTTTACCCGTTATAAGTATTGAAAGTCGACCTTACCTGAAATCAATAGTTTTTGTCTCCCGTCACTTTTACCCTATAAAAAATATACCAAAAACCAAATAAATTATATATTCTTGAAGAGGACTCTCTCCTCTAGTGCCCTATATAATTTTAATTTTTTTTTGAATTGATTTAGTATTTTTCTATATTTTCTGAATCAATGTCTTCTCAAAGTTTAATATACCTACATGTAGTTTTTAGCAAATTTGTTTAACATTTTGTAGATGAAACAATATAAAATTTATATGTCCAAAATCATACTTTTGAGATCTAAAAAAGGGTACTTTTAGTTTTTTAACATTTTCTATTTTGATCTAAGAAAGGAACAACAGAAGTGCAAAATTCTAGTTTTTTTATATTTTTGGTGGTTTGGCTACCAACATGGCATGCCACCTAAGTAGACTGGGCCGAGTCCAACTGGGCCGAGTCTGACTGGGCCGAGTCTGACTCGGCTGAGTCCCCCTAGGGGTCGGCCCCACTCAAATAGCCTAATACTGTGCAAATGAGTGGTTTGTGATATTTTTTTATATTAAAAATATTATTTTGACTCGGCCGAGTACCACTCGGCCTAGTCTAATGGGCCACGTAGACGCCATTCAGCGCCATGTGGCACCTACGTGTACTCGGCCATGTTAGACTCGGCCGAGTATAACTTGGCCGAGTCTAACTGGGCCGAGTGATTTGAGTTAGCCCAAAAGGTGACACTCAATTGTGCTTTTACCCATTCTAAACCTACAAAACATTTCTAGGTTCCTCTTACACAATTCATTTTCAACAATAAAGTCATTCTCTTAACAACCTCAACTTTCCTCCACTCTTTCATTTCTTACACCTTATTTGAACATTTATCCTCCTCTCTTTCATTTCTTACACCTATTATAGAATACAAAAGTTTCTCCTCCTCTCTTTCATTTCTTACACTTGTTATAGAATACAAAAGTTTTCCCTCAAAGAAAACCACCTAACAACAAACCCAAATAGAGGTCTACATCCCACCAGCATTTTCCAACACAAGGAATCCACCAAAGGAGTGTTGCGCATTCAAGCTTATGCATCTTGTTAGAATAGAAACTAATAAAGGTATGAACATTTAAGAATTTTTTAATCCTCTTTGACAACATTAGAGGAAAAAATCAGTTTCCCTCTTCCAAATTAGCAAGATCTGGAAAGTTGCCTAATGTAGGAGGAAGATCCAATTAATCCCCTCAACTGTAGGCATTGAGGGGAGAGGAGGAGGCAATCACTTGCCAAGATTAGTAGAGGAAAAAAAAATGCCAATGAAAAGGAAGCGGCAACCACTTGCCGAGATTAGCAGAAGTAAGGTAAAAAAAAATTGTCAAAATTTAACATCCATTACTAGTTTTACACATGCATTTATTTTGAATGAGGATGCCATTAGACACTTCATCCAAAAACAATCTGTAGATATACAAGCTATTTGTATAAATTTTTTCTTCAAATTAAAGTTTCTCTTCAAATAAAATAAGTTCTCACTAATTTGTACAATTAAAAGATCACTATATTAATCCATTATTCATTCAATATAATTGTCCATTGCCAGGGATGAAAGAAGACTTTTATCTTTTCTACCTAACAAAGAGTTTCCTTGGCTGAATAGATTTTTACAAGTTTTCACCCTTAAGTAGACTGTATAAATCTAAATTCATAATAGCAACAAGTCCTATCGGCTCACTGTTGGCCACAAAATAGTGTGCAACTACTAGTTAACATCAATTAACTGATCTATCATATTAAAGTGATTTTGTGTCAAACTTTGTATCTCCACATATTTCTCATCTAGTCTTGCACTCATCTGCCTTTTCTCATATTCAATTACTCTCTTATCATCTTCAACTTTTCTTTTTTGTTCAAGGACGTCACACATTCTTACTGATTAAGATTCATGTTCCATTTTCAATGCTTTTACCTGATCAGTTAGGATTTTATCCTTTTCAATTAGTTCTAATATGGAAGCTTGAGATTCATCAGACAAACTTCCCTTTGATTATTCTTCAAGGTCTTCAACCCAATCTTGAGTATATTTTAGTAGATGGGATAACTCCTTTCTCTTGTTAAGTGAGTGCTTTCATTTCCTTCTTAGCTCATGAATCTATTTATTTTCAAACTTTAGTTCCATGTTCATATCATCAATCACCTCTTTAGACCTATAGCTTTCCATCTCTTTAGATCTTTCCTCTCAAGTGGTTAAATTTTTGAATAAGAGACTCTACTCTGATACCAATTGTTGGATTAATTATGAAAAGATAAGTAGTGAGAGGGGAGGGGTGAATCAGTACTTCCAAAAAAATTATCAACTTTTCTAACCATTCACCAAATTGAAAACTTTGCATACATCATGAAACATATAAATAAAAAACATAAATCATAAATCATAACACCATGATTTTTGGTCTCGCAAAAATCCTTGGTCAAAGGAAAAAAATGTAGTGGGGATGGTACCCACAATACTTCACTACTACAGTACAAAGTTTTTCTCAGTTAGAGCTACACAATTTACCTATTTCTGATAGCTTACCCTGCTAAGATTATTTACCCTGCTAAGAGTATAAAGACTTATTCAGTCTACCTTGATAAAGGATTTTACAACTCTAATCTAAGGGATGTACCCTATTAAAGGATTTACAATTAAGACCTATTAGGGCCTACTTGGTTAAGAGATTTCATAATTCTGATTACAAAATAACCAGTACCAAAAAAAAATATGTAATGATGCATCAACACATGCTTATCAGACTCAATATGCTAAATATCATTTACCTCATTCTGTATTTCACTCACAATTCAACTTCTATGCTCGGTACCCTTAACTATGATTCACATTTACAATTTTACTTTTACTACTCTATTACTTTGTATCTTCTCTTCTCTTCATAACCTTCTCTCTCTAATTTCTTTTCCTCTTCTCTCTCTCTCTCATACATATTGACCTTCACATACTGATTCTTTAATACTCCATCTAGAAGTGGTGGAAATGTTCTAGATTCTTCTCCTTAAATGGTGCTAGCATTGGTTACATATCAAATGCATATATTCCACTTAATTTCAATGGGTGGATCTTACCTTGTAATCATGCACAATCATTTTGTTTAAATATCCAATGCATTACCAAATGATCTTCTTGGAATCCATAAAAAGTTTTATGCTCGGTTTCTAGATTCAATGTATCTAATAGATTCTATTATGTCAGTCTGTGTTACTCGGTAACACATTTTGTTCTTACTCGGTAACATGTATACCCTCAGATTGGTAACTACTATCATACACTTTGACTAGGTTACTATTTTGCATTGCTCGGTGTTTTTCACTCATTTCCATTTACCAAAATTGTCTCTTCCTTTAACGACTAACTTATTTTCTTTATCGACTTGACTAACCTTCTTTACCAACAAGTACTTTGACAATTAATATGACCTTAAAAAAACTAATGAAAAAAAAATAACTCTATAGGAGTATCAATTCCTAAGGCACAGTTATTCCTTTTACATCTAGGAAAATGATGTTTCTTTCTACAGTCTGCAACTTTATGACCAAAATTGGCACAAGAAAAACAACTTCCATTGAATTTCTGAGGTTTGAGTTGTCTTACCAAGGTCTTCTTGGTCTTTATCTTCTTCTTTTTCCTGTTCTTCCTCTTAGGCTTGTTCTTCTATCCTTTAGCTTTGTTCTTCTTCCTAGATTTGTTCTTATATCTTTCAGCTTTAGGCTTGACTTGTCCAAACTTAGAACATTGTCATTTAATAAGTCTAACACCATTGTTTTCTCTTTCAAGGAATGCCTCAATTTTGGTTTCTTTGATTGTGAGCTACTTCACGTGGTCATTTGGAGTCAATTTTTTTGAGTTCAAGTATTTGTTAAAATAAGGGATATTTGTATTAGATCTTGGATTAGTAGATTTTTTTTGGGTTCAAATATTTGAAAAAACAAGAGATATTTGTATTAGATCTTGTATCATTAGAATAATTTATCCATGTTTCAATTTGTTAGTAGGTTCAAGAAAGTTTTTTGTGTTCAAGAATTTACAAAACAAGAGATATTTGTATTAGTGGTGCATGGGCACAAGGTGAGAGCTAGGTTCAAACCAAGGATGAAAGTCCAAGTTAGAGCATATAAGACATCAAAATGGATTTAAATAATTAGTTCATAGGTGTGTGAAGTTTTTTATGCAAGTGTGTGTTGGTTTTCAATAAGATCCTATGTGTGGTGTTAAAGACAAGGTGGCATTCATCTAAGCTCACCCTGTTTAGCCACCTAGGATATGATTTTAGCTAAATTTTAGCTTTTTAGGTGTCTTTTCTATCTTTAGGTGTGTGTGGTTAAGGAAAAAACCAATAAGGCTTCTTTATGACTCCATATGTCAACAAGTTCCTAAAAGTGTCAATATTGCATTATCGCCTTATGCAATTTTTCAAGATTCTTGTAAATGACTAAAAAATCTTGTATATTCGACTGTAAATGATCCAAGAAGGTTTCTTGGGAGTTATAGGATCCAAGTCATCAAAAACATGGGGTCTAAGATGTGGAGGATAGATTTGAAGAAGAATAGATTGAAGTTCCTACAAGTTTACATTATTTTTCACCTTTTTCTGCTATTGTATAGATCTATACGAACTTGTCAATACAATCCAGGGATTGCATGATATAGAGTATTCTTCTAGCTTGCTTTTGATTTTTTTTTTTAAGTCTTAAAACCCTCTGTGTTCAAAGATATAATTTTTTTTGTGACTATAGGTTTGAAACCCTCCTTGTATTGAGGGTTTGTCTTCAAATGGCCATTTCTTGAAGACCCCCCACTGGTTTTCTACGACCTTTGGGGGATCTCTTGTTTCATTTATTCTATTTGAAATTATGTAGGTCTTGGGTTTTTATTTGCAGGAACAAAGGAAAACTAGGAGGTCCTAGGTGAGCAACACCAAGTGGTCACCTAGAGTTAAATGGATACAACAAGTTTATTTTTTTTGTAGATTGAATGTAAAGCTAAAATCATAGATTTGAAGTTGTTTCATGATTACTCAGAGGTTTCCAAAGGTTAGTCATTGGGGTTATGTATATAGGGTAGTTCATGTTAGAATGATTTTAGAATAATTGAGAGGGGGGTGAATCGCTTATTCTTAGGTCCAGATGTACAATTTCAACTTTCAAGCTCTTCAACAATCTCTGATCTAATCAGATTTCAACTCAGTCTCTATAGCATATACCAATAACATAAAACTTATAGTCCACTATCCTAAAGTAATAACTTGTAGAATATAAAACTTTCAACATCATCCACATCAAAATCATTCACACAAGTATAACACTAGGATTTATAGTGGAAACCCAATTTGGGAAAAACCACTTGTAACATGCTACTGATTTTCACTCTTTTGAAGTGAGCTATGTGAAAAGCCAACCTGGTTAAAGGTTTACAATACACATTGTTAAATGTGACCTAGTTAAAGGATTTAATCACCTTGTTAAGAGTGGTCTTGTTAGAGGGCTTAAGAACATTCCATCAAAATGTCACCTTGATTAAAGGATTTATACAAAATGGCTGTTAGGTCAACCTTGATTAAAGGATTTAGACCAATACAAAGGTTAGAAAGTAACAGTAAGTTCTGATCTAAAAATATATAACTTACTTTACAAATACAGATCCACTTCACACATATGTTGATTTACTGACGGGCCTTCATTTCAATCTCCATCTCTGATATGGTCATAATTCTCTTGAAGTAATCACCACAACTCTGTTCATCTCTTCACAGCTTCACCTTCAACCTTCTTCTCATACTTATTAGTCAATACCATCAACCTCTTCTCTCTTGTCTGTAACCTCACACTTAGTTTAATCTTATACCTCCTTGATCAAGTAGATTAATCTTTTGCCTCTTAATCTCTTATGTAGATCTTAGGTTTAGGTTAGATTCATCGAATCCTTCCATCATTATGTTCTCCTTCTTTTCCTTCTAGATACATCTCCAAAATTCTCTTTGAAATCATAAGAAAATGATTTACCATGCATTAAATGTTTTATACAATTCATTAATAATGTCAACATGTTTTACATATCCCAAGAATTCAACTATGTTGTCTGGGATTCTCAATCCTTTCTCAAAATGTAAATTACTGACACTCGGTCAATACTGTGTTCATCTCCTCGGTCATTACTGTGTATCTCGGTCATTACTAACATTTTTTCTTCTTGACAATTATCTCTCACTCGACAATTACTGATGTTCGGTCAACACTAGATTTTCTCGGCATATACTGGTGCTCGGTCAACACTAACATCACTCAGCTTAAACTAGATTTCTTTCTTTTTCTTAGGTAAGCCTATGTTTCTAGTCTTTCTTCTTCACTATGTAAATAACACATTACCTTGTCAATGTGCCAACTAATCAAGTACCCATTGATGTATCACATAAATCAACCTTTCCTTAGGTTGTCTTGTTATCTCCTCATTCTCAAATCAAAAGATATGGTACTCTCCTAGATAGAAACTATCTTACCAGTTAAGGTTTGACATCAATGACAATATAAAAATTGTTTCAATGGTAGTTTCCAACAATCTCCCTCTTTGGCTTTGATGGAAACACCACATGAATATCATATGATTCACCAAATAATCCAAAAATCTCTATGCAATAGATCTCCATTAATATCCTTAGCTTCATTATGATTCTTATCCACCACATCTAAGCACCAGCTCCCTCTTGGATAAATTTAGCTTTTCCTGTTCATTGAATCTCCCCCTCTTTGCTTAGGGTCATTTACTTTTCTATATTTCTTCCTCAGAATCTCTCCCTCAGGTTTATTGAATTTTTTTTATGTTGTATCTCTCTTCCTAGATCTCTCCCTCTTTGACAACAATGCCAAAGAAACTTGTGTCTCTTACATATTTACCATGTAGATGTCTTTATGTTAGTTATGTATGCTGTATACTCCCTCAGTCATATTTTATTATGACTGATCAACATCTTTTCTTTACTTCTCACAACTCTAGGCAATTCCTAAAGTGTGACCTCTTCTGCATCAATTTGTCAGATATTCTGATTAGCACATTTTATGTAGTGCTCCTATATGCTTCTAGGTGGCTTCAGTTAGGGGAATGACCCCTAACTTAACTCTAAGGTATTCATTTTCATCTTTAGGTAATGCTTTTGTGAATATATCTTATAATTGTTCCTTTGTATTCACATATTCCAATCCGACTTCTTTGTCTTCAACCAACTCTCTCAAGTAATGATACTTGATAGCAATATGCTTAGTCTTAGTGTGCATAACAAGATTCTTTGATATGTTAATAGAACTTGTGTTATCATAGAAAATAACAACCGACTCATTGATTTCCTCCTTCATACCTTTTAACAATTGCTTTATCCACACTAATTTTTAACAATTCACTGAGCTGCTGCTACATATTCAGCTTCTGCTATAGATTGGGAAATGTAGTTCTATTTCTTACTTGTCCAAGAGATAATCTCTTTCCTAGAAAGAATGCACCACCACTTGTACTCTTTCTTTCATCAACATTTCTAGCCCAATCTGCATCAGTGTAAAATTTCAATTTTCTTCTTGTAATACAATCCATAGTCCTATGTTCCTTTAAGATATCTCAATATCATTATCACTGCCATCATGTGAATCTCTTTAGGATTGGAAAAAAATATTGCAGCAATCCAAACTGCTAGGGCAATATCCGATCTACTATGGACAACATATTGTATCTTTCCAATCATGGATCTATACAATGTTTGATTCACTTCAACTGTATCATAATTTTTAGATAACTTTTGTCAAGTAGCCATAGGTGTACTTATTGGTCTAGAATCTTCCATACCAAAAGTTTTCATTATCTCCTTGACGTATTTAGATTGAGTAATATAGATAACTTTCTTCATCTGATAGACTTGCAAACCAACAAAGAATTTGATCTCACCAAACATAGAAATTTCAAATTTAGTTTGCATCTCATTTGAATTTTTTTTACATAGGGCATCTTGTCCTCCAAATATGATATCATCAACAAATAGTTTAGCTAACAAAATCCCTTTACCTTTTTAAGTCTTTATATATAGATTTTTGTTGTCATTTGTCCTTAGAAATCCAATCTTTATCAAATAGTTGTGTAGTCTTTCATACCATGCTCTAGGGGCTTGTTTCAATCCATATAGTGCCTTGTGTAGCTTACAAATCATATTCTTCTTGCTTGGATCAAAAAATCCTTCTGGCTGATCAATGTATACTTATTCTTCTAATATCCCATTCAGAAAAGGAGACTTGACATCCATTTTATATACTTTGAATCCCTTATAAGCTGCATAAGCAAGTAGAGTCCTTAATCCTTCCAATCTTGCAATAGGGGAAAATGTCTCCCCATAGTCAATTCCTTCTTCTTGTGCATACCCCTTACATAATAGTCTAGCTTTGTTTCTAGTAAATTATCCATGTTCATTGAGCTTATTTCTAAATGCCCATTTTGTTCCAATAACATTCTTGTCTTCTGGTCTCAACACTAGAGTCCAAGTTTTGTTCTTTTCTATCTTCTTTATTTCTTCATTCATGGCTTGTATACAGTCTTCATTTGCTAAAGCATATTTCACTGTTTTAGGCTCAAACTCACATAGTAAGCATGTATGATCTTTCAACTTACTTGTTGTCATGACTCCAAATTCTTTATCTCCAATGATTTGTTTAGGCTTATGATGTCTTTTCACATACTGTGCCAAAGTAGGTTCATATTTCCTTTCTCCTTGGTCTTGATCTTTAGGTTCATCTTGTAAATTCTCTGCCTCTTCTTTTGATTTCTTGGCAGTATCCTCCTAATGCTCGATAACATCCTACTGATGCTCAGAAATATCTTCCTATGGGTCAATAGACTCATGCAGTTCCTCGAAATCTAGTTTAGGTGTGCTGCTAGCCTCTCCTTCTTCCATGTATACAAAAGATCTATAATCTTCAGGCTCTTTCTTGCACTCCAATTCATTCTTTTCTGCATATTCATCAACTCTAACATTTGCACTTTCCACAATTTTTTTAGTGTTAGAATTCAAACACTTGTAAGCTTTTCTCTTAGTGGAATATCTTAGGAATATGCCTTCATCACTTTTAGCATCAAATTTTCCATTCCTATTGTCTTTTAGTATAAGCATTTACTCCCAAAGACTCTAAAATATTTCACATTAGGTGCATAACCATGCCATAACTCAAAAGGTGTAGCATTTGTACCTTTCTTTATTTGTACTTGGTTCAAGGTATAAATAGATGTACTTAAAACTTCTCTCTAGAATTTTTATGCAACATTCTTCTCAATCATCAGTGTTCTAGCACAATCCATACTTGATTTGTTTCTCCTTTCTACTATACCATTATGTGGTGGTGTCCTAGGTACAGAAATCTGTTGCTTTATTCCTCTATCATTGTAGAACATATTGAACTCATTTGATATAAAATCTCCTCCTCTATCAGATCTCAAACATTTCAAGCTTTTACCAGTTTCTTTTTCAACTTTTGCCAAATACCACTTAAACAACTGAAATGCATCAGATTTCTCTTTCAAAAACATTACAGTCATCATTCTAGAATAGTCATCAACAAATAGAATGAAATACTTATCACCATAATAAATTTGTACACCCATAGGTCCACAAAGGTCAGTATGAACTAATTCCAAAATATTGTTAGAAGTATATGTCTTGCTCTTAAAACTAGACTTTGTCATTTTTCCCAATTAACACTATTTACACATCACATTATCAGGTTTCTTCAACCTTGGTAAACCTCTAAATTTCTTCAACTTACCAATACTTACCAAATTGTCAAAATTTACATGACACAACCTCTTATGCCATAGCCATACATCATCATATTGTGAAAACAAACATGTTTCTTTAGATAGGTCTAGATAGAACAAGTTACCTCTTGTCTATTCTCCAATTCCAATTAGTTCACTAGTGGCATCAAATATTTTAGCCTTTCTATACTAAAATTCAACTCGGTAACCATTACTATTCAACTGTGTCACACTCAAAAAATTATAGTTAAGAGCTTCAACCCAATAAGCATTATCACATCTGATCTTATCAATCAATCTTATTGATCCTTTTCCTTTCACAGAACATGGTGCATCATTACCAAGCTTAACACTTCTACCTTTGTAGTTATTAAGGATTTCAAACTTACTTTTATCACCAGTCATGTGATGTAAACAACCACTATGAATAATCCATTTATCACCTTTACTAACATATGAAATAAGTGTTGGTTTCTCATCTTCATCAGAATTATCTTTCATAGCAACATAAACAACTTCTATTTCACATTCATCAGATTCACTAGTTTCACTGTCAGTTTCCTCTTCAACAATATAGCAAGATTTCTTACCTTTGTCTTTGTAGTCTCTGTACCTTTGGTGATCTCTATCATTTCTCTTGTCTTTGTACTTGTTTTCCCTTTTCTCATCTTTGTCAGTCCTATCAGGGCATCTTGCTGCAATATGGCTAACTTTGTTACATGAAAAATAGATAATAGGAACTTTACTTTTATATTTCCCTTTTCCTCTCTTTAGCCTTCTAGCCATAAGTTCCTCAAGAGCATCTGGATCATCATCAGAAGTGTCACTATCACTATTTCTATCACTGTTACTACTCTCACATCTTTCTTTTCCCTTCTGAGGCTTATGAAGAACCATTTGAGACTTGAATGTAGATTCAACATTATGAATAGTGAAGTTATCATAATTAGACAACTCAAAAGAAGTAAGCTTGCCAACAAGACTTTCTAGAGTTAGAACATTACTAGGGTTACATCTTGATTCTTGTATTGCAGAAATTATAATAGCATAGATAGGAAGAAAGGCTCTCAATACTTTACTGATAACAGTCTCATCATCAATGTTTCCATTAAATCCTCTAATAACATTCACTACTTCCTTAATTCTACCACAATACTGAGAAATATTTTCACCATCTTGCATTTTCATTTCATTAAACTTACCTCTCAAAATTTCAGATTTGGCTCTTAGTACATTTGTGTCCCCACCATAGATAGCTTCTAGAGTGTCCCACATTTTCTTTGCATTAGTACAGTCCTTGATGTCTTTAAATTCAGGATAGCTTAGGGAAGAAGAAATCTCCAACATTGCCTGATTGTGTTCTTGTTTTTCTTTCATCTCCTTGATACTCAAAGGTGCAATAGGTATTACATACTCATTTTCCACATAGTATTTTGACGAATCACCAATACTAGCTAGATGCAATCTCATCAAACTCTGCCATGCAGGGAAGTTCTCCTTGTTCAACTTTGGTACCTCCTTTTTGTACATCTTGATCATTAGCTTCAAGTATCTTCACAAATTTTCTCTACAAGCACCAACAACTTTGATACCAATTGTTACAATGATTTTAGAACAACTGAGACTGGGGGTGAATCAATTATTCTCAAGTCCAAATGTACCAATTTAACTTTCTAGATCTTCAACAATCTTTGATCTAATTAGCTTTCAACTCGTTCTCTATAGCATATACCAATAACATAAAACTTGCACTCCACTGTCCTCAAAGTAAATAACTTGCAGAATATAAAACATTCAACATCATCCACATCAAAATCATTCACACAAGTATAACATTAGGATTTATAGTGGAAACCCAATTTGGGAAAAACCACTTGTAACATGCTACTGATTTTCACTCTTCTGAAGTGAGCTCTGTGAAAAGCCAACCCAGTTAAAGGTTTACAATACACACTATTAAATGTGACCTAGTTAAAGGATTTAATCACCCTGTTAAGAGCGGCCTTGTTAGAGGGCTAAAGGATTTATACAAAATGATTGTTAGGTCAACCTTGATTAAAGGATTTAGACTGATATAATGGTTAGAAAGTAACAATAGGTTTTGATCTGAAAATATACAACTTACTTTGCAAATATAGATCCACTTCACACATATGCTGATTTACTAACTGACCTTCATTTCAATATCCATTTCTGATCTTCTCATAATTCTCTTCAAGAAATCACCACAACTCTGTTCATCTCTTCACAGCTTCACCTTTAGCCTTCTGCTTAGAATTATCAGTCAATAACATCAACCTCTTCTCTCTTGTCTGTAACCTCATACTTAGGTTAATCTTATACCTCCTTGATTAGGTAGATTAATCATTTTCCTCTTAATCTCTTTTGTAGATCTTAGGTTTAGGTTAGATTCATCGAATCCTTCCATCATTATGTTTTCCATCTTTTCCTCCTAGATACATCTCCAAACTTTTCTTTGAAATCATAAGAAATGATTTACCATGCATTAAATGTTTTATACCATTCATTAATAATGTCAACATGTTTTACATATCCCAAGAATTCAACTATGTCGGTTGGGATTCTCAATTCTTTCTGAAAATGTAAATTACCGACACTCGGTCAATACTGTGTTCATCTCCTTGGTCATTAATGTGTATCTTAGTCATCACTAACATTTTTTCTTCTCAAAAATTATTTGTCACTCGACAATTACTGATTTTTGGTTAACACTATATTTTCTCAACATATACCGATGCTCGGTCAACACTAACATCACTTGGATTAAACTAGATTTCTTCACTTTTGCTCGGTTAAGCCTATGTTTCCAATCTTTCTTCTTCACCATGTAAACAACACATTACCTTGTCAATGTGCCAACTAATCAAGTACCCATTGAAGTATCACATAACTCAACCTTTCCATAGGTTCTCTTGTTATCTCCTCACTCTCAAATCAAAAGATATGGTACTCTACTAGATAGAAACTATCTTACTAGTTAAGGTTTGACATCAATGACAATATAAAAATGGTTTCAATTGTAGTTTCCAATAGTTCCTTCATAAAGCTAGCCTATTTAGCCCTCAAGTTCATGTAATCAGCCAGCTCAATCCCACACATGATCTTTCCAAAGGCTAAAGTTGTTTATTTGATAGTATTTAATGGTAGCATAGATGTACCCAGTGGTTGGAGCCTGAGATCAGGCCTCTGCATAATAGCTCCTTCTTTAAGCCACCTAAATAGGCCTTTTCTTTTCATGCCCATGGTGTAAACAGTCATATAAGAAATTTGAATGATAAAATGAAGCTTTTAAGTCTTGAAGAACATTGAAAAGGGTGTCTAAATCACCCAATAGTTTTCTGGTAGTCCTTAGGAAAATTTGGGAGATAAATTAAGAATTAAGTGATAGGAGGGTTAACTGTGTATTAGACCTAAAGAATCAGTGATAGCTAGTCCATTGCATGGATAGATAGAATCTTGAGGTTTTCAATTCTAAAATATGTCTGAAAATGGTATTTCAAACTATTGTTAGTTTTTTGAGATCTTGTGCTACAGAAAAGCTATGCCCCCAAAACTAGGTAGACAAGGCTAGTACAAGAATAGGTCCTTATAAAGAAAGTATACAAAACCATGGTTGTGAGGTAAAATAGGCCTCATTAATATCATACATGATTTTTGTAACCTCAGTTGATCAATGTGAGTCTCTTGTCAAGTTTTGAGTTATAAGAAGGATCTTACCCTCTAAAGGTCACCATACACCATTTGGACATTGAAGCCAATATTGAAGCAAGGATACTCTCAATTTTAGGAAAGTGTTGAATAAATAAATTGAACTTGATCTTAACCTCCCAACATGAAGCATGAGCCCTTTGATGTAGTCTAGTTGAGTGATTATTCCTCCTAGACTTTCTAGAGGTGTGCTCTGCATCATTTTTGGTATCAGAGCCAAAAGTATTATTTTTGGGTGGAAGATTTGTCTTGTACTTGATTGAGATTCTACAAAAGGAGAACACAAGATGGTGACACATGATTAATTGGAAAATAAGGTGGAAGACCAAGTAGAATGGTACCAAAAGTAGAATATGGAGTTGAGAGAGAAGTTGGAGGAGTTAGCCATAAAATTAGAACAAATGGAGAGTGTGTTTGACAAGAAGGAAGATAAAAATCTAGTGTTAAGAGATGAGGATGAAGTAGAGGTCCTTGATGATGAGGATGATAAGATACCAAAGGAAGAAAGGCCATTCACCAAAGCTTTGAAATATTTAGGAGGAAATTCCATTGAGTTACCTACCTTAATGGGTAAAATGTATACAAAAGTAGTTAGAGAATGGATTGAAGCAATAGAGAACTACTTTGAGTGTGAAAAGGTTTCAGAGGAAGAAATAGTTAAGATGGCTAAGTCCAAGATGAAGGGTGTAGCCCTTACATGGTGGGATTTTATCCAGGAAGAATGGGTTAAGGAAGGCAATAACAAGATTGTCTCTTGGAAGAAGATGGTTAGTATCATTAGGTAAACTTATATCCCTAAGGACTATGAGGTTCAACTACATCAAAGAAGGTAGAATTAAAGGTAGAGAGATATGGATGTTAATGCTTATATAGAAGATTTCTAGAAGCTAAGTCTTATCTTTCCAAAATCCAAGAACCTAAATGTGTCAAGGTAGAAAAATATTTAAATGAATTAAGGGAAAAGATAAAATAATAGTTGTATTTGCTAAGTCCTAATATAGTAGAAAGGTGTTATCAACTTGCTTGAAAAGTGGAAGAAAATATCAAAAGGAGATAGGAAAGAAGCAACAGGAGTAGAGGAAGCCAATCCTTCAAAAGGTTGAGGCTCATTTAGAGGAAGAAGCACAAATTTTTAGTCCCAATCAGAGCCAAATCAAGAGGGAAACACATCTAATTCCTTTAGAGGATATTTTAGAGGAAAGAGGCATAGCTTTAGAGGTAGATCAACTAGAAGAAGCAGTGTTCCAATCAGATGTTATAACTATAACCAAGAAGGTCACATGGCACATAAGTGTCTTGAAAAAGTAGGGAGCATCATTTCTCATGGAGAAACAAGGTTAGATTTAGCTCAAGAAGTTGAATCCACCTCTGATTCATATGACTATTTAGAACAAGGGGAAGCATTGATGATGAGAATAAATCTACTTATGGTACCAAACCCCAAGGAACCTCCCCAAAGGAAGTCTATTTTAAGGACCAATTGTAAGGCCAATGGAAAGGCATGCAAAGTTATTATTGATTCAGGGTCTACTGAGAATTGTGTTTCTTTGGAAATGGTAGAAAAGTTGAAGTTAAGAAGAGTCCCAAATCCTTTTCCATACAAGGTATCTTGTTTGAATAAGGGTCAAAAAACTTTATTGGAAGAGCAGTCTTGGGTGGAGTTCCAAATACGTGCCTACAAGGATAAAATCTTGTTTGATGTGGTTAATACGGGTGCTTTCCATCTTTTATTTGGTAGACCATGGCAATTTGACCTCAAAGCCCAACATGATAGATTAAAGAATACATACTCCATAAACAAGGATGGAAAGGTAATAGAGTTATTACCTTTGGTTGATGGAGAACAAGAAGAACCCAGGAAGAAGGAAGCCAAGATCAAGGTCCTAGGAAAGAAAGAATTTCTCAAGGAGGTTAAAGTGAAACAAAGACCACTTTTTGCACTAATTACTATCCTAAAAGATAACATATCTGATAGGGGTAATGAAATCAATAACCATCATGATGAATCATTATTAAAATAATTGAATTTACAATTAGATAAGTCCATGAACATGAAAAAAAAGGTGGAACTAGAAGTTTTAGAATTACTTGGTAAATATAAGGATGTGATAGCTAATGGAATGCCCAAAACAATTCCTCTAATGAGGGAAATCAATTGCTATATTGACCTTATCCCAAGGGCTACCTTACCCAATAAAGAAGCCTATAGACTCACCCCTCAATAGGATGAGGAAATAACAAGGAAAGTACAAGAGTTATTAGAATCAAGACTAGTGGGAAAGAGCCTAAGTCCTTGTGCTATGCCTGCTATCTTAGAACCCAAAAAGGAAGGTACTTGGAGGTTATGTACTCATTCAAGAGCCCTTAATAATATTACTATCATATATTGGTTTCCAATGCCAAGAATTGAGGATTTATTGGACTATTTGGGGAATGCTAGATACTTTAAAAAAAAATTGACCCAAAAAGTGGATACCATCATATTAGGATCAAACCAGGGGATGAGTGGAAAATAGTGTTTAAAACCAATGATGGACTTTATGAGTGGAAGGTGATGCCCTTTTGGCTCTCCAATGCACCTAGTACATTCACGAGACCCATGAAGGAGGTCCTCAAAGATTTCACAATCAGTTTCATCATTGTGTACTTAGATGACATACTCATCTTTAGTGATACTCAATAGGACCATTTGAAACACATAGAGTTAGTCTTGAAAATTTTACAAGATGAAAAGATCATGATCAACATGGAGAAGTGTATATTTATGGAGGAGGAGATCACCTATCTTGGGTTTTTTATCTCTCAAGGGAATCTGAAAATGGATCAAGACAAAGTTAATGCTATCCTCACATGGCCTACACCAAGATCAATGGGAGAAGTTAGAAGTTTCCATGGTTTGGAAACATTTTGTAGGAAGTTCATTAGAATTTTCAGTCATATTTGTGCTCCAATTCTTGATACAATCAAAGGTGGACAAAAGTGTAGGTTTATGTGGACAAAAGATGCAAATGAAGCATTTGAGTTACTGAAGAAAAAGATAGCAGAAAAACTAGTCCTTGCTTTCCCTAATTTCAACAAGATTTTTTAGATTGAATGTGATGCAAGCCATATTGCTATAGGGGTAGTACTTAGCCAAGAAGGCATGCCCATTGCATTTTTTAGAGAGAAACTTAATGAGGCAAAATAGAGGTACTCTTCATATGACCTTGAGATGTATGCAATAGTGCAATCATTGAAGAAGTGGAGACACTAATTATTTCCAAGAGAATTTGTTGTATACACTAGTAATCAGGCCCCCAGTTTTATCAACAACCAAGAGAAGTTAAGCCATAAACACATGAAGTGGGTGGAGGCTCTTCAAGATTACACCTTCTCAATCAAGAAAAAGAAGGGAGTTAAAAAAAGGTGGTTGACGCTTTAAGTAGGAGAATGTTAACCTTATTTGAAATACAGATGAAAAGTGTGGGAATCACAACCTTGAAGGATATGTATGCCACTGATGGATATTTTGTTGAAATCTATAAGGTATGCACTAAATTTAGTGACAAGTATAATCATGATTTTTTTAATTATTTAATTCAAGAGGGTCTCTTATTCAAAGAAGGGAAGTTATGTATCCCAAGAGGGTCAATGAGGACCAATATTATCCAAGAAAAACATAGTGGGGCTTTAGCTGGTCATTTTGGTCTAGACAAAATACTAGAGCTAGTTAGAAGACATTATTATTGGCCAAGGACACAAGTAGATGTTAGAAATTTTGTAGAGGACTGCACTATATGTCAAAAGTATAAGGAAAGAACCACCAATGTTGGATTATATCAATCACTTACAATCCCTTCAAGACCTTGGGAGAGTGTTAGTATGGAATTTTTAATGGGTTTACCAAAGACACAAAAGGGGTTTTATAGTATATTTATTGTAGTGGATAGTTTCAGCAAGATGACCCACTTTCTTCCATATAAAACCACTAGTGATGCCTCTTATATTGCCAAACTATTCTTCAAAGACATAGTTATAATCCATGGGTTACCTATGAAAATTGTATCAGATAGAGATATGAAGTTTGTAGGATCTTTTTGGAGGACTTTGTGGAGGAAACTGGGAACAAACTTGTCTTTCTCTTTAGCCTATCAACCTCAAACTGATGTGAAAATAGAGGTTTCTAATAGGTCCTTAGGTAATCTATTAAGGTGCTTGAATAGAAAACATGTTGATAAGTGGTATTTTATATTTCATCAAGCTTAATTCTTCTATAATGACACCATAAACAAAATTACAGGCATGACCCCTTTCCAAATTGTGTATGGAATGCATCCTAGACGTGTTCTTGAGCTAAGAGAGTTACCAAAAGATACTCCAGTCAGTGATGATGCTGAAAATTTTGCTACAACATTCAAAGAGGTGCATGATGAGGTGAAAAACAAGCTACAACAATCAGCCCTCAAGTACAAACAAGTTGTAGATCAGAAAAGAAGAGAACTTAATTTAGAGGTAGGAGATCTAGTATGGGAAAATTTGAAGAAAGAGAGGCTTCCCAAGACCAAACACACCAAGTTAATTCCAAGGAAAATAGGTCCTTGCACTATCTTGGAGAAATATGGATAGAATGCATATAATTTTCAACTACCTCCTGATGTTGGCATATTACCAATCTTCAATGTAGTAGATCTTACACCATACAAAGGGTAAATACCAACAAAACCTTCTCAACAAATGCAACAACTAGAATCAGACCTAAAATCACTCCCCAAGCCAGCAAAAAATCATTTGGAAAGGATATTGGACACCAAGGTCAAGAAAAAAAGAAGGGAATATAAGAAATACCTAGTCAAGTGGAAAGATAAACTAGAGCTAGAGGCCATTTGGTTGGATGCACATCAGATTACCAAGTTTTGGATCTTCTATAGCAAAACTCATCTCAAGTGGACTTGATATTTCTTCTTCGGGAGAGTATGGTGCATGGGCACAAGTTGAGAATCAAGTAGGAGTGGAATCTATAATTGAGGTAGAGATTTTTTTTATTTCATCAGAGTTGTATTGGCATGTTGGAGATACTATAAGTTAGATCGTAAATTGGTGGATTATTCTCCACAATAGATTGTTGTTCATTTAGGGTTGTAGCCCTTGTTCTAATTCTCAGGGTTGTTTCCCTCAGTTGTATTTGAGAAGTGATATCTAAGTAATGTGCCTAAATTTGTGTACACTCTTCTTTGTAATACTCCTAACAAGTTAAAGTGATTTATATGATTACAACATCTTGTGGGTTTTATCCCCACTGTGGTTTTCCCCCTAATAGGGTTTCCATGCAAAGAAGTATTGGTGTTATGTGTTCATATGTTTTGTGGATTAGTGCTTCCATGCTTGAATTTTTAGATTTGAGATTAAGGGTTTAATTTTGCATAAGGTTTTGGTTTTGGACACACTTGATTCACCCCCCCTCTCGGTTGTGTTTTTCCTTGATTCTAAAAAATAGAACCCACAATAAGTCAATATCTTGTTAGAAGTAGAACTTATTAGAATAGTAGGAATGCACATGCATTTAGGCACACTTCCCAGAGCTCACTTCTCAATTAAAAGAAGGGATAAAACCCTATAAAGAAGGCTCTCTACCTTACAATATCATAATAATGATCACAATTAATTATTGAATTGATGGGATATAATCTAAAAATTCCTTATAAAGTTATGCATAGACTCATTACTTATATCTGATACACTTTACCTATAACTACACTATATCATTGCTCTTCATTAATCAGAAGCTTAGATATGACTATCCTATAAAAAATCCTTATCACCACTACTTCTCACATGAAACAAATACTCCAAAAAAAGATTCAAACACTAATCCAATGATCTTATAGGTGTGCACTTGAAATCTAATAGCATCATGTTGGTATAAAAATGTTCTAGGGATATGTGAGACATGTTGACCAAAACCACCAAAGTTGCAATTTAAATTTCAATGCAAGCCAAAATAATCATGCAAAGTAATCTATATATGTTGGCACCACCATTTAAGTCCCAAAATTTTTTTCCCAATGTGCACAAAAATATTTTTCTATCATGTCGATTGTTCTAATTGTCAACCTCAAAAACTGACATACAAATCCATGTAACTTCTACACCAAGTAGAATTGTAACTCCAAGTTTTGGAATTAGCATATCCATACATCCAAAATACTTCCCTTAGGTGTGCAACCAATGATGTAATCCTTAAAAACTCCACCAAACCAAAAACTGAAAACAGGTAGAGCAGTCCACTCTTCATTCCATACATAACCAAATTCTTAGTTGTCTTCCAGTCTGATCTCCTATTTCACTATGTATGTGGATTTATATTCTAGTTACCATCTAGTTTCCATAAATGAAAACATACATGAATTTATACAATGTCTCTTTCTAATAGCTCCTAGTTGCACTTGAAGATCTAGATCAATCTACAACTAAAGTTCTAGAGTTGAGGAAGAGTCTTAAAGATTCTGAAAATATTATTCTACAATTGAAAGGGAAGTTGAACAAATCCATGGATAAGAGGAAAGATATTGTTTAGAAACTAAATTAGAAATATGATACTCAATCCTTGAAGGAGAAGAATGATGAATATGAAAATCTTGGACAAGAAAAGGAAATCCTAAAGCGTGAGATAGAATCTATGGTGATGAACCTAAATAAGGAGATTAAAGAAATGAAGAAGAATGAAGAGAAACTTGATCAAGCCTTGAAGGATAAATCTAAGTAATTTTATAGATTGGATTGTGAAATTGGGAAATTGCAACTTGATCTACAAGAAACTAAAATCAATGAGGAACATCTTGGAAAGTAGATTGACTATCTCAGGAGTGATCTTTCTACTAAAAATGAATACAAAGAGAAATTCGTGATCAATTCAACCAAGCTTGATGCACTACTTGAATGTTAGAGAATGAAAGGTGACACACAAGTTATTGGATATGAGAAGGATAAATCTCAAGATTAGGTAAAAGATCTCCCTTACTAGACAATCAAAATGGTAAACCTAAAAGGTCCTTAGTAAGACAACCTAATGCTCAAAATTTTAGTAGTAAATTATTTGTATGCAAAAAATTTGGTCATAAGGATATTCAATATAGACAAAGAGTGAATGCTACATCTATTCTTGGTCAATGTTTTAAATGCAACAACTATGGTCACAAATCAAGTGAATGCAAAAGTATGATGAACAATTCTTTGAACAAAGGGAATACCAGATTCTATACACGCAACAATTTTGGACATGTGGCTAGGAAATATAGATCAAGAGGGAATCAGAAAAACTATAGGTATGGACAATCTAATGTGGTGTGCTAAAATTACAACAATCTTAATCATATTGCTAAATTTTGTAGAAGGAAAAATGTAAACATGAACATGAAGGGTCTGGTGAACAATAACAAAATGTAAAATAATGACAAAGGTAAACAAAAGGTTGATATGGATGAGGTTAGACAATAGATGAACAAAAATGGGTAAGGAAAATTCATTCTAATGCAAGAATTGATCCAAACTTGAATCTGGTGTGGAAATTTCTTCACAAAATTGAATTAAGGCAATTTGCCTAGTGGGAGATTTCATGAAAAATCCACAAAACTCCCTAATGTGACTTGATACCTAAATGTGAACGTTTGATTCAGATGTATCAACATAGTGCATACATTTTCAAAGAAACTCCAAAGGAATCTCAGTAGATTTGGAGGTCCATAGAAATATTTTTGCATGTCATTCAATAAAATCGAACATCAGATATAGTTAGGGAATGAAGAATTTATTACATCTAAAAAGTCTATGCCTAAAGGTTAAAAAGGGAATTTGCACTTTTCATATTGAGGAGAACCATTTGGATAGATCTGGTAGGTAAATTTAGTGTGTTCAAAGGTATTTAAAGTGATTCGGTGAGTAAACCCTAGCTCATCAACAAAGAGGTATTTTACTGTGTAGTTTGAAATCTTTCACTGTCAATCATAGATGGACCTTAGATTATTGATATAACTGAGTGCCCTATACCTACATTTAAGAAACAACCATACAAATCTATGGAGGATGATCTAGAAGGGGAATTGTGAACCATTCCTTATGGTATTTTTCACGTTGAAGATGTTAGGCCATATATTCACACCAATTTGGAGGAATTGGGTAGCTATCAGATTCACAACCTATATTAAACCAAGTTATATGTTAACTCCAAGCTCAAAGATGAATTCAAGGTGCTAGAAGAGAAAAAATTATCTCGAGTCATTAAATCCATAACCTTTGATGAGAATTATTGGGTTAGGTATATGCGAAGAAGAATACATGCAAAATTTATGTGGCTAGACAAACCCTATAAGATCACAAAGGATGTTATCAAGACAATGGCAATATTTAATGTATCTGATCAGATCCTTGTATTGAAATCTATCAAAACCCAAACTATTACTAATGCTATTAGATCTTAGTGGGACAAGAGAGAAATGACTATTTAATGATATTATTTAGTTAGATGTGAAATTTGTAGCTATGGTTATAAGTTACAATATCTATCATTCTAGCAAAGACAACTCTGTATCAAGCATAGCTATATATTCAACATGTAGGATGGTAAAGGAAGATGAAGAATATGATTGGTTTGACGTATTGAGAGTGTTGGAACTCAAAAATCCAGGATATGATTTTGAGTCCATATTCAAAAAAATTTCTTAAGGCAAGGTTAGTGCCCTGAAAGTCTTTGTGAAAAGCCAAATTTGAGTGCAAAGGCAAAATGGACATGTTGTTTTTCATGAGGAACTACTTGGGGGATGTATACATCACCTATTATTTGGCATATGTAATCGGTTTGAGCTCCTAGATTTCAGTTCTGGTAATTTTTTAAGGTAGCCATTTGGAGATATTTCCCCAAATTTGCATTCTGTGTGTTTCCAAAATTTTATAAAGTAACCCACTTCGAAGGATTGCATTTTATGCCCATTTGATAATCTTGACATGAGGGTTGTTACACTGTGTTTTAGGGATGTGAGTGAGTCTCCATGAGAATTTTAATCCTCCCATGAATTGGTTTGATCAGTTTTCCATAGCTATTTCGTTTACAATTTGTTAAATTTCTCTGAATGTGCAGAATCCAGAATTTAAGTGACCTACTTTGGGGTCTCCTAATTTAGAACCAGCTCAAAGGAAAAGTGGAATTGAAGTTTGTTATGCATTGTAGACCTAGAAGTGTACCTCCTTGGTGATTTTTGGATATTGACCAATCTATTTGGTCACTTTCCCAGTTCCATTCCAAATCAAGTTTCTGCATTCTTCACTGTTTCAAATCCAGAATGTTCTAAAGTGTTGACTTTGGTGTTTGATAGAAATTGGCCTTTTGATCATCTGGGAAAGATAATTATGGATTCATTTTCCTTGTGTCAAAATGAATTAATACCCAAGGTTCTAAATCTTAAGGGTTTCATTTGGTAAGTTTTCAAAGTTAGATTTGAAGGAGTTTGATAGATATTTGCAGAATGGGCAGAATTACTATTTCAAAGTGCTTAAAATTGACAGTTGTGATTAAAATTTTGATGGCTCATTGTCCAATTTCAGAAAGTGACTACATTTTGGTATACAAAAGGTAAAAGTTGAAGTTTAAAATGTTGTTCCTCTTGTTGTGCTTCCAGGTTGACGTTCTTTTGGTGCACAAAATTACATTAGCGCTCTGGTTATCCAGCCTTGTTTTTTTTTTAAAGTGTTGTGTGCACTCATGTATTCTCAGTGGGCTGAAAAGTGTCATGTTTTATCTTTTTGAAATGTCTAATGGTGGTGTGTGCACACAAGTTTCTAGTGGTGTGCGTGCACTAGTTTTCAAAGAGACCTAGCACATTTTTGTTTGTGCTATTTGCAATGAGGTGGGCTGCACACTTGTTTTATGTTCGTGTGTGCCTTAAGTGCTAGTGATGTGTGTATGGAGTGTGTGCACACTAAGGAGAAACATGGTGTACGCACTTGGAACCCAAAAGGATGTGCACATTAGCATAGTAGAGAGTGGCTGATATTTGAAATGGAGATGTGCGTACCAAGGAAGGGATGGGTGCATACACTTTAATGTTGTTGCATGCTAGAACTTGGCATCAGAGAACAAAGGTTTGAAGGGTTGTTAGTCGTGCAATCATGTGATCCTAGCAGTTAAGGTTGAAGCATTCTGAGATTGGGTGAACACATAGTCTCGTAATCATGTGATCTTGGTAGTTAAGGAATGATGTAGGGGCATGCAAGGTTAAGGCAGGGGCATTCTTTGTCCTCGGTGAAACTGCATGGGGTGTTGGTATTTTGGCTAGTGTTACTCGGTTGCAGCCTTGACCGAAAGCCTCAGCCATTGAAGGAAGCTCAGTCACTGAAGGAACTCAATAATCTCTGACACTCGGTGAAGTGTTACTCAATCATGCTTGCGGTGCTTGGTCGACACTGGTGCTCGATGATACCTTCTGTGCTCAGTTAATTCACTATTACTCAGTAGTTTTGTCTTACCAACTAGAGTTTTATGTGATTTGTGAGCCGAATTGTATGGAATTTAATTATTTGTTTGGAGAGTTAATGGTTTCATCCTTCTGACTTATGGATGATGATTAGTATTTATAGGATGTTTGGGTAGATGTTTAGGGGAGATCATAGAGAGAAGAGAGAAGTTCCTGACTTGGAAGACTTAGTGAGTTAGATTTGAGGTTCTGAAAGCTAAAGTTGGAGAAGTTGTGGAAAAGATCTTGCATGATCTTGCAAATCAGATTATTATTTGATAGTTGTTTATAGTAGAGCTAGTGGTTTGCACACTTGGAGACAAGGAGTTTCTTGGAGGCTTGCAAGCTCAAGTTTAGATCTACCTTAGGGTTTCCATCAAATTTTGATTGTCTTCAGAGCTGAACTAGCTGAGATTGTATTGGATATGTTGTGGATCTTGCAGAATTATTTCTATTTGTAATTGGCCCTAACCCAGAAGGCCTTACAGCTAAGCATGTTAATGCAAATTACTTGAAACAATTGTTGTGTTATCTGTTGTGTTGAGTATTTCGCTATGTAATTTTGTTGGCTGCAAGGTTTGGACTATCCTTCATTGGATCCACCATCCTTGATTGCATCAGGTGGTATCAGAGCTGAATTTTTTTCCTATGGGAGCTGATAGTTGATCTTATGAAGCATAGGTTAACCTAGCAAGGCTGATCTTGCGAAGTTGATCCTATTGGAGCAAAGATTGTGTACAATCTGGATTGCAGATCCAAAGCACTAAACTTGTGAAATATTTCCCTAGTTGTTTGTTCAAGGTGGTAGGTTGAGATTTGACTTGTACACAACTTGGAGATTGCCACAAGGTAGTCGGTGAGGGTTTGTTGCAGAGGGTTTTGCATATATTTAAGGATGCCTCTGAGAAGATTGGACCCTAGAGCTATTGTAGATCTTTTTGATGCTGTGGAATCAAAGATTTATGATAAAGTCAGATCGGATGTTAGATCTGAGATGGAATTGATGAAGAATGCCATGGTTGCTAAGATTATGAGAGTTGTTGTTGGTGCACCTCAGAATGTTGGTACTAAAGGTGGTTATGAAGAAGCTACTGAAGAATTTGAAACTATTGGATCTAGTGGTGATGACCGGAGAAACAGATCTAGTGAAGATAGAACTTCTTAGATGCATAGATATGGAGCTCGGTTTAGTAATGGTTATCAAATGGAAGTTTCTACTTTCTCTGGTACTTTGAAGCTCGACAATCTGATTGATTGGATTGGTGAACTTGAAGATTTCTTTGAGCTGGAAGAAATTGAAGATCCTCTTCAGGTGAGATTAGCACAGACAAAGTTGAAAGGACATGCTGCTCTTTGGTGGAAAGAACTACAAAGAGATAGAGAAGATGAAAGTGAAACAAAGATCAATCAGTGGAGGTTGATGGTGACTAAGTTGAAAGCTAAGTTCATACCTTTTGACTATGAGCTTAACTTGTTTAAGAAGTTGCAAAATCTGAAACAGAAGGATTTGTCTGTTGAAGATTATACTGACGAGTTCTACAAACTTACTATTCAATCTGGACACCGAGAGCTTGGTAAGGAAAAGGTAGCTTGGTATGTGAATGGTTTGAGATTCAATATTCAGGATGAGCTTGGTATGTTGAAGATTGATTCTATTGAAGATGCTTATCAGTATGCTCTGAAGGTAGAAGATAAGTTGAAGAGGAAACAACCTAGTAACTCCTGAGGGAAGGAAAAGATTGATCACTCAGTGAAGGAAAAACTGACTAATGTAGAAGATGAACATAAACCTGTGGAATCGAAGAAGAAGATAGGTAGAGTTATCTTTAAGGGTACTTGCTATAACTGTGGAAAGGAAGGACACTGTTCTTTTGAATGTACATAGAAGAAGGTTGACCAATGAACTATTGTGATGAATAAGAACATTTAGAATGAACCTGAATTAGAGAACTTTCTGCTTCAACAAATATTGCTCGGTACAAAGGAGGAACCTTGTCAGAGGAGTAACTTGTTTAGAACCCGATGCAAGTCTGAAGGTAAACTTTGCGATGTTATTTTTGATCGTGGTAGTATTGATAAACTTGTTGCTGAGGACCTAGTTCAGAAACTTGGTTTGAATAGATTGAAGCATCCTTGTCCTTATAGGCTTGGCTGGTTATAAGATGTTCATGCTTTGGAAGTAAGAGAATAATGCTTCATTGATGTTCAGATTGGCCAATACAAGGATCTTATGTTATGTGACATTGTGAAGATGAATAGTTGTGATATATTACTCAGTAGACCTTGGAAATATGATTGCAGAGCTATTTATGACTATGTCTGGAATGTGTTTACTGTTGAGAAGGATGACAGGAGGTTTTCACTGATGCCTTTGATGGATACAATGCTCGGTAGGAGAAGCATGAGTATTGGTAGCCAAGTTGAGATTGTGGATCTAGAGAAAATGAATGATCAGTATGGAGAACCGACCTATATGTTATCAAGGAAAGACTTGAAAAGACAAAGGAAATTGAAGTGGAAGAATTTGCAAGTAGAAAAGGTGGAGGACTTGTATGTGAAGAACCAGTTTGGGATTTACATGCTGAATCTTGGAAGATGTTCTTCTTACATATGAACATCTTTTGGAACCTGGGGTGTTTGATGCAAGGGCATCCAAGGTTAAGGTAGGGGCATTCTTTGTCCTCGGTGAAACTGCATGGAGTGTTGGTATTTTGGCCGGTGTTACTTAGTTGCAGCCTTAACCGATGGCCTCAATCATTGAAGGAAGCTCAGTCACTAAAGGAACTTGGTAATCTCTGATGCTCAGTGAAGTGTTACTTGGTCATGCCTGTGGTGCTCGATCGATGTTGGTGCTCAGCAATGCCTTGTGTCCTTAGTTAATTCACTCTTGCTCGGTAGTTTTGGCTTACCGACTAGAGTTCTGTGTGATTTGTGAGCCGACTTGTATGGCATTTAATTATTGTTTGGGGAGTTAATGGTTTCATCCAACCAACTTGTGGCTGATGATTAGTATTTATAGGATGTTTGGGTAGATGTTTAGGGGAGATCATAGAGAGAAGAGAGAAGTTCTTGACTTGGAAGACTTAGTGAGTCAGATCTAAGGTTCTGAAAGTTGAAGTTGCTGAAGTTGTGGAAAAGATCTTGCATGATCTTGCAGATCAGATTGTTATCTGATAGTTGTTTATAGCAGAGCTAGTGGTTTGCACACTTGGAGACAAGGAGATTTCTTGGAGGCTTGCGAGCTCAAGTTTAGATCTGCCTTAGGGTTTCCATCAACTTCTGATTTTCTTTAGAGCTGAACTAGCTGAGATTGTATTGGATCTATTATGGATCTTGCAGAATTGTTTCTATTTGTAATTGGCCCTAACCCAGAAGGCCTTACACCCGGGCATGTTAATGCAAATTACTTGAAACAATTGTTGTGTTATCTATTGTGTTGAGTATTTTGCTGTGTAATTCTTTTGGCTGCAAGGTTTGGACTATCCTTCATTGGATCCACCATCATCGACTGCATCAAGGAACTAACATTCTAAGATTCAGCAAGTGGTTAGTTGTGCAATCGCTAGATGGTGGCGGTTAAGGTTGAAACATTCTGAGATTTGGCGAATTCTTGGTCGTGTGATCATTGAATCCTAGCGGTTAAGGAGATAATATCTGGTGACTCAATGAATGCTTAGTCACATAATCTCAAGATAGGCTCGTGGTTAAAAATAACATCTGGAGAATAGGAGATAAAGGTGGTCGCACAATCTCCAGATATAACCAGAGTTAAGAAATGCATTTGGATTTATAAGAGAATAGGCTATTCGTGCAATCTCCAGATGTAACTGTAGTTAGCAAGGGCATTCAGAGAACTAGAGAATGAAGTAGTCTCTGAATCTCTAGATCAATGTGGTCAACCCAGGGTTAGTTTGAGCATCAAATCAGCTTGTGACACATGGCAAAATCAAGTGAGTTATGGGCAAAATGTGCAAGAAAAATGGTAAAATGCAGATTTTAAGAGGAAAATGAAAATTTAAATGATTTGAAATGTCTCTCTATAGTTTGTTAAAGTATTTTGTTTTAAAATGGATTGAGAGGAATTCATATAAAATTTTCAAAGTAGAATCAAATCATTTCTTTGAGAAGCAAAGAATCAAATTGGTAGGAGAAATGATTGCAGGCATGAAGGCAGTTGCAGAAGAAATCAAATTTGGAGATAAAAGAGATATTTTGTAGAAAATTGACAGCTGTCAGTTTGTTGAAACTGGTTCTCTTTTCCTATATCTCTCTTCTTCTCCATTGTTATTGAGGGTGGTGAAAATTTTAGGAAGGAGATTTTTTGGCATCTCTGTTTTGGTCTAAAGAATTTTTGTCTTTGAATGCACTGATACAAAGAAATATCAATGAAAGTATACTGAAAATCCTTTGCATATTTGTTGTCTTCATGTACGATTCTTAAGTTTTTCATGTGTTAAATTTGTAAGGCATTTTTATCACATCATTTAAAAGATAAATAGTGGGGTTAAACTTAAGTTTCTTTCAAGGGAAGAATAAGTCTTAAGGGAGATCTCTGAGAATTCATGGTTTATACAAGAATTTGATGACTGCATGTGTAAATGAGAGGGTGATTTGTAAGGCATCTCATCTGGGTTTTGGGTATATTAGATTTGAGAGATTTTTGTGGATATATTTTGTTTGACTCTTTGCCCTAGGATTTGGCATTGGTCTTTTCTTGATTTACATTTCTCTCCATCAACATAATCAGATAATAATTTATCTTAAAGTTTATGTTGAAATAATTATATGTTTATATCTGTGTCAAGGACATAGATAACTATTGTGATTCTTTAGAGAATTGAATCTAATAGGTATACCCACCTGAGCCTAAAGCTCAAAGTGAAGAAGGATCTAAATCCTTAATACTTTCATGTTTGATGTTGTCAGATGCATCTTTTGGGTCCATAGGGTTATGTATTAGAATTTTTAATTTGTATTCATCATCTACAACTTTAAGCACTAACGGAGAGTTCAATTGATGGAGAACCTATCTAAGATCAAGAAGGATGAAAAGAAAACCTTTAAATATAGTACCTTTATCTTATGCTTATTATTATACTTCATTAATGAAGTTCCTGGTGTTGGATGACTTCAGTGGTCTACTGATAGACCAGTTGTAGTTTAGATCAGATAATTTCTTTATATGCTTGATAGAAAATCTAAGAAGAGCACTATGTGGGGTTTCTTCAAGAATTTACAAAGGAAAATTTAGTTGAGGGAGAGTATCCTTAAGATAATTGTGGAAAAGTATGAGGAAACCATTTTCTTCATAGTGGAGACAAATCAATGATTGATAGAAGCATTTGAGCCTAGAACCTCTTGGATTAATCCCATGTGGTATGAAGTAGATGAAATTATTCTTGATGCTTATGCTCAAGATCAGTTGAGAAAGTTAATTGATAAATATAAGGAAATGTTTGGTACATTCAAGGAGAAAAACTTGAAGGTGCATTTAGACTTGAATAGACCTGGCAAAGAAAGAAAGGTGAGAAAATAAGTAGATAATCTTGCAAAGAGAATGGGTATCCTTGTTTTAGATATGAGAGAGGAGAGGTGGAGGTAGATGGAATCAAAATAAAATCTAATTGATGTAGAGGAAACCACTCCTAGTGTTTCTTCATCAAGACCAAATAATACAAGAAGCTCTATTCCATCTGCAAGTCCACCTAAGACAATGAGTCCCAAGCATAAATAACCAACAAAACCACCTGGAAAAGAGGAAAAAAGAGTAAAAGTGAAGAGTACAAGGAAGTAAAAAGAAACTAAGGATGATGATGAGTCTTCTGAGTTTGATAGTGCAGTCAAAGAATTAAAATCAAAAGGAGAAAAATCAACAATATTCTCAAAGGCCAAGCCATTGGAGGAAGAAAAGGGAAGCAAAAAGAGGAAAACCGATTTAGATTTAGTTGATATGGTAGTTGATGAGGTAGAGGAAGCTATTAAAGGACATTATAGGAATCTACTATTATGTATTTGGATACATTTAAGAGGGAACTTTTAGAAATTGAGTAAAAATGTCTAAAATTCTATATGATCTTTTAGAGATGAGAAGGGTCAATGAAATGAGTCAAGATATCATATAAAAGAACAAGTCTTAATTAGCTTATGTCTGGTGATAATTTCTATTGATGAGATGAAGTCAATACTTAATAAATCCAAGGATCAATTTAGGAGTAAATCTAGGATAAATAGATTGATGATTGGTAAAAATAAAGAGGTTATGCTTGAAATATAGAAGGTATTGAAAAAGATCTTATTGGATAACCAATTTGAAGTTTTCAATAATAATTTCGATACTCAAGATTATCAAGACACCCCTGTTCCAAATAGTGAACCTATTGATGACATTATTCTTGATGTAAGTAATGTTTCTAATGTTGATATTTCTAATGTTCCAGTTGGTGAAGTTTTAGGTGATGTTGAGGGAGAAAAGAAAGATGAAGAGAAGATAGATATATTACCTAAGATGATGTAGACAAAGGTTAATACTGAAGAGAGAGACACTCATGAGGAAGTTAAAGTTTTTTTGGAGAAATATAGTGTGTATGTGGATGATTTATAAATCACACAAGGTCCTATTAATTTGGACACATTATCTCCTATTCAGAAGTTGAAGTTTGCATTATTTTCTCAAGAAAAAGAAAGAGAGGAAATTTTGAAGACTCGCATTGAGGAAAATGAGTTATTGAGCCTTGCATCAAATGTCTTGGAGAATATCATGCCAAAATATGTCAGAGATCCATTAGATACTCCATCTGGCCAACTAAAGGTTTGTATCTTGATTCAATACATACTCACTTTGAATCTCTTGAGAAGTCTACCATGATAAAGGTTAAAGATAAATTTGGTGATATTAGATTCCATCAATTAAATTCTCTAATTAAAAAAGATAGAATATTGTTGGGAGGCAGTATGAAAAAAATTCAAGATGCTTTATCTAAATGAGGTGATGTTTATAAGGCATGTCTATAATTTCCAAAAATTTTAATGACATGGAGAAACTAATTAAGGAACATGAGAAGAAATTATCATATTTGTCTACATCATTTGATCCTTTAAAAACCTTTGCATATAGTCATGAAGGACAAAAAATTGCTTTGATTGATAAGATAAAGACTTTAATCACCAAGAAGGACAAAGTTATTGGAAGAATTGGTGAACTTAGAAGTTTAATTGCTCTTAAGTTAGGAACCTTGTTCAGTGTATTGAAGGAATCAGAGGCAACATTTGTTAGAAAAGATCTATCCAATATTCAATTAGTAGAGATTATTTCTTATGCATTTTGTGGACAAATTCAGATTTTGGAAAGTCTTGAAAATAGGGCTAGGACAAAGATTTTAGTTCCTTGAAGAACAATTTTTTAGATATCTTCAAGCTAATGTAGGTTTGTAAAGTCCTTTTGTATATAAGCAATATGTATATATGAATTTTGTATAGAATTTTGTCTTGTGGATCCCTACCTTTTCTATTAATGTAAAAAAGGGAGAGAAGTACAATGTAAATGCATAACTAGCTTAGGAGTAGCACAAGGATTTTAGATTTTGAGGAGTTAGTGTTTGGCACTAATTTTTGACACTTAGTCATTTTCATTAAGTGTAAATCCATCAATTCCAAATGGGAAAATTGTTGGAAAGAGACACTGCGTACGATGAATCAGATGTTGTCATTGATGGTAATTGACATCATTGCACATGTTCACATAACATTTTTTGATCAAATAAAAAATCAGAATGAAGATTTGGCTAAGTATGGCAATGAACATAGCACTTAACAGTTTTTGGTAAATGGTATCTAGTACAGACATTTAGTTTGGTATTTTGAGGTACAAACATAGAGGAAGCTTGATGAGGTATATTTTATCATATCCTATATTCCCAGGGTCTAATTTTATTTGGTGTTTGAGTTATGAGGATTTGTTTAGTAGTTTTTTGTAAAATAGTGAAGAACAACAATAGGGTATAATAGATTCTTATGTGGATCTATTAGATCGATTTTGATGATTATCTTTTGAGCTTGAGAATGTTGATTTGACATGTGAGAAAGCTTTTTTTAAATACTTTTACAGATTATTTTTATTTGTGGGTTTCATCTCCACTATGGTTTTTTGCCTAATAGGGTTTCCACGATAAAACTCCTGGTGTTATGGTGTTGGGGATATTTGTTTTATGCTTCTGCACTTCACTTTTCATTGCATGTGGTTTATGGTTTAAGAATCATCTTAACAGGATTAAAAATTGTAGAACATTGATTCACCCCCCCCCCCTCTCAATGTTACTTAATACCAACATAGTTGACATGCACAATTTGAATAGATTCATAGGTTGATGGGCATATGTGCAAATTTGATGGTCATATGCACAAAAATAGGAACTCCACACTGCAATGAGTACAACTCTAGTAGCTCCAATGCATGGCTAAAATAAGTACAACTCCACATTAGGGGATACCAACATGAATGATTTGAGGTCATACACATTCTATATCATGAATAACACCAAAATATATGAATCAACAAGTATAAACATAAAATGTGAAAATAATAAGGGATAGAGAGGAGAATGCCATGCTCAAAACTCCTTTACTAAAAGAAGTTTGGAATTTGTACATTAGTCCCCAACAGTGGTAAAGTGCAATGACACCCTACCATATGGAACCCTCAGGCCCACCCCACTAGGTTTGCGAAGATAGTGAGTCGATCAAAAACTTATGGTAAGAACACACACCAAGAAGGGTTAACACACACACACACACACACACCAAGCAGATGCATACACTCAAAGGATGGTACAAAGGTCCAATATAATACATAGGTACAAAATGCAACAATCCATGGAGAACACTCAACATGAGATCCAATATCCAATACTACTCACAACTATAGAATCTAGACACGAGAGTACCAACCAAAGGAAAAGAAAGAAGCGTTTGAGTGGAAAGAGGTAAAATTTGTCCACATTCAAGCATGAAGGATCTTTATGTCTGATTTTGATAAAGGCTTTGTAAATTTTCTTGTTAATCATTTATTTTTTGCAATGTACTTTTGGCCCCAATGTGTGTATGTTGGGCCTTTTGCTATTACCAGGAAGAGTGGGTGCTTTTTGGTGGAGTCTAGTTTTGTTTCCTCCATGGCTCTTCACAGGTAGAAATTTTGGGAAATGAAGCTCTTGATAAAGGCTTTGTAAATTTTCTTGTTAATCATTTATTTTTTGCAATGTACTTTTGGCCCCAATGTGTGTATGTTGGGCCTTTTGTTATTACCAGGAAGAGTGGGTGCTTTTTGGTGGAGTCTAGTTTTGTTTCCTCCATGGCTCTTCACAGGTAGAAATTTTGGGAAATGAAGCTCTTGATAAAGGCTCTGTAAATTTTCTTGTTAATCATTTATCTTTTGCAATGTACTTTTGGCCCCAATGTGTGTGTGTTGGGCCTTTTGTTATTACCAGGAAGAGTGGGTGCTTTTTGGTGGAGTCTAGTTTTGTTTCCTCCATGGCTCTTCACAGGTAGAAATTTTGGGAAATGAAGCTCTTGATAAAGGCTTGGTGCTATCTACAACTATGTGCAACCATTCTTATGGATGAATTAGGATCAACTATGGTGCCCTTGTAGCATAATTTTTTGAAATGCTAAATTGAGTATATAAAATATGAGTAATAATGATAGATGGGGGTAGTGGGTGGAAGGGTTTCTTGCTCTCTAGGTTGATGAGCCTATGTATTGCAAAATTTTTTTGTAATGCACTAGTGTCTAGTATTTTGGGTCTCGGAAGTGACTTGTTTGAGACATTTTGATATAATGATGTAATGATTATTTTAATGATTAATAAAATTATTACCAACCAAAAATATATATATAGTTGAAAAATAAAAATTAAATTTTGAGTAAAACTCTTAAATCTAGTAAAAGAAAATGTAGTCCAAGTTCAAGGGAATTTAAGTAAATCCTAAAAAATGCCACAATAATCACTTTTCCTAAAATGAAAAATTTTAGTGTAGGTACAATTGTAGGAATATCTATTAGAGGTTACAAGTTTTTATAAAAAATTACAAAAATACAATCATAAAGTTAAAGACACTCAAGGATTCAATCTTTGAAGATCACCTATGTAAAACCAAAAATATCCTTTTACAAGAGACAAAAGCAAGAACACAAATTTACAATAATATATGTAAAATATATTAGATCAAATGTGTTCAGTGAACATGTCCAAGAGATACACAATGTACACATGAGATCTTGATTGGATAGACAAGGTTGAGAGGTAGGACTAATTAGGATGGAGACAAGCATCCTAATTCTATATCATTTGACATCTAGGAGATAAGATCACATGTCTACTAGAGAATTCTAGAAACTGTATTTCTAACTCACTAAGTAAAATTAACACGTGAACATGTGTGAAAAGGTCCTATCTATGAATTAGTTAGCTAATACACATCATGTTGACACTACAAAGTGGGGAATCGATTAAAAAAAATTCATATTTACATCAACACATTAATAATGGATGCAAAATATAGAATATCAAATGTTATCAATGAGCGTGTTCAAGCAATACACAATGTGTGTATGAGACTTTGCTTATATAGATAATGTTGAGAGTTAGGACTAATTATGATGATAACAAGTTTCCTAATCTTATGCTATGTAACAACTAGAAGGTACATTCATGTCTTCTAGAAACTTTTAGAAAGATTCTTAATTCATTATCTATAGATTTATCATGTGAGCATGTGTGAAAAGTCCTAACTAAGAACTAGTTAGATAACATGTCTTGTTCTCACTACAAAAATAGTTCAACCAAATACCAAAAACTTATATATTTACACCAACACATCAATAATAGATGCCAAATATATATTAGATAAAATATGATCAATGAATATGTCCAAGCAATACACAATGTAAATGTGAGACCTTGCTTGTATGGACAAGGTTGAGATGTAGAAAAAATAGATGATTACAAGTTTGTTAATCCCATATCATGCGACAACTAGGGTTTAATACCACATGTCTACTATAGACTTCTAGAAAGATTCCTAACTCATTAAGTAAACTTATCATGTAAACAAGTGTGAAAATGTCCTAACCAAGAACTACTTAGATAATGTGTCTTGTTCACACTACAAAAGTAGAAACCATAAAGGGAAAACACATGTTCACGCCAACACATAGTCATATGAGATGCTAATATGTCAAGTACACATCAACCAAACCATATAAACACCACCATCACAACTATATGAAACATTGACATATTAGACAAACTCTAGATCACAACTATATAAAACAATTCTATACACAATACACCTTAACTCAATACACAACCTTTCAAACTCTTTTTCCATTTCCATTTCTATTTCCTTTTCAACTCATTTAATTCAAATCTTAAACATTTTAAAATGTACATCCTAAATAAGAAGCGAAGGATAACTTTCACACATAAGACTTACCCTCTCTCTCTTTGAAAAAACCATCCTAGTCTAAACAGAGATACCTAAATTTCTTCTGGTTTGCACATGGTCATCAACCTAGATACTTGAACATTTTACAGTTGTCCTTTCTGTTACATTGGGATTCAGTGAATTCCTATGAAGGTCGTGTCAGTTCCCAATACAATTTGACCACAAGCACACATGGCATAGTCTGAAATTCGGGATGAGAGAAATCTTTCCAATGTCTATCAGTAAACACTTACCAATATAGGTATACAATTATTTCTTTCATATGGATCGTGGCTCTGAAAATTATTATGGAAATGATTGATTCCAATGAGAATGAGGGACAAGATTTTCAAAGATGATTAATAACAATGTCTTAAACTTTGTATAGATGAAATGCCCTACGCACGCGGATCTTTCTCTCACAATGTATGTTGTTATAACCATAGCTCAATAAATATATGCAGAGGCCTTGAGATTTCAGACAGATTAAAACTTAAGAAAGTTCAGACAGATTTTTAAGCTTCATGGGTTCCTCACGCCGCTTAACTCGCTTACAGAAGCTGGCTCCTCCACCCATCATAGTTCCTCCTCGTTCTACTGATAAGTTCATAAACAATGGCCATTTTGCTTTGTTATGGGCTCTTTTCATTGCTTACAAGAAAGAGAAGGAGGAAGCTGCTAAATCTAATAAGGGCGATATGAAGAAGATGGGAAGATCACATTCACGACTATGAATGTGTTATCTCAATCTCCATGTTTGCAATTCTATTGGGTGTTTTCTAAGTGTTCAGAGATTCTCCAGCTATGAATTATGTGTTTTCAAGGTTAGAATAATGGTAATTTTATCTTGTTTTTGAATAAGATCTGGAATGGATCTTTCTTTCTTGTATTGATCCGAGGACAGCTGGTTGTAGCTTTTAAAGTGGGAAAGTGTTGGAGTATAATATAGTAATTCTTCTTATTTAGTATTTTCTTATGCTTTTTCTTTTTTAAGTTTTTGTTTTTCTTTGTTTTATTTCTAATAATATAAGATTTGTACTATAAGTTTTTAGATGTATCTAAGAGTTTTAAATAATAAGACAATTGTAATTCAATTCTTGATTGGTTGATCAAACCCTTACAATCTCACAATTTATTTATATGGCAGTTTTGCATCACTTGCATAGCTTTATGTGGTTTTTTTTTTTGATTTTTTGTTTTTACTGTAATCTCTTGTATCAATAGAACAATTTATCTATATTGCAATTTTAAATCTCTTTCATTTGTATCAGACTGAAATTTTTTTGGATTCAAGAATTTGTAAAAACAAGGGATATATGTATTAGATCTGGGATTAGTAGAGTTTTTTTGGGTTTAAAGACTTGCAAAAACAAGATATATTTGTATTAGATCTTGGATTAATAGAATAATTTATCCATGTTGCAATTTGTTAGTATAAGGTTCAAGATAGTTTTTTGTGTTCAAGAATTTGTAAAACAAGAGATATTTGTATCAGATCTTGAATCAATAGAATGATTCATCCATGTTGCAATTTTTTATTTCATTCATTTGTATCAGAGCAGGTTCAAGAACATTTTTTGGGAATAGAGTTCAAGAATTTATAGAAACAGAATCAATAGAACATTTATCTAATATTGAAATTCTGTATTTCTTTCATTTGTATCAGAGCATGTTTGAGATTTCTTTTTAGGTTCAAGGATTTGCAAAAACAGGGGATATTTGTATCAGACCTTGAATCAATAGAACAATTTATCTATCTTGCAATTTCCTATTTCTTCTATTTGTATCAAAGCAGGTTTGAGAACGTTTTCTGGGTGCAGGATTCAAGAATTTGCAGAAACAAAATCAATAGAACAATTTGTCTATGTTGCAATTTTGTATTTCTTTCATTAGTATTAGAGTAGATTTGAAATTTTTTATTTTTGTTAAAGGATTTGTAGAAATAAGAGATATTGTATCAAATCTTGAATCAATAGAACAATTTATCTATACTACAATTCTGTATTTCTTTCATTTGTATCAGAGCATGTTTGAGATTTCTTTTTAGGTTCAAGGATTTGCAAAAATAGGGGATATTTGTATCAGACCTTGAATCAATAGAACAATTTATCTATCTTGCAATTTCCTATTTCTTCTGTTTGTATCAAAGCAAGTTTGAGAACATTTTTTGGGTGCAGGATTCAAGAATTTGCAGAAACAAAATCAATAGAACAATTTGTCTATGTTGCAATTTTGTATTTCTTTCATTTGTATTAGAGTAGATTCGAAATTTTTTATTTTCGTTAAAGGATTTGCAGAAATAAGAGATATTGTATCAAATCTTGAATCAATAGAACAATTTATCTATACTACAATTTTGTATTTCTTTCATTTGTATCAAAGTATGTTTGAGAGTATTTTTGTAGAAACAAGAGATATTTGTATCAAATCTTGAACCAATAGAACAATTTATCTATGTTACAATTTTGTATATGTTTCATTCGTATCATAGAAGGTTCTCAAAAAGTTTTCTAAGGTCAAGAATTTGCAGAAACAAGAGATATGTGTACTAGATCTTGAATCAATAGAATAATTTATCTATGTCACAATTTTGTATTTCTTTCATTTGTATCATAGCACATTTGAGAGTTTTCTGGGTTCAAGAATTTGTAGAAACAAGAGATCATGAGATGTTGAAAAACCAGTCATAAAACTAAAGAAATCATTAGATCTAGCTATAGTTGGAGACAAAAAAGGTCGCAATAAAAATTCAAGTGACACTCAAAGGAGGAGATCATAGATTCCAAAAAGAATATGGTCCATATTTTGTTTGAAGTTGTATAAGATGAAGTGTGGTGAAGATTGTGGGTGAAATAATGAAATTTCCCTTAAAAAGAAACAAAGAGGTAGTCTCGGTATAATCTGCTAAGTTTAAAACCACCTCAAGGAAAAGCCCTTCATTTGTAAGGTTGTTGAAGGTGGGAAAAAATGAAGCTATCATTGCCAAATTTAAAGTAGCAAGAAGTTCACAAATAAGAAAAGGGTTGATTTATATGAACGAGATTACAGATCTCAAGTAAAAGATATAAAAAATAGTCAAAGTCACTGACATAAATTTTTGTGACATTATATCCTATCCTCACAAAAAGCAATAGTGTTTTATCATTTTTTTTTAAAAGTGTAGCCTCCTCAAGGAGAAATACCCAAGTAAAATGAAGTTGAAAAGGAGGTTGCCACGTTGTGGTAGGAGAGAAGCCTACATAAGTCAGAGGATTGGGCTCAAATACTATTAAGAGAAGATCTTAAGATCAAATATCTTTGTTTTTTGTTAAACCTATTAATAATTAAAATTAAAGGGGAGAATATTGTTAGAATATTTAGTACTTTCTCCTATGCTTTAAACTTTTAGTTTTATTTCTAATAATACAAGATTTGCATGATAAGTTTCTACAATCTTTTGGATGTATCTAAAACTTCTATATGATGAGGCAATTACAATTCATTCACCATCATCATTTGATCATTAAGTTCTTGTAATCTCTTGAATTATTAGAACAATTTATCTATTTATGTTTCAATGTTGTGTTTCTTCCAAAAAAACAATATCAATTTATATAGAAGAGATGTTATAATCATATACAGGATTGGCATATTATAGATAAGGGGCAATTACCTCCTAATATATCTCATATGTTAGATCAACTAGTGGATAGTGACAAGGTTCTATAGTGCCCTCTTTGAAGGATTCTCTACTCTTTTTGTTTGTCTTGTGTTTGAATAAATTTTTACCCCTCTTTTAGTGAAAAAAAAATGTTATATAATTTATCACCAGTTAATCAGCTCTTATAATCTCTTTAATTATTATAAAAATTATTTATATTTTAATTTTTCCAAAAAGTTATAGTTTTTTTTATATAGAATAGATCTATCTTGACATCCCAGTTCTATTTTAACACAAAATAAGTGAAAAGAGGTTATGCAAAACAATTTTTTTTGGAAAAAATATAATATAATCCAATTTGTGAAATTTAACATCGTGACAGTGATTGAATAACCTTCTTGCAATAAGAAAGAGAAACAATATATTTGATGGTAATCATTTTGATTGACAATGAGTTTTACAATCTAAGAAATCCTTTTGAGATCCAAATGCCTATGATATTCACAAACTATTAGTGATGCTTCAATTTTTATCCCTCTTTTAGTGGAAAAAAAAGTTATATAATTTATCACTAGTTAATAAGATCTTATCTCTTTAATTATTATAAAATTATATTTTAATTTTTCCAAAAGTTATAGTTGTTTATATAGAATAGATCTATCTTGACATCCCAATTCTATTTTAACACAAAATAAGTGAAAAGAGGTTATGCAAAACAAACAATTTTGGAGAAAATATGATATAATCCAATTTGTGAAATTTAACATGGTCACAATGACTGAATAACATTCTTGCAATAAGAAAAAGAAAAACAATATATTTGATAGTAATCATTTTGATTGACAGTGAGTTTGTACAATCTAAGCAATCCTTTTGACATCCAAATGCCTATGATATTCACAAACTATTAGTGATGCTTCAATTTTTTACCATTCTAAAATACCATCACATAGAACTCCTCCATGTTTCATACTTTAGTGAGAAATTTTGTTACTCAAACATATCTTCTTGACATTTATGCCATCATCTTCCTTCATAGGAAATAACTCAAATTTCTTTCACCATTATTGATAAGGTATTCTTAGTAACATATAAAATGAATGTTACTCACATGGTAGTTGGCACAATATTTCATTTGTATATCTTTCAATAAAAAAATAAAACCTTATACTATTTTGTCACATTGATTTGTTATCCCTTTGTGTAAATAAGATTCTTTGTGCAATCACTTTCAATTACCAATTTGTAACACTTAGTTCACAATTTATATTTATTGTGGAATATAATTTTCTTCAAGTATAATTATCTCTAACTTATTTATCTTGAGTAGCACCTTTCACATCATCAAATTTTCTCCAACCCCTCAAGTTATAGTTTACAACTTCACTTTCTTCACCTCTAGCATGCATATTTCAACATGCTTCTCTTTTGAATATTACTCATTTCCTTTATTTAAGTACTGAAATTGTTGAAACATACACTCCAACATTGCTGTCAGTGTTAGAATAAGTTAGAACAAAATTGTATTCATGCATGTACATGTCGTCATATATTGTAGAGGTTTCCATTTTGTTGTGTTGTAGTTCTAATTTTAGTTATTAATCTCCAGTTTGTTGTATAAAATCTCTAGTTAGTTATCATGTATTAGCATAATTATAGGAAAGTTGTTGGGTTTTTAATATCTATGCATATGTAATATATTTATAAATAAGAATTATTAGTGTATGGGTTGACTATTTTGTTTGTAATTCGATATTCTATTTTGGTATCAAAACTGACACAAATTTGTGTCTTCTATGTAATGTAGTTGTTAGGAGAATATCCACAAAAAGAAATCATTAAGTGGTTAAAGGAGTTGTTTCTATTTGTTAAAGAGATTTATAAGTGTTGTTACAAGTGTGAAAAATCAAAAGTCTACCATAGAATAAGAAAAAAAAGGGATTTACAAAAGGAGAGAATTGTTCATTGGTATAGGATATTAAATGCCTTGAGGTGAAAGAGGAGCCACTACCAAAGGTGAAGAACGCCACTTTTTAAAAAAGTGAAAAAATGGAGTTGCACTTGTTTCCATGTGTATTAAAGATAAAATAAGAAGTTTTCATTGTCAAGAGGAAGACACCCCTGCTTAATCTTTTTTCAAATCCATTGCTACCAAGTCAAATCCTTTTGATATGGATATAGTCATTGTCGAATAACCACTAGGTATTATAGTGATGATAACTTCATTGAAGATGAGAAACTTGTCATCTATTGAAGAGGTCAATACTTTGAAGATAGGGAGTGATACAATAGATGTTAGTTAGATTATCATAGTCTAATGTTCTTTTTTATTAGATAAACTATACCTCATTGAGGTTATGAGATGTATACATATGAAGATTGGTGTCCAATATCTTAAAGGGGAATCTAAAATTTGGGAGTTCAACACCATACCTTTATGCTTGAGTCATAAGATACTTCATGTATAAATGGTGTCCAATGATTTTGGGAACTTGGATTATAGCTAGGTGACTATATGTGGAGTAGCTTGATGAAATCTTATCAGAATGAGAATTACTTTCAAGAAAAAAATTTGTATAAGGTATTTTATATTGTTTTGTTTTATGTTGTTAGTAAATTTAATGTTGCAACATGCTAAGTGGGGGTGTTGGAATATTTGTTCCAATATAATGTTAGTGTTAGAATAATTTATAAAAAATTTATATCCATGATATGTATGTGTCATCATATGTTGTAGAGGTGTCCAATTTATTGTCTAGCAGTTATTTTTTTTAAATATCTAATTTTTTGTTTAATATCTCTTAGTAGTTAGTAGCTATCATAAATGATATCATAATAATAAGAAATATGTTGAGTTCATTGTATCTATAAATATGTAATTTTTTCATGAATAAGAATAATTAGTGAGTGAGATAGATTTTTCTTTTCTAAATCCTATTTAAAATGTCTAATGGCCTAGTTGTCCACATCTTGAGAAATTCCATCTAAAGCCACCTTATAAGTTCTCTCCTCTTCCACTAATGATTAAATTCAACTCACCCTTTAAAATCTACATGGAACTCATTTTTACATTCTCGTTCTCCTTTTATGAAAATGTTTCCCTCCATAAACTTTATTTTCTCTTTGTATCCTTTCCTCATACTTTTTTATTATGAAAAACTTTACTTTGAGAATATAAGCTAGTATACTTCCTTGAGTAAATCCTCTCACAAAAAATATATAATTTTTAATTAAGATGTGCAATTGAGTGATATTCATATAGAACTTCTCAATGTCATCTTGCATATGATGTACCTAAATGTATAGAGGGAAGAAATAATTCTTGTATTTCTTCACAAATGTCTCTTAGTGTAAATTTCAAACTTCCTTTTAAACAAGTCCAAAATGTATTTTGATGATATCAATGTTCTTTTGATTGTAGTAATCATTTTATTGAAACTTTAGATCTACCCTATAATGAACAGTTCTCTTTTCTATGCAATCTTTATGACCCTCTTGAGCTCTCACAATATAATGAATTTCTTCCAAGCATAGTCGTCTAGCTACTTAATTGTTTCCTACTAATTTTTATACCCCTATAGGCCATGATAGCTCGTTTGGTCCATTATAAATGACACACACACACACACACACAGTACACATACACTATTATTAAGATGACATAATTCTCAATGAGTATACTCAACTCTTTCTATAACACCAAATTAAATTTAAATAAAAAATGGGTCAAATTAAAAACTACATTATAGTTGTGTTGAGTTACATAATAAAAGTAAAAGATAAAAAAGAATGAAAGATTTAATTCATAAATGCAGTCTTTTATCAAATAAAAAATATTTACGCGCCATGTGAAACACTTGAGAATATATGGAATACAACAAACCCATTCTAACCAAATAATATTTTTTATAATACTGGGAAAGACTTTGCCACATGTGCAAATTAAAAATCTTTATATGTACAACTTTTTTATATTTGATTGGTTTGACAATAGTTAAATATATCTAACTATTTAATAATAGTTTAATTATCCTCATCAAGACACATGTGCAAAAGTAAATAAATTCAATAGAAAGAGAAACACAAGGACATGAAGATTTTTACATGGAAAACCAATGTAGGAAAAACCACGATGAGAACTATCTCACTATATGAAAATTGAATACAATGTTTTAGGCTCTTGGCCAAGGAACTCACTACTCTTGATTTGGAGTTATAGGATAAGGAGAACAACCTTAGGGTAAGATACAATAAAATTTAAAAATACTAAAGATCACTTCTTCAAAGAAAGACATAATAGAAATGATACAATGCATTAATATTGTTGGAATAAAGAGAAGAAGATCCTTTGAAATGTTGATTATAGTTTACTATTCTAAACATATAAACCTAACTTCATTATTACTTATATATAAATTCACACATATGCACTTACACAACACATGATACATAATCACATTCGTAATTCATACAATTCTCCAAAAGATCTCATCCCTTCTAATATCACTTGCAACACACAATAACATCAACTAGGTTGGACCAATTAGATGTAACGTGTAAAAAATAAATAGTTGGCCCCAAATTTATTCTCAAATGTAATACAAAAAGAAAACAAGAAACACAGTGAATCACACCTTGTCGACACACCTTCTTGTTAATCCAAAATCAATACCTTCAACTCTACACACAATTAAATAGAAACAAATTTACTCAAGTCAACTCTAGAAGACAAAACCAATAATGTAAGCCACCAAAATATGCACAAAAAATAATGTAAACTTGTACAAAATATGTAGATGCACAACATATATAGCATTACTTGACACCATTAAAACTATATTAGAGATCCACAATAGTATAACTTTAGAAGGTGAAGGAATGTGAAGCATTTTTGCAAATAGGTACATTATTGATCACTTGAATGCTTCTTAAATACTCCATAATAGACCTCAAACATTTGGATATATCATCTAAAATCATCTCCATCAATCTCCATACACCAATGTCAACACATATGCAAGCTCTTGATATAGTATCAATTTGAAATAAATAGGAACACAACTAACTCAAATTTTGAATCTTTGTTGACATCAATGACAAAAAAAATTATATTTGCAATAATCTCCCCAGTTTTCATTGATTTAAATTCTTGTAATACCTCCACACCATCATCTTTGACATGAAAGACAAATAATGCCTTTGTATTACTATACAAACTCTATTTTCTACATCACTCCCCTTGAGTACAAGATTTTATATACACAACCTCCAATACTTTTCTACAAGATTAATTTAATACACACTCTCCCCTAACTATATCAACTCACCCTTAGGGAATGAATGCAACTAAAACCCAAAAATACACTCCAACAATCTGTATCATCTTAAAATGGAAGCACTTCCATGATAAGAGCATTTATCCCTCCGAGTAAGTGGTTTGGGGTCATCTTGAATGCCTTGGATTGATCTTTTCTTTGATTTGGCTTTCTCCCTACCTTCCACTTCTTTCATGTTTCATTCTAGGTGAAATTAGGGTTAGGATCCTAAGGATTCTCCTTAATTTCCCTCTTCCATGGCTCTATTTTCTAGGTAGGACTTAGAAATAGGTTCTCCTGGCCTTCATCATAGTTATCATAGAATTTTATGCTTATCCCTGGGATTTTGTCCTACTTTGATATCATTTCTAGGTCTCCGAGCATCCCTGGGACCTCCTGACTTGATTCTAATTGGATCTGGGCCCAGGGTCAAATTTGAGGTTGATCCTGACTAGGTCACGATCGAGCTCAAACCTAACTAGGTCAGTCACAACCTCAATTTTGTTCCCTTCCTTCAAATTTCTAGAATCCTTGATTTCTGGACATCGGGCTTTCGGGATATTTATTTTCCTGCCTTTGGGTCGGCCATTTCAAGTTTTAGAATGGTAAATCCTCTAATTGCATTTAATCTAGGTATATTTTCTAAAGGTTAGGACCTAATTGGGATTTAATTCTCCAAGGTGGCCCCTCTAGAGGATTGTGCCCTAGTTCACTATAAAAGGAGGCCTTCCTCTCTCATTTTCTCCATCAAGTTTTATGAGAACATATCTCTCAATCCATTTTCATGATCAAGACACCAAGCTCTCAAGATTTTCTCAAGTTCAAGCAAGCATCTATTCAAACATTCAAGTCTTCTTCTCCATCCAAGTTCACCATTGAAGATCAAGGATTCAAGCATTCAAGATTCATCATTTAAACCCTAGATCTAGCCATCATGATGGTGTGATCTTCCTTCAAGATCCTTTGGTTAATCTTCAAGATCTATTCATTCTTCGCTCAAGGTGGATTCTAAGCATACAATAATGGAAGTTTGATTTACATTTATTGATGTTATGTGCAAGCTTTCATATCAATATACTTGTTTACATTCAAAATACAATTGCATATCTATTGAATTGCATAGCTTCATTGTTAGATCCTTTTCTACTACTTGCTAGCATTCCTATTTCAATTTCAATATTAAGGTTGATTCCAAATTGGGGTTTGACCAAGGCAAACCCCTCAAACAAACAACAAAAACCCTCCTTTTCTTGCAGGTACAGGTGTAGGATTTCAGATACCCTTTTTCAGTGAACTTCTGAGATTTGGGAACAGAATCAGAATTAGCCTTCAAATAAAGAATGTAGTATTTGACCTTTTATGAGGATCAAACTCGACCTGAGCTCATCTTGGAGAAAGATTTATGGGTTTTCTCTGTCTTGGCATTTCCAGTACGACGTAGGTTGCAGAATTGCCCAAAAGTACACACAGACATCAAAATTTGACATTTTCCAGATCTACCCTAATTTGAGGTTAGTATTTGTATTTTAATTACTTAAAATCCTAAAGACTTGAATTCAACCATAGGGAAACATAGGGTTATTCTCTCTCTCTCTCTCTCTCTCTCTCTCTCTCTCTCTTTCATATTCTCTATAGATTGATTCGATTGTGTATTAACCTTTTGGTTGATCAAATTGGATTTCTCCTTTGGAAATTCAGATTTAGGAGTGGATCTCATATTTCCCCCACATATCACACATTACAATAACAACATCCTAAATAGAGGTGATCCATTTTTACCTCTATTAACAATCTTCTACTTATCCATGTGTATATATAGGAACAAAAATGTCTTAACAAAAAAACTATATAACTCACTTGTATGGGATTCGATGCCCTTGCATGTGGATGAACTTGAGCTGAGCCCAAGTGGACTTCCAATCATCTCTAGTATAGGCCAATTATGAATTTAAAATTTCAACAAAATTTCATCTACCTTCTTGCTACTATTGGCAACCTTGATCAATTGATCATACTTTTGAGAGTTCAAAAAGTCTCACCATGTCAATGAGTTTCAAGTCTATTGTATCTATCATGTGGAAAAATTATTTCTCTATCTTCTCCTTTTGATCATTCAAAATATTAAACTACATATACAATTTTTCTATCTCTATTGGACAATTACAATTTGCATCCTTCTTCAAGTCTATTGTATTAGTTAACTGTACAATATGAGACTCTACAATATCTATTTGATCCTTAATATTCTTAGTTGAAATGGGTCATCTGTAACAAAATTGGTATATGGCCACTACATCATTTGCATTCTTCTCAAAATATTTTATCTTTTATTTCTTCTTGGAGTTGGATGTGTGTAATTGTACATTTTTTCACTAACTCCTCAAATCTTTTCTTCTCAACCTTTTTCTCGACCTTCATCAAAATTGGGGCTTCCAATTTGGAAGAAAGCTACTTGAATCCTTCAAGAAGTAACTATATCTCCTTTGCACGTGTAAAGGCATCATCTACTTTCACTTCTAGAAGTTCTCTATAAAGGACATTCATTGTATCCTCGATGATCACTATACTCTACATATGAGTCTTGATAAAATCATTTCACTAATAATGGTGAATGATCACCAAAATGTGACATATGTAAGGGAAATAACTAGGTAAGGTCCACTAGATCTTGAGAGATAGGTACTTGGAGTACCTTTTTTGTTACTATTGGCTCAAACTACAACTGAAGGTTTAAAAAATCTATGGCAAAATCTTCAAGAGGTATAGAAGATTCGCCACCAAGAATTACATCATCCTTATTTTCCTCAAAAATATCCTCTTTATTCTTCTTATCTTCTTCCTATTTCTTTTTTGAGCTCTTCTCTTTCTCTAGTAACTTCTTTGTAGTTATCTTCGAACCCTCATCAACTTTCTTTTGTTCATCTTGTGGTTTCTTTGGAGTAATTCACCATTTTTCTACATATTCAGAGCCTTCTCTGGAGAAACTCATACATCACTAACTTCATTAGCACTCATATCAACCTCCAAAGGAGAGGTATCCACTAGATCGATGCTTTTTTATCTTCTCATCCATAGTAGTTACTAGACCCATATCAATATTTATCTTCTCTAGAGAAGACATATTTTTCAACAAACTTTATATCATATATGTAGTTTGTTCCTCTATTTTCCTAATTATCTTTTTCCCATCATCCAGGTCTTTACCTAGTAGGTAATTAACCCTTTCCTTTGTTTTAAATTTTATCTCCAAATATGTAGCAACCTTATCTTGATCTTCCCTAATTAGGGAACCACTCTATTCATCCAAGGCATGTGCCTAGATGTTTTCTTCTCTTAACACAACTTCCTTTCTCTTCTTGGTCAAGGCTTCCTTCAATTCCTTAGGAAATTTATCAACAATTGTTAATATGATTTAGAAAAATAGAGGGGGGGGGGGAGTGAATCAGTTGTTCTCAGGTCCAGATGTATAAAAAAAACTTCAAAATTTTTTCCTTAAATCGGATCTAACAACCAAAACCAACTCGGTCATCACTAATTCAATAATAGAAACATATAACATTGCAGTCCACTACCCAGCTGTATCTAACTTGTAAAACACAAAAATGTCTAAACCAAAACATTCACACAAGCATTGACACTATGATTTATAGTGGAAACCCAATCAGGGAAAAACCACTTTGTAACATGCTACTATTATTTTCACTCTTCTGAAGTGAGATCGGTTAAAAGCCAACCCTGTCAAAGGTTACAATACACACTGTTAGGTGTGACCCGGTTAAAGGATTTCAATCACTTTGTTAGAAGTGAGCCTTGTTATAGGACTTACATACATTCCATTAGAATGCAACCTTGTTCAAAGGATTTAAACATATGACTGTTAGGTCAACCTTTGTTAAAATGATTTTGACTGTTACAATGGTTAGAAAGTAGCAACAGTATTGATCTGAAAAACATACAACTCACTTTGCAAATATCAGATCTAATTTCATACGCAAATGTTGGTTTACTGACTTTGAAACTTTGCCATCTCCATCTCTGATCTACTCAAAAATTTTCTTCAAGAAATCACCACACTTCTCCTTCAGTCTTTTCTGCTTATACAGTCAATAACATCTACTGATCTTCTAGCATCTTCTGTTCACCCATGTACACACATACCTAATGCTTAGGTTCCCTTAATACTTCCTCAATTAGGTTAACTCATCTTTTACCATTCAATCTCCTTCGTAGATCTTAGTGTTAGGTCAGATTCACTGAATCTACCCGCTTTATATTCTTTGGCTCCTTTTCTAGAATAATCTCAAATCTCTTAGAGATTTACAATAAAAAAAAATTTAGTACATTAAATGCTTTCAAACAATCAAAAAATAAAGTCAACATGTTTTACATAATCCAAGAATTCAATAATGTCGGCTCCAAATCTAAATTCTCTTCAAATATAAAAATACTGATGCTCAGTCAATACTATGATCAACTACTCGGTCTTCATGTAGAAAGCTCGGTCATTACTAAAAATGTTTCCTTGGCTTAAACTGTCTTACTCGACAATTAACTAATGTTCGGTCGACACTAGAATTTTGTGTTCGGTCAACACTAGAATTTTGCTCAGCATATACTGACTCTGTCAATACTAACATCACTCGGCTTGAACATGATTTCTCTATTTTTTCTTGGTCAAGCCTACCATTTTAGTCTTCAATCTTACTAAGATAAACAATACATTGTCTCATCATTGTACAACATAGTCAAGTACACTTTGTAGTATCGAGATAACTCAACCTTTCCTTAGGTTCTATTATTACCAACCTTGCCTATCCCCTTAGCAACACTCAAATAGATATAGTACTTTCCTAAGTAGCAATAGTCTTATCAATTAAGATTTAACATCAATGACAACACAACAATTGCTTCAATTGCAGTTTCCAACAATCTCCCTCTTTGGCATTGATGGCAACACCATATGATATCACCTGAATAACACATGGATTACCAACCAATCCAAAACTTATCTATCCATCAGAAAAAAAAAATTAATATCCTTAGCTTCATTCTAATTCAGAATCTATAAGCCTCACTTCTATGACCATCATAAATATCCATATCTCCCTCTATCTTGATCCTTCATTTCAGTTCACATCTCCTTACTTTTCCTTTTAGTGTCATGTGTTATTATATCATCTCAGTTCATCTCCCTCTTCGACAAAAATTCCAAAGCAGCAACTAAAACATACATCCATCAGATGTAGATATTATCTATGCAGCTCAGTGTTTCTCCCTCTGTCATCTTACTTATGACCAATTCCTTGTCTTTGCTCTTCCTCACAACTCTAGGCCAATCCTAAAGTGTGACAATCTTCTACATCAATCTATCAGATATTCTATTGTAGCATATTTGATGCAGTGCTCCTAGCTTAACTAGGCAGCCTTAGTTAGGGGAAGGACCCCTAATTGACTTCTCAAATACTCATGTTCTTTTTTAGTTAAAGCTTTAGTGAATATGTCTACTAATTGTTCCTTTGTATTCAGATATTCCATTCGGACTTCTTTGTCTTGTACCAATTCTCTCAAGTAGTGATACTTGATTGCTATGTGCTTGGTCTTAGTATGCATCACTGGATTCTTAGAAATGTTGATAGCACTTGTGTTGTCATAGAAAATAACAATAGGTTCAGTAATTTCTTCTTTCATGTCTACCAACAATTGTTTTATCCATACCAAATTTGAACAGTTTACTACAACAGCAACATACTCGGCTTCAGTAGTAGATTGGGAAATGCAATTTTGTTTCTTTCTCATCCAGGAGACTAATCTCTATCCAAGAAAGAAAGCTCCACCACTAGTACTCTTTCTGTCATCTACATTTCCTACCCAATCAGCATCTGTATATACTCTTAGTTCAAATCTTTCATCCTTCTTGTAATATAGCCCATAGTTAGTAGTCCCTTTCAAGTATCTCATAATTCTTTTTACTGCCATCATGTGTGTTTCCTTAGGATTGGTAAAGAACCTTGCCACAATCCCAACAACTAGTGTAATATCTGGTCTACTATGTACGACATACTACAATTTTCCAATCATAGATCTGTACAAAGTCTGGTTCACTTCTGCAGCATCATCATTCTTAGATAACTTTTGTCCAGTAGCCATAGGAGTACTTACTGGTCTAGAATCTTCCATCCCAAAAAACTTCAGTATTTCATTAACATACTTAGACTATGTAATGAAAATTCCTTTCTTCATTTGATATACTTGTAAACCAACAAAGAATTTGATCTCACCAAACACACTCATTTCAAATTCAGTTAGCATTTCATTTGAAAATATTTTACACAAAGCATCTTGTCCACCAAAAATAATATCATCCACAAAAAAAATTTCCAACAGGATACCTTCACCTTCTTCATCTTTCATGTATAGATTGCTTGTGTCATTTGTTCTTGAAAATCCAATATGTATCAAGTAGTTATGCAATCTCTCATACCATGCTCTGGGAGCTTGTTTTAATCCATATAGTGCTTTGTTCAGTTTGCATACCATGTGTCTTCTGTTTGGATCAATGAAACCTTCTGGCTATTCTGCATAAACTTCTTCTTCTAGTATACCATTTAAGAATGCAGACTTGACATCCATTTGATAAATATTGAAATATTTATAAGCAACATATGCATGCAGAGTTCTTACTCCTTCCAATCTAGCTATAGGGGCAAATGTCTCCCCATAATCTATTCCATCTTCTTGTGTGTAGCCTTTGCATACCAGCCTAGCTTTGTTCCTAGTTATTTCCCCTTTTTCATTCAACTTACTCTAGAACACCCACTTTGTTCCTATAACATTTTTTGTTTCAGGTCTCGGCACTAGAGTCCAAGTATCATTCTTTTCTATCTGGTCTATTTCTTCATTCATTGCGTGTATCCAGTCTTCATTGTCTAATGCCTCTCTAGTTGACTTAGGTTCAAATTCACATAGTAAACATGTTGGATCCATTGTCTTACTTCTGGTAAGAATTCTGGTATGTTTGCCTCCAATTATCTGTTCAGGCTTGTGATGTCTTCTTACATATTTTGCCAAAATAGTTTCAGCTCTTGTCTCCTCTATTTCATCAGGTTCCTCAACAAGATTTTTAGATTCATCTTCTGAATGCTCGGCAACCTCTTCTTGATACTCAACATCATTATCTTGTCGCTCGGCATGTTCTTGTTGTCTTTCGGTACTATTTTCCTAATGCTTAGCAACCTCTTCCTGTCACTCGGCATTGCTTACCTGAGACTCAGCATCAGGTGCAAATTTGTTACTTGCCTCTTCTTCATCTTCAATATACACAAAAGATCTATAATCTTCTGGTTCTTTTTTGCTATCAACTTAATTTCTTTCTGCATACTCATCAACTTTTACATTCATACTTTCCACAATTTTGTTAGTGTTAGAGTTCAAACACTTATAAGCTTTACTTTTTGTGGAATACCCTAGGAATATGCCTTCATCACTTTTAGAATCAAACTTTCCATTCCTATTGTCTTTTAATATGTAGCACTTGCTTCCAAAGATTCTAAAGTATTTAACACTTAGTGCATGCCCATACCATAATTCATAGGGTGTCAGATTTGTACCTTTCTTGATCTGTACCCAGTTAAGAGTGTAGACAGTTGTACTTATAGCTTCTTTCTAGTATTTATGTGCCACATTCTTTTCAATCAACAATGTCCTTGCACAATCCAAGATAGATCTATTTCTTCTCTTTGCTATACCATTTTGTGGAGGTGTTCTAGGTGCAGACATCTATCTTTTGATTCCTCTTTCATTGCAAAATAGATTGAATTCATTTGATGTAAATTCTCCACCTCGGTCAGATCTAAGACATTTCAGGTTCCTACCTATCTCCTTCTCAAACTTAGCCAAATACCACTTAAAGAATTGAAAAGCATCAGATTTTTCTTTTAGAAATATTACATGCATCATCCTAGTATGATCATCAACAAACAAGATAAAATATCTAGCACCATAATAACTTTGTACACCCATAGGTCCATAAAGGTCAGTATGAACCAAATCTAAAATGTTATCAGAAGTAAAGGATTTTCTCTTAAAACTTGACTTTGTCATTTATTCTAACTGACATTCCTTGCACATCACATTCTCGGGTTTCTTCAATCTAGGTAGACCTCTTACTTTCTTCTTCTTACTTATTTCTACCAGATTATCAAAGTTAACATGACATAGCCTCTTATGCCATAACCAAATGTCATCAAGTTGTGCAACCATACATGCTTCTTCAGATAGGTCAAGATAGAACAAATTACCTCTAGTATGTTCTCCACTTCCAATCATTTCACTAGTAGCATCAAATATTTTAGTTTTCTTGTGATGAAATTCCACTCGTTAACTAGTGTTGTTGAGTTTTGCAACACTTAGCATATTATAATTTAGACCTTCAACCCAATATGCATTTTCACAAGAGATCTTATCAATCAGTTTAATCAAACCTTTTCCTCTAACAGGACATGGTGCATCATTACCAAATTTTACACTTTTACCTCTATAATGATGTAAGGTCTCAAACTTATTCTTGTCACCAGTCATGTGACGTGAACAACCACTGTCAATAATCCATTTTTCATTCTTGTTCATATAGGAGATCAATGCAGTTTTCTCATCCTCATCAGATTCATCTTTCATTGCAACATAGACTACCTCAATTTCAAAATCATCACTATCAGTGTCAATTTCTTCTTCAGCAATGTAAAAATATTTCTTACCTTTTCCTTTGTAGTCTTTGTACCTTTGGTAGCTTCTTTCATCTCTTCTGTCTTTGTGTTTTCCTTTTATTTCTTCATTTTTATCATTCCTTTCAGGACATCTAGCAGCTATATGACCAACTTTGTTACATGCAAAACATATAATAGGGAGTTTACCTTTATATTTTCCTTTTCCCCTTCTCAGTCTTCTAGCCATAAGAGCTTCTAGATCTTCAAGTTCTTCATCAGAAGTGTCACTGTCACTTTCACTTTCACTTTCACTTTCACTGATGCATCTTTCTTTCTCTTTCTTTGGCTTGTTCAGAACTAACTGTGACTTAAAAGGAGATTCAACATTACCAATACTACCAATAGTGAAGTTATCATAGTTAGAGAGTTCAAAAGCAATCAGCTTGCCAACCAAACTTTCCAAAGTAAGCACATTTGTAGAGTTACATCTAGATTCTTGAATAGCAGAGATCTTAAAAGCATACATAGGACGTAGAGTTCTTAGTACTTTACCAATTATAGTTTCATCCTCAATAGTACCACTTGCTCCTCTAATAGCATTCACAACTTCTTTTATTCTACCACAATATTGTGCAATGTTCTCACCTTCTTGCATTGTCATTTCATCAAACTTACTTCTGAGGCTCTCAGCCTTATCTTTTGGTACATTTATGTCACCACCATAGATCTTTGCAAGAGTGTCCCACATCTCCTTAGCACTTGTGCAATCCTTAATGTCCTCAAATTCTGGATAGCTTAGGGCAGATGCAATTTCTAACATTGTCTGATTATGTTCTTGCTTAGCTCTCATTTCTTCGGCAGTCAAAGGTGCAACAAGTGAGACATAGTCATTCTCAATGTAGTACTTTGCAGAATCACCAATACCAGCTAGATGCAACTTCATCAAACTTTTCCATGTAGGGAAATTTTCCTTATTCAGCTTTGGTACCTCCTTATACATCCTGATCATTTGCTTCAAGCCCCTTTAAACTTGATTTCTATAAACACCAATAATAAGCAAAATAGATCTAATACCAATTGTTAATATGATTTAGAACAATAGAGAGGGGGGGTGAATCAATTTTTCTTAGGTCCAGATGTATAAAACAAACATCAAAAACTTTTCCTTAAATCAGATCTAACAACCAAAACCAACTCGGTCATCATTGATTCAATAATATAAACATATAACATTGCAGTCCACTACCCAGCTGTATCTAACTTGTAAAACACAGAAATGTCTAAACCAAAACATTCACACAAGCATTTCCACTAGGATTTATATTGGAAACCCAATTAGGGAAAAACCACTTTGTAACATGCTACTATTATTTTCACTCTTCTAAAGTGAGCTCAGTTAAAAGCCAACCCTGTCAAAGGTTACAATACACACTATTAGGTGTGACCCGGTTAAAGGATTTCAATCACTCTATTAGAAGTGAGCCTTGTTATAGGACTTACATACATTCCATTAGAATGCAACCTTGTTCAAAGGATTTAAACATATGACTGTTAGGTCAACCTCTGTTAAAAGGATTTTGACTATTACAATGGTTAGAAAGTAGCAACAATATTGATCTGAAAAACATACAACTCACTTTGCAAATATCAGATCCAATTCCATACACAAATGTTGGTTTACTGACTTTGAAACTTTTCCATCTCCATCTCTGATATGCTCAGAACTTTTCTTCAAGCAATAACCACAGTTCTCCTTCATCTTTTTCTGCTTATACAGTCAATAACATCTACTGATCTTCTAGCATCCTCTGTTCACCCATTCACACACATGCCTAATGCTCAGGTTCCCTTAATACTTCCTCAATTAGGTTAACTCATCTTTTTCCACTCAATCTCCTTCATAGATCTTAGGGTTAGGTCAGATTCATTAAATCTACCCGCTTTATGTTCTTCGGCTTCTTTTCTAGAATCATCTCAAATCTCTTAAAGATTTACAATAAAACATTTTTCAGTGCATTAAATGCTTTCAAACAATCAAAAAATAAAGTCAACACATTTTACATAATCCAAGAATTCAATAATGTCGGCTTCAAATCTAAATTCTCTTCAAATATAAAAATACTGATGCTCGGTCAATACTATGATCAACTACTCAGTCTTCATGTAGAAATCTCAGTCATTACTAAAAATGTTTCCTCAACTTAAACTGTCTTACTCGGCAATTAACTGATGTTTGGTCGAAACTAGAATTTTTCTCAACATATACTAACTCGGTCGACACTAACATCACTCAGCTTGAACATGATTTCTCTATTTTTTCTCGGTCAAGCCTACCAATTTAGTCTTCAATCTTACTAAGATAAACAATACATTATTTCATCATAGTACAACATAGTCAAGTACACTTTGTAGTATCAAGATAACTCAACCTTTCCTTAGGTTCTATTGTTACCAACCTTTCCTATCTCCTTAGCAACACTCAAATAGATATAGTACTTTCCTAAGTAGCAACAGTCTTATCAATTAAGATTTGACATCAATGACAACACAAAAATTGCTTCAATTGCAGTTTCCAACAATAATATCATCAATATGCATATTATAAGTGATTAAGTGTTTAATTATAACCATTTCTATAGTCACCTTAGCTTTTGAAGGGGCATCCTTGTACAGTCTTGTAGCCACCTCCAAAGAATCATTTTTATAGATGGAATTTACTAAGTTGTTCAAATCAAGAGGTTAATACCTAGTATCAATAAAAGAAGTGTCAAGCTTCTTCTTCTCCCCTTTTTCTTTTCCTTTTCTTTCTTTTCTTCCTTTTCTTTTTCTTTATTTTCTTTTCTTCTCTTTTCTTCTTTAAATCATTTTTTGTTTCTTTCTTCTTTTCTACTTCCTTTTCCTTCTTAGTGTATTTCTATGTCGGAGAGAACTTGGTTCTTTATCTTCATATGAGATGGGCACTATCCTCTTGGACCTCTTCCTCAAAATATACTTTTATTTTTCTTCTTCTTCGTTTATGTTTCTACTGCTACTCACCCATTCTTCTATAATTTCTTCTAGACCTAATTTATCCTTTGTAGCCTTCTTCTTAGGCCTTTGTATTTTTTTTCAGTAGATGCAACTCTTGGAGGGATTCCAGAGGAACTAATCTTCACCAGAGGGGGAACAAATATAGACCTTGTTCTTCTCTATGTTTTTTCTAGGATCCTTCTTTTATAGTAGACCAAAATCCTTAGACACAAAGGGTCGGTTAAATTTTTATGTAGAGTCTCCATTCTTTTGGCACGATCCTCATTGATCCCTTCTTGATAATTCTATTAATTTTTTCAATAGTATTACCAAATCTCTCTTTCTCTAGACAAACTCGCAAATGCATCAAACCATAAATGTTTTTCTCAACATCATTTATTGATATCTCATATGGAAAATCTGGCAACTAAGAAATCAAAAGGTTGAATTGCCTCAATGTAGAAATGGTCCTTGCTAACTAAGAAAGTGATTTCATCTTTATATTTTTAGACCAATACTCTCTCTCTCTCTCTCTCTCTCTCTCTCTCTCTCTCTCTCTCTCACTTATATTGAAATTTCTTGAACCATCTCCAATACAAGGCAGTGCATGCCTCTTTATCCTTATTAAATCTCTTAATGTGCTATTTCATTTAAAATTTTATAGGGGTGAACTTATCCTTGACTTTACCTATAATTCTTGGAAGCTCATTCAAAAACACAAATATAAGGAATATGATCAAAGATCCAAACCTAAATTGATATTTGGTGTTATTTTTCTTTTCTAGTATATCCATCAATTATTGTCTTGGAGTCCCACTTTTCTATTTTATTTAAAATTTTATAGGGGTGAACTTATCCTTAAATTTAACTATAATTCTTGGAAGCTCATTTAGAAACACAAATACAAGATATATGATCAAAGATCCAAACCTAAACTAATATTTGGTGTTATTTTTCTTCTCTAATATATCCATCAATTATTGTCTTAGAATCTTATAGAGGTCAAACTTCTCTCCTTCAATCACTATCTAGAATGTAGTGTATATCACAGTGATAGTGGTAGAACCCACACAACTATTATAATATATTTTTTATGCCAAATTATTAGTCACATACTAGAAACCCAAATTGATGATGTCCTCAACTATCATTTTCCATCTTTTCAAATTGAGTATTGGTCAAATATGTAACTGCATTGTTCTTCACCACCTTCAATACTAGAAGATAATAGGAAGGAGAACAATCTCATCAAATCCCTAATTGCATCCTTGGTAATTTATACAAATCATAAAATTACATTGTATCCCAATGAATCTAACTTAAAATAATTTGGTTCTACGCATGCTCATAATTGAAACATGGAAGATCCTTCCAAATATTGAGTTCTATATTTGGAATATGTTTGTCCTATTGCTTGAAGGTTATTAGTGTAGACACCTAAATTTGATTACATAAATTCAGTAATTTTATTTAGGTTTCTCCTAGGACATCGTATTAATTGAATATTATTATTTGGTTAATTTATGTCATCCCCTAGTTAATTAATTTAATTAATTAACTATAGTCCAATTAATTATCTATATGACAAACCTATAGTCTGATAATTAATTAACCCCTATTCCTCTATTAACTTAAATGGATGCACATATCTAATTAAATTAATTCATAAAACCCCTTTTTCCTCTCACCTTGAATTAAATAAATATTTAATTCAACTCCCAACCTCTTCACACATACTAATCATCCATAATTAGCTAATGACCCATGATTAGCTAATCTAACCCTCCACTCATTCTCTCTCCTCCCATCACATCCTCCTACATTTCCCACTTGCTTCCTAATTCAAGCCTAATCACTGCCTAAGCATTTGCACAATCATAATCCATGGATTAAGAAATCCTAAGCCCAACCAAGTCAACCCTCATGTCACATCCTCACATCCCCCAATTCCCTCACCTCATGTCAACCTTAAATGCTCTTACATCCCTCTTACACACTCCATCCTTCTCTTACACCTTTGTCCCTTCTCACATCTCCCAAAATGGTCACATTCCCCCATTCCTTCCAACCTCTCCCATTTTGACACTTGTCACAATGAGATGCATTTGAGAAATCACAATCCATGTGCTCTCTCTCAAATGCATCTTGGCCCTTCCTCAGGTTTGCATCTTGACCATCCATTTGCCCTTCCCTTTGCCTATAAATTGGAAGCCCTTTTCCTTCATTTTCATCCACCATTTGAGCAAAGTTATCATGCCATTTTGAAGAACAAAAACATCAACCATAGCCTTATAATGCCAAAATCTCTCCTCATCCATTGAAGCTTGAGCATTAGCATTTGAGAACAAATTCCATCCTTGGACAAATCTTCTACAACTTGGAGACTTTAGGGTTTGAGGTTTGCATTCCTTTGTTGATTTTGCCTTCATTTTGTAGGTCTTAGCATAAGTGTTTGTCTAGTTTGTTTCTTTCTTTGCATTTCTTAACACTACATTTTAGGTAATACATTTTGGCACACCCGGTGGGACCCACTTCAAGGGTCATTTCTTCATCTTTCTCATCTATTTTTACTTGCAAAACTAACCAAAATCTAATGTTTATTATTGTTTGAGTGCTTTGCAAGGTGTTTTTGGGTGTTTTGTAGGTTTGAGGCCGAAGAAGACACATTTGCGCCATCAATCCCACCTTCAGATTTCACACAAAAAAAATTCTAAAAGACCCATAGTTTTGTGGGAACGTGAGTACGGTCTGTGGGAATGCATTCCTACGAAGAAACTTCTGATATCCTATCTTTTTCTTGCTCTCTATCTTGACTTCACTAGTTAATTGATTGTACACTTTTTGTAGGATCGCATTCCTGCAACACGAGAATGTAGTTTGACCATGCGAGATTGCATGTGTACTTTTGTAAGTCGTAAGGCATTAATTAAAAATCTTGAATTTTTTTGCCTTCATTCCCACAACGCGGGAATGCTGTTTGACCGCGAGAACATGTCCATAGGTATCAATCCTTGTTCCACATTTATTGCTCTCTATCATTTTCTTTATTTTGATAGTCCCCCGAGAACGCCTATACAGTTTGGCAGGAATGCAATTTTATGTTGTAGGAATGCAGGTTTTTGCAAGAATATGGGTTAAATTTTTTTTTAAATAGAATTAACTCACTATCTTTTAGTGCACTAAAAAGAACATTGTATGCCTACACAACACCTCAGTTTTTGATTTGGGTTTTAAAACAAATAAAGGCTAAAATGAACAATCAAATACATCTCTTTTTGGTGCTTAAAATCTATCAAAAACTCAATCTTGAATGTTTAAGGGATAATCAATCAATGCAATGAAAACATTTCGATTTGGTGCTTAAAAAGAAGGAAACAAAGTCTTGAATGCTAAAGGGAGTAAATACTTTTCTTATTTTTGCAAAGAAATTTCCATTTTCAAGCATTGTCTTTTACTTTTCAAAGAACCTTGCATATTAAGCAAATGAGTGTTTGATGTTCTAGGATATAAAACATTTAGTTTAAACTAGGTTCAATTTGGAAATGAATACTTCTTGGCATGTTTTAAGGAGTGTTTTTCAACACTTCCTTAGAGATTTTAAATTCTTTGCAAAACCTTGTTAAAGTAAGTGATGCAAGAACAATTAACTTGTATCTATATCCTCTCCCCTTGCCTTCATAAAATTTGGGTGAAGAGAAAGATCAAGTTCAATTGGTTTTGCTTTTAGCGAGGCCTATCTAGAGAGAAGTGCATCCTCTTTAGAGAATGAACTCAAATTGGTAATTCCCCAATTGGTATATAAAAAAGGTGTTGAGAACACTCTTTCCTTATCCCCTCAAGCTCAAGAAAGGAGTGTTGATAGTAGCCTAAGGTAGGTAAATATCCCTATGATTTCAGCATAGTCAACTAGGCTCTTAAGTGAGTCATGCATGTACACACTAATTGGGGGGATGCCATGGATCTTACTAAAAGCCATTAATTAGAGGCCCACCTAATCTACTCATGAAGGTATCATAATATTTATGTAAGGACCAACCCAAGTGGTTTCCTAGGTCACTTGAAGATTACTCATCATCTATATTCCTCTTTTGGGCTACCAAGTTATGGGTAAAGGTTGTGATACTAGCCTATCTTGTAGGTAGAAATTGCTTGTGCATGTTCTCAAAGTTATCAGACCCAGTGAAAACATTTTTTTGAACATACACAAATTGAGGTTACAAATTTATTTGTCAAAAGAGATCATCTACCTATTCTCCCACAAGATTGTTGCATCTCTTGTGGGATTGTTTGTCAATAGTCCTCATAACCAAACCAAGATTGTTAAAAACCAATCCAAGGTATACTTATTGTAGTCACTTCCTAGCTTGATCTATTTAGTATCTAGAGAGTAGAAATACTACTTGGACCTATGACTGAACCAGTAAAGCACAGAAAGCTAAGCTCCCTATCCCAGGACCCACATGTATATTGAGAGAAGAAAGTTGTCAAAAGAAAGCTCAAAGATAACCAACACATTTTCACTGCAACCAAAGAAGGAGAAATATCAAGCCTGATTAGACAATGTGGAATATAATGCCAGGGTTAAGCAATTTTCCTTTTGGATCTGAATTGACCATCAGTTTGTTAGGCTAGAAAGTGAAGACTAGTAGGCACAATCTCCACCCTTTTCCAAAACTGCAAAATTATCTCAACATCCTTGCATCCTAGATAATCCCATAGGAATATTTGCATCATCCTTTTAGGAAGTATCATTTAGTATCGCATCCTATCCAAATCCCAAATCATTATCCTAAATCCACATCCAAAGGACTCGCCTTGAGTTGTCCAAAACCTCATCCTTAGAATCAAAATCTTAGCCACACCCATTTGACTGAATCTTGTCTAGGGTAGCTAGTACTTGCTATTGCAAACCTCATCATCTTGATCTAGAGATTAGTTCACACTAATAAGGATCCCATTGTTCAAAGATCACAAGTCTATCTAAGCACAACAATTCCACATATTTTGATCCCACATCAGGAAAGGTGGCTCATCACAATCCCTTAAAGAAACCCATCATCAGAATCTCTCATCTCCCACATCTAGGCTATCACCAATATCATCTAGATCCAGACTCCTCATCTCAAAGCATCACTTTTGATACATCTACATCCCCCTCATCTTAGGACTTTGCATTTTCATGCCTATTGAGACATGATCAAAGAAGCGAAAAGGAATAGATTCCAACCAAGCCTCTAGTTCAATAGACCCAAACAACCCCATTGGCATGATGGTAATGTATGATACCCAACCACTGACAGTTAAGAATGTGTGGGAAGATCCCACCAAGACACCCACCACCAACTCCATGGAATCTTTCATGTGTCTTCTAGGACATGCGCAGATGGTAAGTGCGATCATTGCATAGAACCATCTCGCCATCTTGGAAAACTACGCACAGGAGGGTACTCTCATTCCCCCTCACCTACACCCTTTTGACCCAACAAAAACCATCCATATCTCCACCAAAATTTATCTCTTCTTCATCCAAAAAATCCATGATCCAACCATGCAAGTATCTCACACAACTTTGCCCATCCCACACCTCCTACAACCCAGTGCAACAATGCCTGCAAATGAGAATGCAACCCAAAGTGCTCCTTTCTCCATCATGGGCCTACCACCACCACCTGCTTCCTTGCAAGTAGCCACATAGCTACAAGCATCTGCACAAGCACCACCACTCCCTACACAAACCACCACACAAACAAAACCTACACCTGTTGCCAGTCAAGCTCCTGCATCATCATCCCTCCCAATAGGAGCAACGCAAGAAAACTCATTCGCATCTACCTAGTCCACTTCACAACTTCACTCTGTGCAAGTTCCCCCTCTAGCTTTTGTCACTATTACGTAGGCCCAACAAGTTTCCTTCACAATAGGAATACCACCCATGCCATCCCAAAATCCTCCACTTACCTCGCAAACTCCCGCTTTCACTCCCACATTCATAGCAACCTCCACATCACAACCTTTGATAGGACTTAGCGCCACTTGGAGCCTCAACCAAGCATAACTGTAGGCCATGGGAATATCTACACAAGGTCACCTATACCAAACCACTCATCAGCAATAAACCATTCCCGCAGTATCGCAACAACCACCCCCACCACCTTTCGCAATGACTCTTCCCACATTCACCAACTAGCTAGCTATGCCACCAGCCGCTCCACAAGCTCCCCCTTCACAGTCACAACAACTCGGCTCTACCCATCCCACTAGCTCCCTCATTCAACCTCCCATAATACATACCCAAGAATTAGTTCCACCCTTCAGTAATGTAGGTACACACCCATCGTACATCAGACAAACCTAACAATGCCAACCCCAGGAGAAACCATTCTACCAACCTCCTCCATAACAAAAATGCTTTTCGACACAATATCCCAATCCTCTCATCCCACAATAGCAAGCCACACCATATCCTCCATAATAGCAAGCCTCAACCTTGCACCAACAGTATATTGCCCAATAGGCCATCCAAAATCCATTTCAAGAAAACTACCCCACCAGACAATCTTCATATCCAATCCCTCAGTATCCTCTGCATATCCCCCCATATTCCTCTACACCATCAGATCTGTTCCCCATGGGAGTACCCACTTTAGCACCTATTAGTTTGGAATGGGAAGAAATGAAGAGTGCTCTCAAGGAACTTCAAGCTGGCATTAGGGGAAAAATATTTAAGTTCGAGGAGGTCTATCCATACCCTTTTGATAGATCAATCACATAACTGCCCTTTTTGAAGAATTTTGAAACACCCAAGTTTGATAAGTATCAAGGGAAAGGACATCCAATCACCCATCTCAAGGAGTTCTACATGGCCTACCAAGAAGTAATGTACAATGACATTTACTTCATGCACCTTTTCCCGAAGAGCTTGGGAGGGACCGCCCTTGAGTAGTTTTACAAAATCCCTTATGGCTCCATTTCCTCATTTGCAAAACTCTCAGAGAAATTCATGGCCCACTATGCACACAACATTGAAAATGAGCTCTCCTTGTTAAAATTATGCAATACCAAGCAAAAGGGAGGTGAAACTCTGGCTAACTTTCTACAAAGATGGCAAAACCTCACCGCGAGGTTACCATGTCAACTACCAAAAAATCACCTTACCAAGATCTTCATTGATAATTTGCATCCAAATTTAACCCACTTTATATGAATGAATTGCATATTGACTTATCAGGACATAAAAGGGAAAGGAATGGACATTGAACATGGTCTCTTGGATGATGGTGCCATCAAACATTACAAGGAGAGCTCCCAAGATAGACCTAACAACAACTGATCTTGCTACTGGAATAAAAATAAGAATGTGGTAACTGACGGAGCCATAGACACCAAATATATCCAAGTTTTTGTAGCCAGTCCCAATCCACCCCCTCTGACATACCAACAACAGGCACCTATGTATCAACAACAAGCTCCCGCCTATCAACAACTGCCTTGTCCACCACGTATTAATCAAGCCAATGCTATATCTGTCACCCAAGGGAAAAATAAAACCCATGTCTAGAACAACCAAAAGCATATGTTCACCCCTCTTAGAGAACCATTGGACATTATCTTCTACCGCATGGCTATTGTGAACCTGATTGTATACCCGCAAACCCAACCCTTTGATGAGTCAACACCCAAACTAGTCTGGTACAAGGATAATGAGTATTGTGATTACCACTATGTTAAGGGACATGCCACCATAAAGTGCCTGAAGCTCAAGCACTATGTCTAAGACCTCATTGACAAGAAAGAGATCATAGTTGACACCCCATCCCAAACATCACCAAATGCCAACCTGTAGATCTATCAGAATGTGTTTCCTAAACACAATGTAGGTAAAAATCAAACCAATACTAACCCTCCCCCGACTACGAACCAAGGTAAAGGAAAATAAGGAGACCATGGTGATGGGAAAGACTATACCACTACCTACATCAACTATGATAAATTTGTTGGCTGTATCTCCCAAGTCAAATCTGATGTGAATGTAATCCATGTCAAAGGCACTAATAGTCAATGTGTCATTACTAGTTGCAGAGGCCAGATATCTGTTGTTGGTCCCAATACTACAACCATCCCTAGTGCACAATAAAACCTCCTAAAACACCTTGGGAACATGCCCGCACAAATTTCCATCCTTGATTTCCTGTGCACATCACCCCTTCACTAGGAAGTCCTTAATAACGCTCTCCAAGAAACCTATGTCCCCACGGATATCAACACTGTTCAATTCAATAAACTTGTAGGGAACCTATCCACTCCCTCCACCCTTTCATTCCAGCTATCTGACATGCCATCCATTGAACCAAATCATAATCTCTCTCTACATCACTGTCATGATCAATGACTTCACCATAAAAAGGGTCATGATAGATAATGGTTTGGCCCTCAACCTTTGTACATTAAAATTCATCAAGCAGGTTCATCTCACAGAAGCAGACATCTCTCATGATGTAATCACTATCAAAGCTTATGACAACCTAGAGCATGCCTCTGAAGGTACTATTTTGTTTCCCATTAAGATTGGCCCTATGGTCCAAGATACAATATGTCACGTTATTGATCCAGAAAAAATCCTTGCCTCCACCCTCTCCAGTGTCAAGATCAACAATAAAGGTTGCGGTGAATAAAACCTTGCCAATTCATTTGTAGTAGGGGCTCTTCCCCTAGACCCACACACATAGGGACGACCATGTCATCAAACCAAGGTACCTCAGGAAGGCCCCAAGATCAAGACACTAGGCTCATCTACTTTTGTCGCCAACAGGATTTTGAATGGCCAAGAATTGGCACTTGATATTAATCAATGGTCGTATAGAGATCCCCCACCTCCTGATACTAAGTTCCTCAGATAATTCAAAGAAAAATGTCCCATACCACACAAATGGGCTATTGAATAATGGGACTATCAAGAAGGTGGTCTAGGACTCAATGAGGCTATAATGAAAGATCCCATGGAAACATCCAAAAATCTACAAAGTCAAGGCCTCAACTTTAATGCCCCTCACCTGCACATATGAGGGCCCAATGTTGTTATTGGGGGTACCAATTCATCCAACATGACCCTTTTGAATATCCAAAATGAAATCATAGAAGTTGAAGACATCTCAAAAGATGAAGATAAATGATCCTATGATGATATCTTTGATGAAAAAACCTTCTTGGGAAATTTTGTCCTTCACCAACATGCCATCAACCTCATTGACCTCCCCCTCATACACCCTAACCTCATAGACTGGGACCAACCAAGCATGGTACACATTGATGAGTTCCTAAGCAAGGTCGTGCTCCTAAACTTTATGGGTGGCATAGATCAAGAATCAAAGCGGGGGAAAGACTCAACAAAAGTCTATCAGCTCAACCCATAGGGATATTTTTGGGAAGAGGGAGTCTCCAGCCATCAAAATCAAAATTAAAAAGAAAATAAAGGATTCTCATGTGAAAACCCCTTTGGGGCACATCCTAATTCAGAAATAGTAAAAATAAAGGGTGTATCCCCTAGTGAAAACCTCTCTGAGGTGCTAGAGGATGGAGACTTTCCTCTTCCACCCATCCAAGATTATCGACTAGCACAGTCATCCATCATCATCAAGGAAACTAAACCAGTTAACTTGGGTACAAAAGAATGCCCAAGAATTACCTACATTGTAGCGTCCCTAACTGAAGCTAAAGAAATGACCCTCATAGTACTTCTCCATGAGGCCACCACAAAATTTTCATGGTCCTATGCTCACATGCCCGAAATTGACACAAATATCATTGTCCATCATTTGGCCATGGATCCTAATGCTAAACCCATCAAACAAAAGCTAAGGAAGATGCACCCCAAAGTGGCCATGTTGGTCAAAACTAAACTGGAGAAGCTCTTAGATGCCAAGATCATTCAAGCTATAGACTACTCTGAATGGATCTCCAATATGGTACCAGTTGTAAAGCCCTCAGGAGATATCAGGATCTACACAGACTTCAGAGACCTCAACAAGGCATGTCCCAAGGATGATTTCCCCCTCCCCAACATTGATATGATTATCAATCTTACAATAGGCCATGAGATGCTATCACTTATGGATGGTTTTTCTGGATATAATCAAATCAGAATAGAAGAAGAAGATTAGCACAAGATAGCATTCACCACGCCATGGAGCACCTTCTATTACAACATGATGCCATTTAGGCTAAAAATTATGGGAGCTACAAACCAACAAGCAATGACCGCCATTTTTCATGATATGATCCATAAGATCCTTAAGGACTATGTAGATGACATCCTTTCAAAATCAAAAACAATATATGAACACTTGGACATTCTTGAAAGCATGTTCAACCATCTACACTAGTATAGAATAAAACTCAATCCAAAGAAATGTATCTTTGGTGTCACATCTAGAAAGCTTTTAGGGTTCATTGTATCCAGGCGAGGCATAGAGATCGACCCAAAGAAGGTAAAGGCTATTTTAGAGATGCCTCCCCCAGAACACTTAGACAACTAAGGAGCTTACAAGGAAAGTTGTATTTGGTCCAAAGGTTCATCTCCCAGCTAGCAGACAAGTGCTAGCCATTAATGCATCTTCTACAAAAGGATACCACCTTCAAGTGGGATCCCATCTGTCAGTACAATTTTGAGAATCTCAAAGAATACCTAGAAAACTCACCTATCCTTGTACCACCAACATAAGGTAGGCCCCTCATTTTGTACATATCCACAACTGCGACAGCACTGGGGGCACTCCTAGTATAGCTTGATGATAATGGAAAGGAAAGGTCTATTTACTATATCAACCAAACACTAGTAGGATATGAGTTAAATTATTCTTGAATGGAAAAAGTGCACTTAGCTATTGTCTTTTTCACTCAAAAGCTTAGCCACTACATGCTCAACCACATAGTAAAGCTAATTTCCAAATTTGATCCTCTCAAATACCTACTCTTAAGGACCACACTCATAAGATGAATGGTAAAGTGGGTCATGCTTCTCAGTGAATTTGACATCTAGTATGTTGACCGGAAAGCCATCAAGGGACAAGTTATTATAGACCAGCTCATTGACACACCCTTAGTAAATGCATACCCCCTAGTAATGGAATTCCATGATGAGCATCTCTGCATGATCGAAGAACAACCTCAATGGAAGTTATACTTTGATGGTTAATACATGGCCCATGGATCAGGGGCAGGGATACTTTTTTTGATCCCTCAAGGAGACTACTTCCCAAAATCCTTCAAATTGGGATTCCAGTGTACTAATAACATCTCAGAATATGAGGCCCTCATTATAGGACTTAAGATGGCTATCCATTGGAATATTAGAGAACTACAAGTCTTTGGGGACTCTCAACTCATCATCAAGAAGGTCCTTGATGATTTTTAGACAAAGGATGATAAGCTATTACCTTACAAAGAGCTTGTAGATAAACTCAAAGAACATTTTATCAACATACAGTTCACACAAGTACCAAGGCTCCAAAGCAAGGCAACAGATGCTATGGAAACAATCAAGACACTATTGGAAATCCCACATGATGCTACACAATATGAGTTTCTATTTGAGAAGCTACACATGCTCACTTATGAGAACACTGACTCCAAAATGCTATGCATCCTGGTTGGTCCCTAGTCCCCATGGTACCATGACATCCATGCTTATCTAAAGAATGGTATCATATCTCCTCACCTCACCAATACCCAATGCCAAAACCTCATTCACAGAGCTTCCCACTACACCCTTATAGCCAACACCCTATATCATCATGGGTACCATAATGTCCTCTCCTGATGTTTAGACTTGAGCGAGGTCAAATTGGCTTTACAAGAGGTTCATGATAGCATTTGTGGTGCCCACACAAGCAGCATCATCCTTGCCAAGATGCTACTTAGAGTTGGGTATTACTAGCCAATGATGGAACATGACACATGCGAGTTTGTAAAAAAGTGCCTACAATGTCAACAACATGCTAATTTGATCCATGCACCAACACAAAATCTACATCCTATAGCACCCTTGTGGCCTTTTTCATGTTGGGGTTTCAACCTTGTTGGCATGATCACCCCCCATTCTTCTAATGGACACAAGTACATCATAATGACCACTGAGTATTTCATGAAGTGGGTCAAGGCCATTCCCCTAAACCTGACCATAGGTGTCTAGATATCCAAATTCATCCTCTACCATATCATTTGTCCTTTTGGCATCCCCTCCACCATCTTCATAGATCATGGCTCTCCATTTGAAAACTAGCATGTCAAAGGGCTATGTGACCAATTCCACATCCACCAACATTTTTCCAGCCCCTACTTCCCACAAGGAAATGGCCAAGCGGAGGCAACTAATAAAATCATTCTGAAAATCCTCCAAAAAGTTGTCAATGATTCTGGCCGCGACTAGCACCTGCAAATCAATCTTGCCCTCTGGGCCTATCGTACCTTATTCTGTACTCCCACAAGCACCACCCCATACTCCTTGGTATATGGTGTTGAAGTTTTTCTACCAATCGAGGTCAAAATCCCTTTACTTCATGTGTCCATGAAGAACTACATCACAGGTGAAGACTACCATGTGGCATGTCTTACTTAGCTAGACCTCCTAGATGAGAAGTGGCAACAGGCCTATGACCACCTCATTGTGTACCAAAACCACCTCAAGCAAAGATTCAATAAAAAGGTACACCCCTAAAATTTCCAGGTAGGGAACATGGTCTTAAAAGAAAATCAAAAGGTACAAGCTAACTGAGAAAAGAAAGGAAAGTTTGAAGCCACCTGGTTAGGTCCCTATGTGGTGACAGCTTGTTTTGGCTCCAAGGCATATCAGTTATCCACTCCTGAAGGGGAACCCCTCAATGATCCTATCAACATCATACATCTAAAGCAATTCTATGCTTGAACCATGTATATGATCCTAAAAAAATCCATAAAAAGAGAAAAGAAACACAAAAATACAAAAAAATCAAAAAATCATTGAAAAAAGTAAAGAGAAATAATCATCCAATGGTGAAAACCTGGTAAATAGACACCTTGGGAAAGTATGTTGGTGAAAACCTAGCAATAGGTGCCATACATAGTGGACCATATCATTATCTATCAAACTCCCATATCTCCAAAACTCACTCACCGTCGCTTACCATCCCATTTCACCCATCCCTTGTTCCCAAGGTGTCATCCCCATTTCGATAGCAGAAGAGAACTACTATCCCATGTCCTGAGCTTCCTATATATACTAAAATATGATCCATCCCCGTAACACTAACCTTTGTATATATTTGACTCTTGTTTGCCTTATCTCAATTTACCTGAGCTTTTGTAAATATCCATTGTATATAGTGTCCCTGATTTTGTATATATCGCCCTGTGTCCTTAGCAGTACCTTTTGGATCATAGAATGCACGGCCCGTCATGACCTAAATATCAGCAACATTTCTCAGCAAGTATCTTATGTCACTATGATTCTCCAAAGTTCATCATCTTCCCAACACCAATTCAATTTGCAGTCAAACCCATCAATTAGGTCCTTGTAGGATGTATCTTTCTTCCTATCCGACCTTGTAATGCCCCACCAGGGAACCCAAGAGAACTTAACCTAAACATGCAACTAAGTTTGCAAAATAATTTTTTTTTAAAAGTTAACAATCAACAACATCAAAGTTTTACATTGTGAAAGAAAAACAAAGCAATAAACCACTCACATAGATAACAACTCTCAAGGGTTCCTTGACAAAGATAATGTAAGAGTTAATTAATTAATTTAGATAAGATATAATTATGAATCCCAAGAGTACAAATGAAAGATAAATACAACATCATATAACGGATAACATAAATACAACTGGCACCATAAGGTAACCATAATAATCTGCATCCACTGCACATGTCACAGGGTATGTAATACAATAACTAAAAAGAAGTACAACATGATATCTCCAAATATCTGATACAATGATACAATGCCAAAAAAAGGAAGGAGAATAAGAACACATCTTCATCAATGAAGATCAAGAAGGAACAACTACCACAGGGGTCATCCAACACTGGTACATGAATGTCAGAGTCTCAAATGGTAAAAGAATCACTACCACCCAACCTCATGAATCTAAATGGTCCACTCCCATCATGCTGAGGACATAACATCAGATCCCACTTGGATAAAAAACATCAATAGAACAAGCTAAGGAAGAGATCCTGAAAGCTTCTAACTCAAAGGGTACAAAAAGAAAACAAGGAAGAACATACATGATGAGAGGTAACCAACATACATAGGAAAATCTAAGATGCATAAAGGAAGTGTCATCGCATGAGCCAACTCTAAGGTTATCCTGATAGTCTCTTCAAACCCCAACGCCCTAGTGACTCTATGTGGTTTTAGTAACCTCTTGTGTAGACAAGGTACTAACTATGCCATATCTAGTCCACAAAGGTAGCAAGAATATTCTCACTCCCATCCTAGTCAAACTCAATCAGGAAATCAGGCATGGGTGAGGCACATAGTATCTTATTAGGTTCATTTTAAACTCTCAATGTTATTAATTATCTATTGGAGATTTGCCAGTAGGCCAATACTGACTGTATATTTTTCATTAATGACAACATATGAAAAGTAGCATGCATGGAAGTCTTATGCAGTAAGCTTTTAGTATATGAAGCATGGACATGATATCAGCATGATATCATAGGCACAAAGGTTAACTATTAGTACAGATAGTTATATAGCAGCTGGTGTCAACAGTGTTCCTGAAAGAGTAACAGACAGTGTTCTATGTATGTTTGTCCATATAGTTATCATGGAGCCTTGCACACTTGGATATATGCTGAAGACATGTTATTGATGTTAACCTTATGGATGCATGGTGTGATGATGAATGCAAGTGAAGTTATGCAGTTGTTATTCGCCAGTAGCAGTTTCCTGTGTTTGTTCAAAAGAGCCAACAGATATTTTATTGGTTCTTAAGTTACACCTATCTTGAGGGTTTGCACCCTTGGATTTACACTTGGAGAAGTGTTATTGATGTTTGGTTAAGAGTGCATGAGTTAATTCAACTTACAGAGATAGTTCTAGTTGTTTTGGTAGAGCCAACAGTGTGTAGCATGCATCTACATTTATCTTATTAAGACAGGTCCTAGAATGTGTTGCGTGCATAGTAGAGCTGACATAATGTTTATTATATTTTGTTAAGGTTTCTCTAATATGATTTCAAGGTGGTTCTAACAGGCTGACTTGATTATATCATTTGGAGGAAAGATATTTATAGGTAGTCATTTGTGATTGCTTGAGTGTGGTTCATGGTTGATTAAGCACAACTAAATAGAGTGTGTGAAGTGTTGAGCTATTAGAAGAAGGTCTATGTGACCAAGTAAATTACTTGTGCTATTCATTGGAACTAATCTAGACAATAGGTCAAAGAGAAATTCACCAAGATCCAGATATAGTGTGTATCTATTACTTAGAAGGTTATAACCTTCACCCATTTGAGCAGTGAGCTCTCAGATAGTGTGTCCTCTCCCCCAATAGGGACAATTGTAAAATACTCCTAATAGGATCTGACCCTTGACCAGGTCTACTATACTTAATATATTGTAAAGCTAATCCTAACAGGGTAAAGGATCTTCTAACAAGGATCATTATACACTAGTACAAAATATTAGTGGGTATCAAGTCCCACCAGGGTTTTTACCTATTTGGTTTTCCCCGTAACCAAAATATTGGTGTTGTGTTCATGTGTTCTTTCATTGTGTTTATGCTTTATGTTTAAGTATACTTAATTGGATAAATAATTGAATCTTGTAGATAACTAATTCACCCCCCCCTCTCAGTTATCTCTTGGGACTATTCCTAATAATTGGTATCAGAGCCAAGTGCTTTGGAGAGAAAGTTTAATAGCTTGAGGTTGATCAGATGGCATACTTTAGGAAAGAAAGTCCTAAGTTTGATGGAGAGAATTATCTTGATTGGAAGAACAAGATGGTGACTCATTTGCAGTGCATTTCTTTTGAAGTTTTTAATGTAACTATCAAAGCAGCCAAGATTCCTACCTTAGAAGACCTTGCAAAAGATGATGCTACTGATGCACAAAATGAATTGTTTCATCAGAATGCTATTGCTAAAGAAGCCCTTATCAGCGCCCTATCTGATGGTGAATTTTCAGAAGTAAAAAAGATAGATACAGCCCACAAAATATGGAAGCACCTAGAAGACATATTTGAAGGAGACAAACAAGAAAAGGATGTGCGCAAAAAGACATGGAAGAAAAGATACAATGCATTAGAGATGTTGCCTAAGGAGAATATCAGAGCTTACAATCAAAGAATAAATGAAGCAGTTGCTACAATCAAGAACAATGGTGGAGAGATTTTAGAGGAGGACATTATGGATAAATTGATGACTACTCTTACTCCAGAATATGAAAGCAAGATCAACATCCTTGATGAGACCATGCAGCTTACATCAAATTTCAAGAGAGAAACCTAGATCAGCAAAATCTTAGATTTTGAGATTTCAAGATTGAAGACAGAACCAAAGAGTGGGATAGCTTTCAAAGCAATAGTTCATGGTAAGAAATTTGCAAACACTTTTGGTAATTTTGATGATGATGTTGAAGAGAAAAAATTAGATGATTTTATTGCTATGATTTCCAAAAGAGAAAAGAAAGGAAAAGGAAAATATGAAGGTCAATTACCATTTAAGTGCTTTTCATGTAATAAGATCGGTCATTTTGCATCTAAGTGTCCCACTAGAGCTAGAAAGTTCAAAAAGGATTACAAGCCTAAGTATTCTAAGGAATGCTACTATGCTAGAGATGGAGTTTCAGATGAAGAATCTGGTGAAGAAGAAATTGGATTCATTGATGTTGTAGACAAAATGAATAATAAGATAGTTCATGAAGATAAGAAAGAAAATCAAGAGCTAGCATTGATTTCACAAGCTGACATAAGGACAGACTGGATTATAGATAGTGGATGTTCACATCACATGATAGGTGATAAAGGAAAGTTTGTTCATTTGGACAAATATAATGGAGGTATGGTCAAATTTGGATACAACACTCCTAAACCAATAGTTGGTAGAGGAGCCATCACCTTGGATGGAAAGAACAGTACTGATGATGTTCTTTATGTTGATGGTTTGAAACATAACCTTCTCAGTGTTGGACAGTTACTTGGAAAAGGCTATCAGTTCGAGTTCAAAGATGACAAATGCATCATTAACAACAAGGATGGTGTTATGATTGCATCATGCACAAAGACAAGAGGTAATGTTTTTCAACTCAATTAAGAAGCAAGTTGTTTTGTTGCTAAAGTTGATGACAGTTGGTTATGGCATAAAAGACCATGTCATATCAATTTTGATAACATAGTAAAGATAAGAAATGTTAAGGCAGTAAGAGATCTACCTAGCATAGCAAAGCTAGTTGATACTATATGTAGGGAATGTGTGATGGGGAAGCATGTGAGAAATTCATTCAAGAGCAAGCAGAATTCAGTAGAGAACAAGTTGGATCTGATTCATATAGACCTATGTGGTCCAACTCAAACAAGATCATACTATGGTGAAAGGTATTTCATTTTGTTTGTTGATGATTATACTAGGATGATGTGGGTTGCATTCTTGAAAGATAAGTCAGAAGCTTTTGAGAAGTTTAAAATATTCAAAGTTAAGGTTGAGAATGAATCTAGACTAAAGATAAAATGTTTGAGATTGGATAGAGGAGGAGAATTCATCTCTGATAGATTCTATGAGTTCTATGAAGAACATGGCATAAGGAGATAGCTAAGTGCACCTAGAACCCCTCAGCAGAATGGAATTACAGAAAGAAGGAATAGGATCATTCTTGATACAGCACACACCATTATGATAGAAGGAAAAGTTGCACACACCTATTGGAGAGATGCGGTCAATACAATAGTTTATATCATCAATAGAATTCAATTGAGGCCAATCGCTGACAAAACACCTTATGAGCTATGGTTTGGTAATGTTCCCACAGAGAAATACTTTAGAATCTTTAGAAGCAAGTGCTACATCAAGAGGGATGAAGCAGTAGGCAAGTTTGATGCAAGAAGTGATGAAGGTATTTTTCTTGGTTACTCTACTAAAAGTAAAGCTTATAGATGTTTCAATTTAAGATTGAAAAAGATCATTGAAAGTTCTCATGTAAAGATTGATGAAAAGTTTATGATTCAAGAAAGATATCATGATTACTCACCCATGATTGAAGAAGAACCTAGACCCTCCACTAGTGAGACAGTTATTGAGGAAATGTTTGATAGTATTGATGTGTTATTCAATGACCCTGAGACAAGTGAAGAAAATAATCCTAAGGCTGATGAGTTAGCATCACCTAAAGTTCCAAAGTTTATGTCAAGAAATCATTCCAAGGCAGACATCATTGGAGATCAAAGTAGTAAAGTCTTAACAAGGTCACAAGAAAAGAACACAGCTAGCAATGAAGTGATATGTTTACTATCTCAGATTGAACCCTTAAATGTTGAAGATGCTTGTAATGATTCAGATTGGCATGATGAAATGAAAGAAGAACTTGATTAGATTATTAAGAATGACACTTGGGAATTGGTCCCAAGACCTAGTGATAAGCATGTGATTGGAACAAAGTGGATATTCAGAAATAAGATTAATGAAGATGGTACAGTAGTAAGAAACAAAGCAAGATTATTATGTAAGGGATATGCGCAAAGAGAAGGCATTGATTATTCAAACACATTTGCACCTGTGAGTAGATTAGAAGCTATTAAGTTTTTTTTAGCCTATGCTATAGTCAAAAACTTCAAAGTTTATCAGATGGATGTCAAGTCAGCATTCCTAAATGGAGACTTAAAAGAAGAAGTATACATTGAGAAGCCAAAAGGATTCACCTTATCAGACAGACTTGATATGGTATGTAGATTGAAGAAGGGCCTCTATGGACTTAAGCAAGCCCCTAGAGCATGGTATGAAAGACTAGATGGATACTTAAAAAAGATTGGATTCAAGAAAGGAGTAGTAGATTGTAATCTATTCATTAGAGAGACATCTAAAGGTTTGTTACTTGTAGCTATATTTGTTGATGACATTATCTTTGGAGGTAATGACAAGCTCAGTGCTAAATTTTCCAAAGAAATGCAGAATGAGTTTGAGATGAGTATGATTGGCCCTATCAAGTGCTTTTTGGGACTAAATGTACAGTAGATAGAAAAATGAATTTTCATTAATCAATCAAAGTATGTGAAAGAGATACTAAAGAAATTCAAGATGGATGATTGCAAACTAGTAGGAACCCCTATGATCATTGGATGCAAGCTTACAAAAGAAGATGACTCACCAGCAATAGATATAACATTGTATAACTCTATGATTAGTAAACTCATATATCTTACTTAGACTAGACCTTATATTTCCAATGAAGTTGGCATAGTTGGAAGATTTGCAGCATAACCTAAACAAAGTCACCTCATGGAAGTAAAGAGAATATTCAGATACTTGCAGGGCACTATAGATTATGGTCTATGGTATCCTAATTCAGAAAATGTTGAGCTTCATGTGTACACTGATGCAGATTGGGAAGGATGTGTTGATGACAAAAAGAGTACTTCAGGTGGAGTAGTGTTTCTTGGTGATAGACTTGTCACTTGGACAAGCAAGAAACAAAATTGTATTTCTCAGTCAATAGAAGAGGCGAAGTATGTTGCAATAGTCTTGAATTGTTCTACAATTGTTTGGATCAAGCAGATGATAAAAGATTTTGGAATTCAGATTGATTATCCTATTGTTATTCACTGTGATAACACTAGCACTATCAATATGTCAAAGAATCCTTTGATGCATGCAAAGACAAAGTACATTGAGATCAAGTATCACTTCCTAAGAGAGAAAGTGGTAGAGAAAGAAGTCAAGTTGGACTATGTAAGTACTAAAGATCAGTTGGTAGATATATTCACAACTCCCTTGCCTAAGAATACTTTTGAGTATCTAAGGGATAATTTGGGAGTAATTCCCTTCCCTAATTTTTCTTAGAAGAAAGAAGGAAAGGCATCATTCCTCTGGTATTGATGGAAGGTTGACTACTCTACCTCAGGAGTAGTATCGATGCTTAAAATGAATGGCACCATTTTTCATTGATGTCAAAGGGGGAGTATATATAGAGTCATGAAAAATAGAAGTAAAAAGAGGAGTAATATACTAAGGGGGAGCAACATTCAGTTATGACAGCAGTATAGTTGAGGAAATGGAGAATATTAGAAAATATTGCAGCAGATGGAGGATTCATCTTTGGGGGAGTTTCGATGAGGAAATGGAGAATGTTATAAAAGAAATGTTCATTTGGGTTGTTGGTGGTATTTCATTCCACATATTGCCATCAATGCCAAAGGGGGAGATTGTTGGAGATTTGCCAGCAGGCTAGTACTAACTGTATGTTTGTATTGATGAAATAATATGGAAAGTAGCATGTGTGGAAGTATCATGTAGTAAAATTTCAGTATATGAAGCATGGACATGATATCAGCATGATATCATGGGTGCAGAGGTTAACTATTAGTACAGTTAGTTATATAGTAGCTGGTGTCAGCAGTGTTCCTGATAGAGTAACAGACAATGTTTTGTGTATGGTTGTCCGTATAGTTATCATGGAGCCTTGCACTCTTGGATATATGTTGAAGACATTTTATTGATGTTAAGTTCATGGACGCATGGTCTGATGATGAACACAAGTGATTTTATGCAGTCGCTATTCGCCAATAGCAGTTTCCTATGTTTATTCAGAAGATCTGACAAAGATTTTATTGGTTCTTGAGTTGCACCTATATTGAGGGTATGCTCCCTTGGAGTTAAGCTTGGAGAAGTGTTATTGATGTTTGGTTAAGAGTGCATGAGTTAATTCAGCTTACAAAGATAGTTCTAGTTGTTTTGGTAGAGCCGACAGTGTGTAGCGTGCGTCTATATTTATCTTATTAAGATAGGTCCCAAAATGTGTTGCGTGCATAGTAGAGCTGACAAAATGTTTATTGGAGTTTTCTATGGTTTTTCTAATATGATTTCAATGTGGTTCTAATAGGCCAACTTGATTATATCATTTGGAGGAAAGATATTTATAGGCAGTCATTTGTGATTGCTTGAGTGTGGTTCATGGTTGATTAAGCACAGTAGAGAAAAGTGTGCAAAGTGTTGAGCCATTAGAAGAAGATCTATGTGACCAAGTAAAGTACTTGTGTTATTCATTGGAACTGATCTAGATAGTAGGTCAAAGTGCAGTTCACCAAGATCCAGATATAGTGTGTATCTGTTATTCAAAAGGTTGTAGCCTTCACCCATTTGAGCAGTGAGCTCTTGGACAGTGCATCCTCTCCCCTAACAAGGACAATTGTAATAGACTCCTAACAGGGTCTGACCCTTGACCAGGTCTACTGTACTTAATATATTGTAAAGCCACTCCTAACAGGATAAAGGATCTTCTAACAAGGATCGTTATACACTAGTATAGAATATTAGTGGGTATCAAGTCCCACCGGGGTTTTTACCTATTTGGGTTTCCCCATAACCAAAATATTGGTATTGTGTTCATGTGTTATTTCATTGTGTTTATGCTTTATGTTTAAGTATACTTAATTGGATAAAGAATTGAATCTTGTAGATAATTGATTCCCCCCCCCCCTCTCAGTTATCTCTTGGGACTATTCCTAACATTATCACTTATTAAGTTCCTTGTAATAGGATATCTTGGTAGCCACTTCTGGGCTCCAGCACCAATTACAAGCCACTTCATGTTATACACTCAAATAACCTACCCTAGGGTTTCACAAATCTAAGTAAAACTCTGAGTTAACACAACTCTTAAATCTCAATAACTAGCCCAACATGCAAGACCAGAAAACATCAAAGAACAAACCCACCTAGGGTTAGAACAACTAATGCAACCTAACAGAGTATGCAAGGAAAATAAATGAGACAATCCAAACACCCAATATACCCACCTCTGGATTACATCCCCAAAAGTCAACTACACCCCTTAATGAACAAATCAAGACATATTGTCCAAAAGCAACTAAAGTCACAATGACAAACCATGTTTACTAATGAATGCATCACTACATACACAAGAATAAATAATCCAAATTAACAAAAGATTTTATCTCATCCTAATACTATAACCAAATATAATTAATTAAAAGCAATACGAAATTAATCTAGCTTTTCAAAGACATCCAATAATTAAATAATCTGATTAAAACAAAATTTATTAAATTAAATTTATAATCAAATTAAGATAATACATTTATAAACCAATTTAAAATAATTAAAGTACAAACTAAAACCCATAATTATAACCTCATAATAATCATTTATAATAGAAAGAATTAAATTAAAACTAGATTAAACTAATTACTTTGATAAATACATAAAAACAAATATCAAATATTAAATTAACATTTAAAATTTAAGTAACAAATAAAACTAACTAAAATTATTTACAAAAGTTACTAATTTAAAATATATAAAAAAAAAACAATTAATAAAAAAAAGTATTTTAGGGGGGGAACCCGCGGGTCCCGCACCCCCCTTCCACACAGTCATAGGGACTAGTGCATCAGTACCTACGATACTGCCACACGACATCCCCCTTAGGGACTATCGTGTGTCTGTACCATAGTGTACTATGCACGGCAGCCCCTACGAGCATTGTCGTGTGCAGTACCCTGCAAGTACTGCCACACGACATATGCCCAATGAAGCACAAAAAGGTGAGAGGTGAATTTTTTTCAAAACCCCAATTTAATTTTATTTAAAAATATTTTTTTTTTAAACAATCTTTTAAAAGCAAAGTTTATTTTAATTAAAACTTTCAATTTTATTTTTTATATTTATTTTTAAAAACAAAGAATAACATATATATATATATATATATATATATATATATATATATATATCCAATAAATATTTATATATAAATACATTTTTATTTAATCCATAATAACAACAACTTGGTAAATACAGCGAGCTGGATTTTAATCCCAAAATCCGAAGAAAAACAAATAACCTTCATTTAACCAAATTTACCATTATTGAATCTAGGGTTCCTAGTTGACCCATTTCCATAAAATTCAAAAGACAATCATATAGCCAGAACTATCCAAATTGCAATTCTGAATGAAAATATTCTACATTACAAAATCAAAGAATACATGCAGAAGGTTTTCTATAAGACCAATTCTAGAATAAAGGAAGAATTCATAGAACAAAATTTTAGACAAGATAAACAACAGGCACAAAAAAAACAATCATTTTAAATTCCTTAGACATAAATTTTCAGAATGATCGAATCCTACCTCAGATTAACACCAAAGAGTAAAAACTAACGAAGACCAGAATCGAAGGAATCCCAAGTTACCAACCAATTGCTCAACAAAATCGAACCTTTTTAAAAATCTATCTCAAACTTGTGTAATCGAAATAATGGCTAAACCCTCAACACATAAAGGAATTACCTTCCACATGCAAGAATTCGAACTCGACTCCAAGAGAGCTTTGCATGAAAATAAACTCTAATTTTCAGTTTAATTTCAGTTGAACTTGAGTCTCTTCTCCACCTTGACTTTTGTTGAAAGCACATAACCAAACTTTAACTAATATTATTAATTTAATTTCATTCACTTATGAATGTGCAACTTAATGCATTTAAATAATTAAAAATTAGAACATTTTGTCTAACATGATTACCACATGTTAAATTAACCCTTAATTTAATAATTACATTTTAATTGAACATAGGTTAAATCTATGATTAAATATTTCTAAGGTGAAGATATTTAATTAACTCTCATTAATTAAATATTTCAACCACACTCAATAATTGCATTTAATTAATTTCCAATTAATTGATTGCTTCCACTATACAATAGAAAATAATAATTAAACTAAATAATTTGCAATTAAATAATATCCCATAGTTAAAAATGAAATAATCATAATACAGAAATCACACCGAACACCACAAATCAAAAGAAACAAGAAGACCTAAGGACCCGCATTCATACTCAAGGACAAGGGTATAAACTCGCGTTAATTGGACGAGTTTGGAAGGATAGGTAACACAAAATCTTGTCCCCTATTTTAGGACAATATTTGGCTTAGGTTAGGATTTGGAACTGAATATTATCTCCCCTCTTTTACCATTGAGATTAGCGATAGGGCACGTTCATCCTGACAATTCAGGGAAGTCAATGCCCGGTACCTACAAACCTAGATAAGAGACAAGCATGTGCATATATGTATAGAGATATAACAGACAATGGTGGGGATTGGCCAATCATGTGGATCTCAAAAGAAAGTAACTACGACTCCATCCCTCAACCACATCAAGCACATCAAACAAAAATATAAAAGCATACATGAACACTATACACATGCAAGTATGGGGTAAGTATAATCATCATTATAAATAACATTTCAAAACAAGTATAAAATCATCATAAGTAACATCATATAACTGAGTCAATATAATCATCATAAACATCCATTAATTAAAGATTCACCATGAAGTGACATACATCCAAAATCATAATAACACTGAAATATCAAAGCACACATACAAGTGGCCTAAAAGAGTTTGGCAAGGATAATAGAAAAGAAAACTATGGAGGGGTACTACAGACCTAATCCCAACATCCATAGTCAGTCTATCTCTTTTGGCAAAGGAAATCTTTTGGTCTTATCACTTTGGTTTCATGATGCTTGTTTGAGTTTATCAGTTGGTTTTGTGGTCTCAATTGACTATTCCCCCTCAAAGTCATCATGATCCTTTATATCATGGTGCACTACGACGAGAGGCATTTTTCTAGGACAAGGTCTTTTGCACTCTTTTGTTTCTTCTTTTGAGTCAGTCAGATGTAACTCTTGCACAGTTCACATGTATTCCTTCTAGGTTACTTGGTGCACTTGGGAAATGTCATTTGTTTGTGGGTTCCCCAACATCTTTTCCCCCATGTTTCTTTCAAGATGTGTGTGTGATGTTGGGGTAACCCTTGTGTGTCTTTTTCACATCAATCCTCTATAATGCTAGCCACATGACCTCAAGTTCCTAATAACTTTTGTTAGTCCCTTTTGTTGTTATATCAAACTAAGTGCTCAAACTACATGGTGGTATTCCCCTCCGGAATACCCCACACTAAAGCTTCAATAAAACTCATCCCCCACTAATTGTCCCACCTCATAAATCAATCCTCAAAATCCCATCATGAACATCACCCATCACATCCTTCCTCTTTTCCCATCAATGCCTCATCATGATGCAAACCTTTCCCCTCCATTTTTCCCCAGCTCACATTCCTAACCCATGGATTTTGATTGTGCAAAAACCCCCCTCGTTCGTCATCCCATTTGCACCGACCTCTTCCCCTTTCAGTGAGGGGTCAGTTAGGTAGTGATATTTTGTGCCACCTCATCCTTATATCTCACCCTTGAATCTTATATCTACATTTTTATGTCCTCCTCCACCCTCTTGTGAGCCTCGCATTTCATACCGCTATCCTAGGTTGCATTGTTCCATTTCATTTCATTACTTCCATTTCCCTCATCCCAAGTGCATTATTAACCCATTTAGATTCATTCTTTATCTTACATTATTAGTCCATCTGTTATCTTACATTGTTAGCACATTTAGGTTCATTTTAAATCCTGCATTTATAATCATCTTAGGTTCTTTCATTATCATTCACTTAGTTCACCATTTATCATCTTGAATAGTTAGATTCATGTTCATCTTACATAGTTAATTTATTTTAATCTTGCATTCATCAACCATTTAGGATCATTTAATCCATTTTAGGTTCATTTTTATCTTACATAGTTAAATCATTTTAGTCCTACATTCATTCTCCATTTAGATTTATTTTTAATCTTGCATTGTTAATCCATTTTAGGTTCATTTAGATTCATTCATTATCTTCCATTTTATTCTTGCATTCATTCTCATGAAGGTTCATTTTATCTTGCATAGTTACTTCATCTTACATTTTATCTTACATCATTAGATTCATCATCTTAGGTCCATTTTAATCTTGCATTGTTAAGGTTCATTTTAGTTGCATCCATTGTCTTTCATTTTAGGTCCATTTTAATCTTGCATTGTTATAGGTTCATTTTAAGTTCATTCATTATCTTTCATTTAGTTCATGATTAGTTCATTATTTGTTATCTTGCATTGTTAACACATCACATCATAGCATGCATAAAACATCCATATAGAAAAATAACATCACATCCTACATCCACAAATCATCAGAACATGCATCACATATAAACATATCATATTGCACATCACATAAGCGCCCTGCATCTTGCATCACATACATGTCAGTCTCACAGCATATAGAAAATTAACATCACATCCTACATCACCCATGTCAATACACCATATACATCTATACATCCATGCATTACACATCATATCCCACCCAACTCATCATGTATATAAAAATCATCAAAAAGAATGGTATAGTGCACTCCCCACCCAAAGAATAATATATGTCCCAATCCATCCAAGAGTACAAAATATACATGTACATAGGGACTATGCCCTCCATCAATAAATAAGTACAATGTCAAAATCATCTCCACAGCATATCACTACCTATCTACCTCTCCTGAAGGAGGCTACATATCAAAATCCCCATCTAAGGGGTCTGCCTCTGCTGGCACCTATAAGACTACCGACCTACCAACTGTGCCATGTGTATCTATGCTTTGCACCTCTTTGGACACCCATACAGCCCTTATGTTGATCTACATCCATTCCATCCGCTCCTCCACCTCCTTTGTCTCCATCTCCTCTCCCTCTCTTCCTCCCTCCTCTCCTCCCCCAGCCTCTGTAAATAGGCATGGTGTCTCCCTCACCATCCTACAATCTCAATCTCCCTACTGGCCTAGGTGGCTGAAACCATGCCACATATGTTGGTGTAGTCCTTGAATCTACTAAAGCACCCATCCAATCCCAATGGAATGGCTGCAGGGCCTGATACTTAGCTAGAAACCCCACCTTGTCCACTGACCACTACACCCAAGATAAGACAATGTGTCAGTCTTTCTTCTTAGCCAAAAATCTAAATTCTTTTTCCTGCATTCCCATGAATTTTCTTTTTTCCGCATTCCCGCCAGCCTAATTTTTCCTCGCATTCCTCCCATCCCCTCCCAGTGTCGCAAGAACGCATTCTCATGCCACTTTCTTACCTCCCCTCTCCCCTAGGAACACCATTTTTTGGCCCCCCATTGTCTTCTGTCATGGGAGTGTGATCCTGCAATAAATCCATGCAGGATTGTGGTCCCGCAAAAGTTTCCCCCAGCCTAGGTTTTTATCGTGATCTCACAAAAATCCCATGGCCCGCTCATTTTTCTCTACCCTAGCATGTTTTGTGGGAATGTGTTTTGGCTAGAGCGGGCACATTCCCGCCAGGGCCACACTCACGGGAATATGGGTTTTCATTCTAAAATAAGTAATAAATGCATAAAAAATGTAATGAAAAGTTCAGTTTTTTGAGCCTACCTATTGGTTAGGCACTCTTGTCTGTTGTACACATCGCACAATGTCTGAATGGTGAATCAGTCACCCCCTTTGTGCCATTTTTTCCTCACTTATCAGAGCTCAAATATCATAATTTCTAAGCTCTCGGTGTGCAAATGAATTATTTTTGACCCTCTGACCCTTATAAAGGCCCTTTCGAGCCCTAATTTTCACCCCCAGATGCCTTTTTCCACCCTGTTTCTTCCCATCATGCCCAATCTTGCCCCTCATTGCCTTTTTCACCTTGCTTCTTCTCATTCATCCCCCCTCTTAGCCTATAGCATGCCTTCTTCTGTTTCACCTTTAAAACCTTTCGAGACGCCACCCGGGCCCCTTTTTCTTTCCCTGTCATCCTCTCGAGGGGGCATCACCCAGTCTAACTTCCTGGCCTATCACTGGGGAAATCCCGATACCTAATCTATTCTTTGTGTCATCTATTATTGCTAAAAACATCTTTGAAATAGTGTTATTTTAACACTATGTCGAAGAGGGGAAAACTGTAGACACCTAAATTTGATTACATAAATTCAGTAATTTTATTTAGGTTTCTCCTAGGACATCATATTAATTGAATATTATTATTTGGTTAATTTATGTCATCTCCTAGTTAATTAATTTGATTAATTAACTATAGTCCAATTAATTATCTATATGACAAACCTATAGTCTGATAATTAATTAACCCTTATTCCTCTATTAATTTAAATGGATGCACATATCTAATTAAATTAATTCATAAAACCCCTTTTTCCTCTCACCTTGAATTAAATAAATATTTAATTCAATTCCTAACCCCTTCACACATACTAATCATCCTTAATTAGCTAATGACCCATGATTATCTAATCTAACCCTCCACTCATTCTCTCTCCTCCCATCACATCCTCCTACATCTCCCACTTGCCTCCTAATCCAAGCCTAATCACTCCCTAAGCATTTGCACAATCATAATCCATGGATTAAGAAATCCTAAGCCAAACCAAGTCAACCCTCATGTCACATCCTCACATCCCCCAATTCCCTCACCTCATGTCAACCTTAAATTCCCTTACATCCCTCTTACACACTCCATCCTTCTCTTACACCTTTGTCCCCTCTCACATCTCCCAAAATGGTCACATTCCCCCATTCCTTCCAACCTCTCCCATTTTGACACTTGTCACAATGAGATGTATTATAGAAAGCACAATCCATGTGCTCTCTCTCAAATGCATCTTGGCCCTTCCTCAAGTTTGCATCTTGACCGTCCATTTGCCTATAAATTGGAAGCCCTTTTCCTTCATTTTCATCCACCATTTGAGCAAAGTTATCATGCCATTTTGAAGAACAAAAACATCAACCATAGCCTTATAATGCCAAAATATCTCCTCATCCATTGAAGCTTGAGCATTAGCATTTGAGCACGCATTCCATCCTTGGACAAATCTTCTACAACTTGGAGACTTTTGGGTTTGAGGTTTGCATTCCTTTGTTTATTTTGTCTTCATTTTGTAGGTCTTAGCATAAGTGTTTATCTAGTTTGTTTCTTGCCTTACATTTCTTAACACTACATTTTAGGTAATACAATTAGGTCCTCTTCCACCAACTACTTCCACACATCATTGAAATTTACATAACTAGCCTCCATTAGGGGTGTGTGAATGTATTATCTAATGTTCTCCATGTACACATCATCTAAAAAACCCATGAAAATTCTCATTTCTTTTCTTTCTTCATACCCACAAAAAGATATGGTTTGTAGCTAGGTCATTACTTGAATGAAGGATCTACAAAAATTAGTGTAGCCATAATGAACATGTAACTTTACAAAAGATAGTACTAAAAGATAAATACCTTCAAAACAATGGTCACTAGAGTTAGTAAATCACATTGTGCAAGAGATCTCTTTTCACATGCAAGAACTCTCAAAATCACAATCACGAGATAGAAAAGAATTGAAAATTAAATTTATCCTTTCCCTTCACTCACTTAGGGTTTTAAATTGAATTATCATGATTCGAAGTAGTTATACCCAAAAAGATACTACTTTTTAATGACAAAGATCACAAATACCTCCACAAGTATCCACAAAGAATTGGAATGCTCCTTAAATTCCTTTACAATATTTGCACTATGTTGAAAGCTATTCAACATCCAAACCATCAAGGGTTCTCAATATCTTCAATCAAATCTTCCCCTTAGACAATGATTTCTATTTAAATCTTCTAGAGAAAACATCTGCACCATCAAGGGGTGTAGACTCATAATTTTCCTTTCCTTCTACATTCTCATCAGATTTCTTCACACATGACTTTTGCATCTTGTCCTTTTCCTCATTGACATCAATCTTCTTTACGAAAGAAGAGGTCTTCTCATTATTTCCTCTAGAGAACCTAGAAATGTGTCTTGACTTTTTTCAAGTGTAACATGTAGGACCTTCTTAAAGACCAATTTCATTTCTTTTTCTACTTGACCTTGTGTCTATATTTGATGCATGCATAACAATATCCATTGAAAGATTGAACATTTCTACCATTGTTTATATTTAAAAATTCATTTATCATTACTCTACTTCTGCATTGATTTTCCTTATGCCTAAACTTATTTCAACCATGACATTAACCTTTAAATCTTATGCATTCACTAGGTCTATGTCCAAACTTTTTCAATGAAAAAAATTCACCATTAAAAGATGGAGAATACCTGGTTTGAGAAAGAGTAGACCTCTTGAAGTTATTCTTGTTTCGAACTGGTGTGAAACACTTTTGATCTTCACTATCCTTTTTTAATACATCCTTGACCTTTTTGTTGGTTCTTCAAAAGATTTTACACTCCAAGAGGCACCAATATACTTATGATTGATATTAAGGAGGGGTTCATTCCAAATGTGGGAAATCTATAAGTAACTGGACCAACTATAGGGACAAGACTGCCCTCTTCACTTCTGGCTTTGCAAAACCAAGGCGGGTGCACCTGATCCAATAGATACAACTCTATTCCTTACTCAATATTGGATCTTACAATAGATAATAGTGAGAAAGTACTAAATAACAACCTATTATTCATTGACTCTCCATCACTGGGGTGAAATAACTGATACCCACAAACATAAAATTGAAAAGATTGAAAGGATTTGATTAAATTTTTACAGAATACAACACATCCCAACCAAACATGTATCAAGATAAAGTTTACTTGCTTTAGATCAGTGCCTTATCCATTGGGCAAATCATCTAGTGCACTGCAGAATACAAAGACTGATTACTATTACTTCACCATAGATCCAAGTCATAAACACAAATACCCAGAACCATACTACTTATAGAAATCCCTGTGCAAACCCTATGAACTTGTGCATCATCTAAAGCATATTTTAATCTGATTTCAACCAGAACTGGAGATAAATAACACATGCATAGATAAACTCCATACAAAGAATCAGAACATTCAAAACCCATAAAACTTGACACAGATTGGAGAGAAATGGAATTGAAAACTTGAATTAAGAATGAGGACCTAAGCCTCAGTATACACCTTGCTTGAAGATTCAAAGCCTCCTGACACAATATGAAAATGATCTGCAACTTTCTACTCTATTTTGATACAAACTGGACTGAATATGTCCTACTCCTTGATTGAAGGTTCAATATATGACCTTGTGAACCAAAAAACTAGCAGCCTCTGTAAATGGTTTTGGAAATCCATATATAGGATTGCGACAAGCTAAGGACCATTTTAGGGCATTTTTAGGGAAACACAGTCAACCCTATGACTAACAAAAAATATCTCAAACAAATCTGATTTCATTTACATTCTAGAACATATCTTTACAAAATATCTTATCCTTACTCAAATTTGACCTCAGATTACATAGTCCATTACTACTGTCACCAACTTTGCCAAAACTGAAAATAAACATTACCATTGGAAAGCTCATTTCACGCCGATTCTGAAAATATATAATACTTGTCTATTCTGACAAAAATTAAGCCTCAAGGAAGCATTTCCGTGAGCAGCCTATTACCATTTAAATTGTTTACCTTTTAATATAGTTCAACTATACAAATTTGAATTTAAATATTTGAACAGACATTTGAATTTGAAAGTGGGCCCTATGTGCCATGTGGCACTACATGATTCATCCGCTGATCCATCTCATTGCCTAGCTGGACCTGTCAACACACCCCTGCCACATGTCGCTCTCTAGTTGGCTGGCCTTACCGATCGTGCATCCATTTGACAGCTCACTGGATGACACATGTCATGATGTTGTTATTTCACAATGGTTAAACTCTGAGCATCTTTTCTTCATGCTTTAGCGACCACCATCAAATCGACATGCATCCCAAGGTGGTCGACCAATTGTCCATCCTCTACTTCGTCACTGCCCAGTGCCACATGTTACAAACTTGTTGGTCTGCAAACTCCACTTGGCACCAAATTGCATCTCCTGGGCCATGTCACCACCTGACATATGTCACTCTATCATTATAATGCAACACTATCTCTCGGGCACACATTTCAAGGTACTGTTGAGCACACCTATCAAAAATTTTCTTACCTCTATCTGGGCCCGCATGCCAAGTCATCATCTAGCCCTCGCCTTATTTTTTGTGCTCATGTGAGAGGCCTTCCAATTGGGTGCTTACTTGCGATATCTTCATATGGTCGGTTTGGCATTATAAATTCTACATTTATTCACTTCGTGGTCAATGTGGGATATTTCCACAATGGTTTATAACAATTTCATTCAAAATGTCTTTTGGGCGCCCACCTAGTAGAGCCCACACAAGCCTAAGAGGCCCCATGCAAAGTCCTCCCTCTTTCTCACTTTACTATACAACATGGCGATGTTCCTCTTAAATATCTCATGTATGTGGACTATGGAAAATGTGGGATAATTTCATTTTGCACAGTCCTCCCTTCGGCTAGCCTCCACACCTGCTCGTGTGTTGTGGTTTCTTTCTTTTCTCTATCAATGTGTAGCCAAACTACCCTGTGCACATCTTTATTGCTTGCAACTAATACCAATGAAAGGTACGCACCAGTTGCTAGAGAGTGCATGGGTTTTGTAGATTTGGTGCACACCCCTCTTCATTTTGGTGTGTGCGTTTCTATACTTATCTAATGCATATCATTCCAAATGACATGTGTAGCCTTTCAATTCTTTGATGCACTACCTGCAAGTTTGGTACAGATCCACCGCAATTTTAGTGTGTCCAGGCTTCTTAACAAAACATGTGCAGGCTCTTTCCTAACACACACACCCAACTGGTGTACAATACTTATTCTGGCCACCTAATGCACTCACGCCTGCTCTTATTTGGGGTTTTGAATGGTATATGCATCATTGGATGCATCCTTTATATTTGCTCCTACTGGAAATTCTTCCACGCATGTCAATGTTCAAAACAAGAAACAAATGGTGCACAAGAGGTGAGACCCGTCTACATTTCCCTCTCCTCCTACAAAATGCCAAAATGTCCAATGGGGGAAGCACATATACTTGCCTAATATGCATACGCACTATTTTCCATTTCCCATGGCCGCCAAATAGAGACCTCATGTAGCCTCATATACTGACCTATAAGTACTAATACGCAAGGCAATACCCTACTTGTAATAGTTGATTATATTGGTTGTTCAGTATTTGAACATGAAGTCTGATGTCATGTCCCAGATATGGGGGATGTGCTAATCATATTTCTTCTCAACCAACACAATAGTGAAGATAGGTTTCACTATTTACTATTGAAATCTCATCATTGGTGCTTTGCCAAATTCTTAAGTTTCTACTATCTAGTACATATAATTCTTCCTTTCGTTTCCAAAACTTCCTTAATCGCCCTTGTAAGGGAACTTTAAAATTCATGGCAATTTCTTTGGACTAAGTGCATGCAGCTCAAAACAAAAAAAAAAGCAGTTGCCAAGGACAATTGGTGCATGGACAACTTCATTGCATCTTTGGTGCATAATTTTTTTCTTTGTTTGCACTATACTCTTAGGAAAGCGACACCTTCCCATATTTATCTCCCATGTTCAGAACAGGCACTCCCACTGATTTAATATAATTGGTTACAAATGGATCTATACTTTCGCCAAGAGAGAAAATTATTGACAACAATATATTTTCCTCCAAAGCACCACAATTTAGATTTGGGATAAATGCCCTTTAAAATAATGAGGTAGGTCAGGCCCCAAGTGGGTTTGGCCTAAAAAATTTTTGATTTCAAACAACCGACCCTGAAAATGATCAAAAACAAATGGGCTATTGCAACTAGATCCGATCCGGATAACTGGATACTCAAAAAGCTTCAATTTTAATTACTTCACTAGTTGCCAATTCTTAATAAAACACCTCCATTCGTTCCATTAAAACATTGATGAAAACTTATCCCTAGAAGCTGAAAGTTGGCAAGTACGAACCTTGTACCACAGAAAAACACCATGTCGGACGGATTCACTTAAAAATGGATGAGGTGAGAGATTTCAAAATTTGAAAAATACCATTCAAAATCATCGGCAAACACAGACTGAAAATCACTACCAACTACCTCAGAAACAGATTACTTAAAAATATGAAACAATGAGCTAAGGGAACACCACTGAATCTGGAAGAAATTTCATATGCAAGGATCGAAACAAAACAACCCTTAATTGGAGATGAGCATTTGACAAAAAGCTATGAATTTCCAAAAATGGTTACTTTACAAAGTTATTCTATTCGCACTTTTTAACATTATTGAATGCATTTTGTTTGACCTAGCAATCCGATTAAATGAAACTTTCACAGTCTGAAACCCTGGATAGATGATCTTTCTCACACATAGAAAACAAGGCTTTGAACGGATTCCCAAAATGATCAACCGATTATCAATAATTAATCTTCAAAATCGGCCACTTGGAACATCTAGAACCAAAACATAATGAAACTGTAGAAGTTGCATATGGAACTAAATGAGCAAATGGGTCAAACGGATTCGTCAGTCTAAAACTTATCAAGGGGAAAGATTTCCATGTCTACAGTATGGAACATCATTCAATTATGTTTGATCTCGAACACGGTGCAAATGGCAAGGCCCTAAAGTAGGCCACCCGGAAAACTGAACTGTGCAACCCTGACGAAACTAAGAAATTGCAAACAGAAAGGCTCTGGAAAATATGTCAAATGGACACATGGGGAGTTGAAAATTGACATGAACATTCTTTCTTATGCCTACAAAATGATACAAAAACTAGTATATCCTGATCAATCATAGGTCACTTAATGCACTCATCCGAATAGGGCCTCCAACTAAACTATGCAACTGATCCTCATTTAAATGTTAGAAAATACAAACGGAATCAGATTGGAAAACTGGGCAAACAGATTCATCATGGCCTGAAAATTGAAACACAAGAAATATTTGACCACTAGAATACATGGAAAAAGGAATTTTCTCAATTGGTTCACAAGGTCAAAAATTATAACTAGTCAAATAGGGCCACTCAGAAAACTGGGCAGATTAAAGAACTAGGACAAATTTGGAAAGCCAACTTTGGGAGATCCAAAACTTATCAAATGGACTCGAAATGGCTTGAGCTTTGAAACATAAGCTCTCTAATATACATTTTAAAAATTCTCAGAATGGCGGGCTATGAAACTCAACGGGACACAAGATATTCAAATGAAAACAGGGTCTGTTATAATGATTTGACACTTAGGCAAAAATGCAGATTTAGGTGAACACCTCAAAATGGCTACTCCCTAAACACTTCAGATTCTTCATTTAGGAGCTGGAACCCACTGCATATGTCAAACAAAAGGTGTTGAACCCATTCCCCAAGCTGTATCACATGAAATTCATAAGGCCCATTTTTATATGTTCTTGAACTCGGGTCTTTAAATTGTTCTTTGTAGCGCACAAACTTTGGCTTAAGAAAATTCTCTGAAACTTGACTCTGAAATCAATCCAAATTTTAGAGTACCAATAGGGGCTCTAGTTGGGGATGCATGCCTCTTGTGGGCATGCAGAGAATTCAGGATATTTGGTAGAGCAGACCACTTCAAAAATAAAAACCAACCACTTTCTCTTTCTCAAAAATCGGGAACCTTGCTAAAAGAAACACACCACACAACTGAAAAAAAGAAACTGTACAATATATACATCACTTGCAAAGGCTCAAAGCCTCAAAACTAAAATCATTGTTTACCTCTGTCAAACATATGATTCTGATCCATATATAAGATCAGCCACTTTAAAAAATTCTGACAAACATGCTACTGACATATATGAATGAATTTGAACTGAAAAGTAATCCTGTACTTGCCACAGCCCATACTCTTCCGGTCACAACCAATCTCATCTTCATATTCCAGAAAATATGGAACATCTATTATCTCTTCTTGATGTTGACTGAAAATATAAGGTCTATCTAGTAATGCATCAAAAGATAAGCTATCATGACCATCATGCATTACTAAAAACTCACCCGGCTGAAAATGAAAAGGATCCTCAGACTTATCTCTAGGAGATACTTCAGTCATGGAGAAATTTGGATCCTCTAGGATGTACTCACAATCTGAATTGTGAACCAAATGAAAACTTCTCTTGTAATCATTGTGACATAAGGATGATAGATCAATATCATCATTTTTATTCATAAACTTGTTGTCCTCAACACTGTCACAATCGCTGTCATACTCATCAAAAGAAAGAAAAGGAACTGAACAAGAAACTTGTTCATCATTAGAATCTTCATGATAGGACAAGATAGTGTCATGGTCTTTAATCATTTCTTCTACAAACTTAGTATATAAGGGGGTTTCAGATAAACAAGAATCATTGTTTTCATCATTTTGAACACATGCCTCATCATCAGTGTCAAAACATATATCAATTGGATATTGCAAAGTAGAATCAACCCTGGAGGTATACCTCTAAAAATCAATAGCCAAGAGGTCTAAGATTTCTTCATTGCTTAGTGGATTCTGGATTCCAAGCTCATCTCCCTTGGTTGGTTGTTTGATGCTGCAGACTTCTTTTTTTAGAACAAGGGCTGCAAATTCCTAGATCATCTCATCTTGTGCAAAGCCATCACTGCAGAAACTCTCATCTACATCATATCTATCCTTTTGTTGTTTGCACAAAACTTTCTTATACTGGGATAGTAGAGTTGTTCTCTTATGCTGATAAAAGGAAAGACCTACAAACTTATCAGAGACACCATCAACTATAGAATCTTCTTCATCATCTTCATATCCACTAAACTCATTGTCAGCATCATAATCCTTATTTGCACAAGGCTTCTCACGAGGAGACCTTACTGTCATATCTTTATAATCTGATTTTTTATCACTAGAAGAACATACTTTTGTATCTGACAAAACATCATAACCCATGTAGAATTTAGAACCATTGGACATGCTGTCCTGACTTTTTAGTTCTATATATGGAAAGCAACCAACACCTTTATAGTATGTTTGAACATCAAAAGGGAAGCTCTAAAGTTCAAACATGTGCATATCAAACACGCACTCAAGAAAATCATTTTGAAGTATGACTTGTGACTTCAAACTGAAATCATTCCGGGAAACATCATCACACTGAATTGGAAAACTAAAAGATTGATTTTCTGATTGGTAACTGATATGTCCTTGGTGACTTGTTTCAACATCCCCTAAGAATAGGACATCAACATTCTTTACATCCAAATCTTGGATAAAAGAACAAACCTCTGACCGAATCAAACAATATGATATGGAATTTGAAGTATCATTCATCTTTTCATCAATTGTTTCAAATTATGGTTCAAATAAATCAGCAAGCAACCCATTGCACATATCCTCTTTTTGGCATACGTTTCCCTGACATAATTCATTGTTATAGGGCAGATTGTCAGCATTGTTAACTTCTTTTTGATGAGACACTGGCTTTATATTATTAACAATATCAAAATCTTCAATATCTAAATCAAACCAACTGACTTCCATCTCTGACTCAAGGGAAAACTGAGCTACCATGATTTCATATTCGGGCTCATAGAAACTTTCATCTATCTTATGATTAATAATTTCATATGGTAAATCAAGAGCTGAAAACATACAAACTGAAAAATCAGTTTCATGATCACTGTCATCTGAAGCACAAGAATTCATTATTGTTCTAATCATATCAACTTTCTTACAATCACTTTCAGCACATGACAACTATTCATTTTCTTCACAAGGTTGTCCATAGACTATTTCCTTGTCTTCAAGAAGATCAAGATCACTTTGACTCCTCGAATCTTCTTCTTCACTTTTAGCATCACTGAAATTTGATGGACCTTCATCACCTGGGGCTTTATCATCATCTGATAAAAGATATGCCCCCTCTTCATTTCCAATACTTGACTGCAAACAATAAGTCTTTGCAACCTCAGAACTAGAGGAACTAGTTTGAAATCTACTCGGTGTATACCCCTTATATATGTCTATCTCTACATCAAGACAATGCTGCAATTCTTCACTAATCATGTTAACTTCTACATCAGGAACAGTCATTGTTTGCTGTGAATTCTCTTCATTCACATTTTGTTCAGAAGCATAACTTGAAACATGATCAGTAAGGTCGGCAGAGATGGAGACACTTTGACATTGATATTCATTTGTTGATTTACACCCATTTTCTTCGATTGGAACATCATGACAATGAACTCTAGCAGATAAAAACCCCTCGGTAATCTTATATCTCACATTATTTTCAATGTCCATCATTGTCATAAAAGCCTGATGTAGATTATTTGGCTCTTTATTTCTTAACAGGAAGCTCATCTTTTTACCGAATGCACCCAAATATATCACTAAACAAACATGGTCATTAGGTCTATAGTTTTTCGGGATATCATTTAATGTCTTAGCAAATTTGATGTTGAATGGTGGAACCAACTCATCTTCTTTAATTTGAATCTCCATCAAATTGTTTAGCAAGATGCTCACATCAACTCTTTCAGCAAACTGTTCCATGAAAACTAAATTGAAGTCCTCCCACGAAGAAATAGAATTCGCTGGTAGTGAATAGAACCAAACCCTGGCATCATCCTTCAAAGTCTGAACCAGCAACTTCATGATGACATCTTCATGAAAAAATCTCAAAGTCTCCCATCAGGTCAGCAAACTCCTGCAGATGATCAAATGCTGAATCTGATTGTTTCCCTTTAAACTCTTGCAAATGCTTCCTAATCTTGGTAGGAATCTCATTTGGGAAACCATGTATGCCATCAAAACATAATGGTGCATACCTCTGTATAGAAAGGCCCCTAGTCAAATCCATTATGGGTTGTACTTCCTCTTAACAAGATTTTCAAATTTTCATCACAAACAACTTATGCAACCATAAAACTTCTTACACACATATTTCTCTGACAAGATACAACCTAGATTTTTTTTTAAAACAAGTTCAGAGAAATATGCAGACCTGCAATTCTAAAATCCTTTTATATGTGGTGAATTTTTCACCTAATAAGGATTACACAAATATAAATTATTCAAGGAGAAATACCTAGTAAGCTCTTTGATGCTACAATTTTTCTTTGGCTAGAAAGGATGGCAAATTTTAGAGCTCACTACATAGCTCCATCGGATTCTTTTCTTATAGAGCCCCCACCTCCTTGAAGAGGAAAAACACTTTATCTCTATTTCTGTATATTCTTTTCTAGCCAACATAAAACTTCACCAGAATTTCAAAAATTGTTTATCAGAACTGAATACATCATACCTTTATTCTAAACTTTTCACTGATCAAACACAAGATCTCAAAGTCGCCACTCACAACTTGGTGAGATGATTTTAAAACTTTCCAAACTGACTCTTTGCACTTCAATGGAAACCACTGGATAAAAAATAAGTTAGCCAAGAGTCAAAGCTCTACTCATACCCATGTTATTTACAACTAATTTATAACATTAGAGATATCAACTTATTGAAATAGGCAGGCCAGGACTCCAGCTCAACTTGGAACCTGCAATATTCACTCATGATTACAATCTCTATTCCCCAGCAGATCTCCATTTTTTTGGTTCTTCAAAATATTTTACACTCCAAGAGACACCAATATACTTATGATTGATATTAAGGAGGGGTTAATTCTAAATGTGGGAAATCTATAAGTAACTGGACCAACTATAGGGACAAGACTGCCCTCTTCACTTCTGGCTCTACAAAACCAAGGTGGGTGCACCTGATCCAATAGATACAACTCTATTCCTTACTCAATATTGGATCTTACAATAGATAATAGTGAGAAAGTACTAAATAACAACCTATTATCCATTGACTCTCCATCACTGGGGTGAAATAACTGATACCCACAAACATAAAATTGAAAAGATTGAAAGGATTTGATTAAACTTTTGCTGAATACAACACATCCTAACCAAAACATGTATCAAGATAAAGTTTACTTGCTTCAGATCAGTGCCTTATCCATTGGGCAAATCATCTAGTGCACTACAGAATACATAGATAGATTACTATTACTTCACCATAGATCCAAGTCATAAACACAAATACCCAGAACCATACTGCTTACAGAAATCCTTGTGCAAACCCTATGAACTTGTGCATCATCTAAAGCATATTTTAATCTGATTTCAACCAGAACTGAAGATAAATAACACATGCATAGATAAACTCCATACAAAGAATCAAAACATTCAAAACCCATAAAACTTGACACAGATTGGAGAGAAATGGAATTGAAAACTTGAATTAAGAATGAGGACCTAAGCCTCAGTACACACCTTGCATGAAGATTCAAAGCCTCTTGACACAATATGCAAATGATTTGCAACTTTCTACTATGTTTAGATACAAACTAGACTGAATATGTCCTACTCCTTGACTGAAGGTTCAAGATATGGCCTTGTGAACCAGAAAACTAGCAGCCTCTGTAAATGGTCTTGGAAATCCATATATAGGATTGTAATAAGCTAAGGACCATTTTAGGGCATTTTTAGGGCAACACAGTCAACCCTATGACTAACAAAAATTATCTCAAACAAATTTGATTTCATTTACATTCTAGAACATATCTTTACAAAATATCTTATCCTTACTTAAATTTGACCTCGGATTACACAGTCCATTACTACTGTCACCAACTTTGCCAAAAATTGAAAATAAACACCACCATTGGAAAGCTCATTTCACATTGATTCTGAAAACATATAATACTTGTATATTCTAACAAAAATTAAGCCTCCAGGTAGCATTTCCATGAGCAGCCTATTACCATTTAATTTTTTTACCTTTTAATATAGGTCAACTATACAAATTCAAATTTAAATATTTGAATAGACATTTGAATTTGAAAGTGGGCCCTATGTGCCACATGGCACTACATGATTCATCTACTGATCCATCTCATCACCCAGCTGGATCCGTTACCACACCCCTACCACATGTTGCTCTCTGGTTGGTTGGCCTCACTAATCATGCATCTATTTGATAGCTCACCGGATGACACGTGTTGTATTGTCATTATTCTGCAATGGTTAAACTTCGAGCATCTTTTCTTCACGCTTTAGCGACCATCGTCAGATCGGCATGCATCCCAAGGTGGCCGACCAACTGTCTATCCTCTACTTCATCACTGCCCAGTGCCACATGTCACAACCTGGTTGGTCTACAAACTCCACTTGGCACCAAATTACATCTCCTTGGACATGTCACCACCTGACACATGTCGCTCTGTCATTATAGCGCAACACTATCTCTCGGGCATCTTCAACCTCGCGCTTATACAATGACCGTCAGATGTTGGGCATACATTTTGAGGTACCATTGAGCACACCTATCAAAATTTTCCTTACCTCTGTCTAGGCTTGCATGACAAGTCATCATCTAACCATTGCCTTGTTTTTCATGCTCACGTGAGAGGCCCTCCAACTGGGCACTTACTTGCGATATCTTTATATGGTGGGTTTGGCATTATAAATTCCTCATTTCTTCACTTCATGGTCAATGTGGGATATTTTTGCAATGGTTTATAACAATTTCATTCAAAATTTCTTTTGGGCACCCACCTAGCCGGGCCCACACAAGCCTGAGAGGCCCCACACAAAGTCCTCCCTCTTTCTCACTGTACTATACAACATGGCGATGTTCCTTTTAAATATCTCATGTATGTGGAATATGGCAAATGTGGGATAATTTCATTTTGCACAGTCCTCCCTTCAACTAGCCTCCACACCTGCTCGCGTGCTGTGGTTTCTTTCTTTTCTCTATCGATGTGCAACCAAACTCCCCTGTGCACATCTTTATTGCTTGCAACTAATACCAATGATAGGTACGCACTAGTTGCTATAGAGTGTGTGGGTTTTGTAGATTTGGCGCACACCCCTCTTCATTTTGGTGTGTGCATTTCTATACTTATCTAATTCATACCATTCCAAATGACATGTGTAGCCTTTCAATTCTTTGATGCACTGCCTGTAAGTTTGGTATAGATCCATCGCAATTTTAGTGTGTCCAGGCTTCTTGACAAAACATGTATAGGCTCTTTCCTAACGCACACACCCAACTGGTGCACAATACTTACTCTGGCTACCCAATGCACTCACACCTGCTCTTATTTGGGGTTGTGAATGGTATATGCATCATTGGATGCATCCTTTATATTTTCTCCTGTTGGCAATTCTTCCACGCATGTCAATGTTCAAAACAAGAAACAAATGGTGCACAAGAGGTGAGACCCGTTTTCATTTCCCGCTCCTTTTGCAAACCGTGAAAATGTCCAATGGGGGAAGCACATATACTTCCCCAATCTGCATACACACTATTTTCCATTACCCATGGCCACCAAACAAAGACCTCATGTAGCCTTATATACTGACCTGTAAGTACTAATACGCAAGGCAATACCGTGCTTGTAACAGTTGATTATATTGGTTGTTTAGTATTTGAACATGAAGTCTGATGTCATGTCCTAGATATGGGGGATCTGCTAATCATATTTCTTCTCAACCAACATGATAGTGAAGATAGGTTTTGCTATTTACTGTTGAAATCTCATCATTGGCGCTTTTCCAAATTCTTAAGTTTCTACTGTCTAGTACATATAATTATCCCTTTCGTTTCCAAAACTTACTTAATTTCCCTTGTAAGGGAACTTTAAAATTCATGGCAATTTCTTTGGATTAAGTGCATGCAACTCAAAACAAAAAAAAAGCAGTTGCCAAGGACAATTGGTGCATGCACAACTTCATTGCATCTTTGGTGCATAATTTTTTTCTTTGTTTGCACTATACTCTTAGGAAAGCGACACCTTCCCATATTTATCTCCCATGTTCAGAACAGGCACTCCCACTGATTTAATATAATTGGTTACAAATGGATCTATACTTTCGCCAAGAGAGCAAACTATTGACAACAATATATTTTCCTCCAAAGCACCATAATTTAGCTTTGCGAAAATGCCCTTTAAAATAACGAGGTAGGTCGGGTCCCAAGTGGGTCCGCCCTAAAAAAATTTTGATTTCAAACAACTGGCCCTTAAAATAATCTAAAACAAATGGGCACTTGCAACCTGATCTGATTTGAATAACCGGATACTCAAAAAGCTTCAATTTTAATTACTTCACCAGTTGTCAATTCTTAATAAAACACCTCCAGTCGGGCCATTAAAACACTGATGAAAACTTATCTCTAGAAGCTGAAAGTTGGTGAGTACGAACCTTGTACCACCGACAAACACCACGTCAGATGGATTCACTTAAAAATGAATGAGGTGAGAGATTTTAAAATTTTAAAAACACCAGTCAGAATTGCCGGCAAACACAGACTGAAAATCACTGCCGACTCGCCTCGAAAAGAGATGACTTAAAAATATGAAACAATGAGCTGAGGGAACGCCACTAAATCTGGAAGAAATTTCATATGCAAGGATCGAAACAAAACAACCCTTAATAGGAGATGAGCATATGACAAAAAGCTACAAATTTCCAAAAATCAGTACTTTACAAATTTATTCTATCCACACTTTTTAACATTATTGAATGCATTTTGTCTGACCTGGCAATCCAATCAAATGAAACTTTCACAATCTGAAACCCTAGATAGATGATCTTTCTCACACATGGAAAACAAGGCTTTGAACAGATTCCCAAAATGATCAACTGATTATCAATAATTAATCTTCAAAATCAGCCACTTGGAACATCCTGAGCTGAAACATAATGAAATTGTAGAAGTTGCATCCGAAACTGAATGAGCAAATGAGTCAAACGGATTCGTCATAGTTTGAAACTTATCAAGGAAAGATTTCCATGTCTATAGTATGGAACATCATTCAATTATGTTTGATCTCGAACACGGTGCAAATGGCAGGCCCTAAAGTAGGCCACCTAGAAAACTGAACTATCCAACGATGAAGAAACTAAGAAATTGCAAACAGAAAGGCTCTGGAAAACATGTCAAACGGGCACATGGGGAGCTAAAAATTGGCATGAACATTATTTCTTATGCCTACAACATGATACAACAACTGGTATATCCTGATCAATGACAAGGCACTTAATGCACTCATCTGAGCAGGGCCTCCGACTAAACTGTGCAACTGATCCTCATTTAAATGTAGAAACTACAAACAGAATCAGATTGGCAAACTGGGCAAACGGATTCATCATGGCCTAAAAACTGAAAAACAAGAAATATTTGACCACTGGAATACATGGAAAAAGTAATTTTCTCAATTGGGTCACAAGGTCAAAAATTATAACTAGTCAAATAGGGCCACTCAGAAAACCGGGCAGATTAGAGAAATAGGACAAATCCGAAAAAGCCAACTTTGGGGAATCCAAAAACTTATCAAACGGACTCGAAATGGATTGAGCTTTAAAACATAAGCTCTCTGATATACATTTTAAATATTCCCAAAGTGGCGGGCTATGAAACTCAACAGGACACAAGATATTCAAATGCAAACAGGGTTTGTTACAATGATTTGACACTTGGGCAAAAATGCAGATTTAGGTGAACAACTCAAATGGCTACTCCCTAAAGACTTCAGATTCTTCATTTAGGAGCTGGAACCCACTACATATGTGAAACGAAAGGTGTTGACCCCGTTCCCCAAGTTGTATGACATGAAATTCATTAGGCCCATTTCTATATGCTCTTGAACTCGGGTCTTTAAACTGTTCTTTGAAGTGCACAAACTTTGGCTTAAGAAAATTCTCTGAAACTTGACTCTGAAATCAATCTAGATTTTAGAGTACCAACACTTTTCTTTTCCTTTTTTATCTTTGGGAGTCTTAAACTTTTTCCTTTACCAAAATCAAGACCACCTTTGTCATTAGATGGTCTCTAAAATCTATCATCTCATCAAGTAGATTAATGTCGCCTTTGAGCTTCAAGTTTTTTAATTTCTTATTTTAATTCCTTCTTCAACATGGAAAATTCTTCTTCAATATCTTTGCATTCTTTAAACTTTACATTTAGCTTTGTTTCAAGATTGTCAACAATGTTCTTTGCTTTTTCAACTTGTTTTTTTATCTTCTTCTTTCTTGAATTTTTCTTAATAATCAACGAGATCTGCAAGACCTAGTCTCAATTCCCTTTCAAAATCTACAACTACATCAATGTCCCACTCAAACTCATGTCATTGCATAGATTCCAAAAATTTCTCAGATTCAAACATAGTGTTCAAATATTAGATCCACCACAATTGTAAGATTCTTCCTTTAGGAACCTTACTTTTATGCCAATTGTTGAATCATCATATATTCTAAACTTAACCATTCATTAATCATTCATTACAATAAACGTATGTGAAGAAGTAAATAACTGAAATAGAAAGATCAACACACAAGGACACTAAGGGTTTTACATGGAAAAACCAATGTGGAAAAAAACCATAGTGATAATTGTCTCACTATATAAAAATTGAATATAATGTTTAGGCTCCTCACCAAGGAAGCTCACTGCTCCAAATTTGGACTTGCATGCTAAGGTGCACAACTTATGGAAGATAAAATGGAATCGCAAAATAATAAAGAAAATTCTTTAGGGCAAGATACAATAGAAATGATTACAATGAATTAATATTGTTGAACTAAAGATAAGTGCATCCTTTGAAATGCTAATTACAACTCACTGTTCTAATAATCTAAAACTAAATTCATTATTTCTTATTACACATTTGCACCTTCATACTTAAATGACACATCGTGCAACAATCACATTCATAAATAATACAATTCTCTAAAATATCTCATCACACACACACACACACACACACACCACACACACACACACACACACACCATATCATCCAGAACACACTAACATCAATTAGGTTGGCCTAATTATATATAGCATATAAAATACAAATAGTTGGGCCCAAATTCATTCTCCAATGTAATTCAGAGAAAAAAGACATGTGTAAGCATCACACCATGTTGGAACTCCTTCTCATTAATCCTAAATCAATGGCTTCAACTTTGTACGCTACTGTACATAACTAAGCTTATTAAAGTTGGCTCCAGAAGATAAAACCAATAATGCAAGCCAATTAAATATGTGTAAAACATAATAAAGACCTATACAACACCTACGAATGCACAACATAACATCACCTAAAAACAAAAAAAACTATATCAGAGAACCACAACACCAAAACTTCAGAAGGCAGAGGAATGTGTAGCATTAGTATAAGGTACACTCTCTTTGCATGACCAACACTTAGACCATCAAAAAATTAGTTGTGGATCAAATAGAAACACTATTATTGGATTGATGTTGAGGGGATGTCCCCTTTGTAGTTTTGGGGATGGGTTGATGTTGGGGGGCATACCCCTACCATCTTTGATACCTTCTTAACCATCTAAAAGACCAAGAAATGTCCCCTATTGTTTAAAGATGGCTAGCCATCCTCAAAATGACTAGGGGATGTCCAAGGGACATCTAGTTGTCCACAAATGGAAATAGATGTTTCCTGGCATTAAAAAACAAAAAGTAAAATTTTTTTTCTTTATTGTTTACTTCTATACTTTCATATGAGTATATATATATATATACATATATATATATATATATACAATATACATATATATATATATATATATACTTATATATATATATTACATAATATATATATATATATATACATATATATGTATATATATATATATATATATATGTATATATATATATATCTATATATGTATATATATATATCTATATATGTATATATATATATATATATGTATATATATATATATATATATATATGTATAGTATATATATGTATATGTATATATATATCTATGTATATATATATATGTATATTATATATCTATATATATATATATATATATGTATATATATATCTATTATATATATATATGTATGTATATATATAT